>JAFEMH010001764.1:0-422877 GCA_022495995.1 Adenophora triphylla var. japonica
AGGAAAGCCCTCATGGAACCTCAGCCGCTCAATTTAAAGTCGTCTTTGGGACGAAGATCAAGCTTCGAAAAGACCTACGGGGACCCGAAGCCACTTAAAGTCGTGCGAGGCGGCTTCGGAGCGAAAGGCTAGAGGCCGACTCTGGGACCGGTTCGACCTCAAGAAGTTTTGCTCATGGCAACTTCCACGGAACCTACCGTGCTGTTCTCATCCAACCCCCTATGCCCGAGAGAACCGAGGGTGGTCGACGGTCCCAGATGACCTAGGAGATGGAAACGACAGCGGCGAAAACGGAAATCCCAGCGCTTACCTTCACAGGAAAGCAAGTTCTGCAATGAAAGCGACGGCGAAGAAGATGAAACCTTTCTCTTCCCAGCCGAGGCATGAAGTCAACAAAACCAGGACTCCCAGGGGTCACTGGGAGGATGGGAACGGATCATTTACGCACACTTAAATGGTGAAAGGGCCAACTCGGGGAGGAAAGGTCTACATTTTAAAAATAAGAGGAGGATGGAAATTCGTCTCGAGCTTGACTTCCACTCGGGGAAATTCCACGATCTACGGCATTCGTTCTACGAGAAGCGATCAACTAGAGGCGACAACCCGAGTCACATGGTGCGAGATGTTCGGGGAAGCGCAGGTGTACTCACCTTCGACATACCCGCCACTCGAGATGCAAAAGCAAAGAAAACTGCTCCTAGATGGAGGTTTACCTGGGCTAACGCGCGCAGTTCGAAGAAGCGCGGCTATTCTCACCGCGCCTAGGAAGAAAGCCTTGAACATTAACTGCTCGGCCTTGCGAGCTCACAGCGCCAAGAAAGGTTGATTTGGAGCCCGGAGCGGAGGAAAAACCTAGCAAATCCACGAGTATCGCCGGACCCAACTCGAGAATGCCCAGGTATGCTTTCGGCCGAAGAAGGAAAAGAGAACGCGATATACCGTGAAGAGATCAAGGAGACACGTTCGGCTTGAGCCGAGAACTCTCCAACCTCCCAGGAGGGTCGGCGTACACGGTTCGATTCGAGGCAACCATTGTTGTGCACGACATTCGAACAAGCTGCGTCAAAGCGTAGGCTACCTCCCG
This sequence comes from Adenophora triphylla var. japonica, assembly GCA_022495995.1. Classification (NCBI taxonomy): domain Eukaryota; kingdom Viridiplantae; phylum Streptophyta; class Magnoliopsida; order Asterales; family Campanulaceae; genus Adenophora; species Adenophora triphylla. The sequence goes on from JAFEMH010001764.1 coordinate 1,085, forward strand.
CGAGAGGCATCGGCCGGTATCACAGAGACGAGAATCCGTCAAGGCTGCTTAGAAGCTCCTCCAGGAATTCATCCACAATCAATGAGTTGAGGAAGACATATGGCACCTATGCGAGGAATCCTCCTCTAACTATGGCTCAACTCAGAGCGGCACATTCGAGAAGGGACCAAACACGATGTCGGCGTCTAACCCGTCGGGTCAAATCCATGCATTACCACCTAAGGCCACCAAAAAGCCGACGGGAGTGCAATCCGGCCGGCCCGAAGACGCAAATTCCTTGAAAGAGGACCCGATCCTCACTCGGCTCAAACGAGACTCGGGCGAACATTTCCCTTTGGTCTCTGCTCACCTCCTCTTATCCTCGCAAGCTCGAGCTAGAGGAAAGCACGGCCGTACCATGGTCCCCGTGGGCGACCCCGAGATGAAGTCCATTCGAGATGATCGGCGGCATCCGCTATGGCAACATAATCACCTTCACGAATTTGGACCTTCCAAAATTTGGGGGTGATCACAATGAGCTGGGCGCTCGTACATCCTCGATCCGAGTGGATGAGCGGCGTCGCCTTCCCAGCGTGTTGGTAGACGGAGGTTCGGAATGAATGTCTTGCCCGCCGAGATGATGGACTGCTTGACATCGAAGCCCGCGAGATCTTAAGCCTTCGATCCACCCTTGTCGAGGCCTATGACTCTACTTCCCGTACGGTTCTCGGGGTTGCTACTCTCGACATGGTTCGTGACGGGTGATCCCCACCGAATTCAGTGTTGGACATTCCAATCACTTTCAGCCATCTGGGCGTCCCTGCATCAAATCAATGGCGTGGCATCCGCCCTTCACCGGTGCCTCAAGTTCATGCAAGGCAACGAGCTAACCACGGTCTGCGGCGACGGCGTCACCACAGGGGACCGGCACCAATGACATTCCGGTGTTGGAAATCAAGCATAATGACGACATGCCATTAAGCTTGGATTCACTTGGAGACCTCCCAGATCCGAATATGCAACGTGGACCTTCCAGCTTTGTCTCACGACCCAGATTCCTCCCGCCATGAGGATGATGAAACTCATGAACTTCATCCCGGGGCGGGGCTCGGCAAAAGGCTACAAGGCCGACACCAAGTTATTGAAGTCGAGGACCATACCACGGTCCGGGGGCTTGGCTACGTGCCAACATCGGGTGACATCAAGGAAGGCAAAGGCTCGCCCGCACCAGGCGGCGGCCGCAAGGGAACCTCAGACGGCACACCCAATCTCCGGCCTTACGGCTTTGACCTCGCTCATTACTTCACGCAGAGGAACCGGCGAAGCGAGGGGACCCAGCAAGGGAACCGGCGAGCGGCCCCGAGGGGCAAACGAGCGGACGGCGGGCAAGCGAGGCGAGGGGACCGACAGTGGAGCGTGAAGATGAGAAAGAAGCCATGGATAGTCGATGCAGAGACTACGGGAAGAATGGAACGGCTAGCACGGGACCTCAAGCGTTTCGAGAGGACTCAAGCTAATCCGATAAGGAGCGTTCCTCGACATCACGGCTCTACCTGGACCAGCTGCCACCACGATCCGGCATGAGTACACATTGAAGGGAATCCCGAGACTTGGAGGAGCAACTCAAGGTACTCTCCATGGGAAACAAGTTGTTCGGATCGGCCGCCGAGGCCACATTCGAACAGTAAGTCAGCGGAAGGAACCGGGAATTCATAGAAGACGCTCTCGGTGGACCCGGCTCTGAGTACGTTTGAAGAAGTCATGGAGTTGCCCGACTTGATCGGCGGGGCTCGACAACGGCATGATCGCCATGATAGGGACGGCGAAGCCAAGCCTCTCGATCCCGCACCCTCGTCAAGCATCCGGCAATGCCACTTGAAGAATTGGGTAACTTTCATCGGACCAAGGGCAAGCCGGGCGAGTGGAAGACAAGGCGGGCCCGCACCCACATCTCCCTAAACTCGGTCTCAAACCCTGAGTCGGTCCTTGTCGAGTCCGGTCCTGCGAGTCATCCAGCGGCCTTACAGCAGGAGGACTATAATGTTGTAAGCCAATCATGTATTCCCGTTCTTGTTTAATGAAAAGTCGACCTTTCGGAGTATCCTCTCATTGCCACTTTAACAAGCTGATAAGTTAACAAACAACTTAAAAGACGTTAATAATTCAATTGATAAAGAAGCGAGACACATTAAACGAACAATACATTAAAGAAGTTCTCGAGCGTGTAGTTGACCAAGAGGACAATAGGGCCCCAAGGCTAGCCAGAAGAGGTTATGACCCAAAAGTGAACACAGGGTCGGTGCGAGAGCCTAAAGAGACACAAGTGGGCGGTTTCTTCGCCGATGCGAGAAAAAGAAGCCACACGATAAGCCTCCTCAGGAGTATGTTGACGTGTTCGCACTGGTCATATCGAGGACATGCCCGGGACTCGATCCCTGTCGTGGAGCACGAGAATTCCCTGGATCCGAATCGAGCACATCAAACGAAGGCTGCGCAAGATCAAGCGAGTGGTCCTTGCAAGTTAAAGAAGAAATTGAGAAAATGCTCAGAGTTGGTTTCATCGGAGTGATTGAGTACCCGACTTGGCTCTCGACATCGTGACGGTCACGAGGCCAACGGAAAGGTCGGATCTTTGCGTAGATTTCGGGATCTCAACAAGGCCAGCCCTAAAGATGATTTCCCATTTGCCTAACATCGACATGTTTGAGTCGACACCACGGCAAATTTGAAGTAAAGTCCTTCGTGGACGGGTTCATTTGGATACAACAGGATCAAGATGTCAGGAGGATCAGGCCAAGGCTGCCTTCACCACTCCGTGGGGACATGCATTACACGGTCATGCCGTTCGGTCTAAGAAACCATTTGGGGCTACTTACCGCGAGCTGCGACCCTCTTCCATGACATGATTCACAAAGAAATCGAAGTATATGTCGGCGACATGATCATCCACTCCCGAGGATCGGACATGCGGCACATGACGGATCGAGGAAGTTCTTGACGGACTCGAAAACACTCCATGAGGCTAAACCGGCAAAGTGCACCTTCGGCGTCAAGCGCGGCAAGTGCTTGGGGTACATGGTTACTGAGAAAAGAGGTATCGAAGCCGATCCCAGGAAAATCAAGGCCATCATCGACATGAAGCCGCCTCGAACCACTGACGAGTGAAAGAGCTTCATGGGAAGACTTGATACATCGATCGCTTCATCAACCGGTTGACATCTCTGCCGAGCCCGTATTCAAGCGATGAAAAAGAATGCCGACATCAAATGGGACTCAGAGTGCCAAACTTGGCTTTCGAGAAAATCAAGACCTACTTGGTTAATCCCCCAATTACATTGCCCGCCACATGAAGACAAGCCACTACTCACTGTATCGACGGATGAGACACGTCAATCGGAGCAATCTTGGCACAAGAACGAGAAAGATTCCAAGGTTGAGCATGCAATCTACTTCGTAAGCCGGAAGCTTCAAGGAAGTGAACTCGGCTACTCGGCATCGGGAAAACTTGTACCGCCTTGGTATGGGTAGTCGGGAAAGCGAAACACTACATGCGGTCGCATTCGGTGCTCTGGTCTCCCAAAGTGGACCCCGTCAGATATCTCTTTGACAAGCCATCACTGTCGATGCGGCTAGCCAAGTGGTCATTCTTCTGGTGAGTTCGACATCAAGTACATGGTCGAAGAAAATCAACAAAGGGCGAGTAATGGCGGATCAGCTTGCCGACTTCCCGGCGATGAACCTAAGGGTCACGATCCGCAATTTCGGACGACGGAATCTTTTCACTTGACGGCGCAAACCGCGCGGCTCTTCTTCGATGGGGCAGCCAACAAGAAGGGGAATGGCATTGGAATGCTCCTTGTCGATCCCAGGGCGAGCATACTCCCATAGCCATCAAGGCGAATTTTGAAGCGACCAACAATGCGGCGAGAATACGAAGCTTGTGCGGCGGGGTTTGGAAGCCGCCCTCGGCGCAACATCTCGGGTTGGATGTATATGGAGACTCGGCGTGATCATCAATCAAGTATCCAACAAATGGAAGACGGTAGATTACGCGCCTTCGAAGTACCACGCGTACATGGAGGAGCTCATTGCTCGGTTCAAGGACATCTCTTTTCACTATTTGCCAAGAGACGGGAACCGCTTCGCGGGCCACAGCAACCCTCGCCTCTCTTGTCGAAATTCCCGATGGGAAAGCGGTAAAACCCCTCGAGAATAGGCGGACGGGAAACACCCGCCTATTCTTTGTGAGATCGAAAAAAGAAAAAGAAACGATCGACGAACCACAGTACAATCAAATTTACCGGTACCTCCAAAGCGGAGAAGCTTCCTTCACAAATGAAGATGGAAAATACAAAGAAGGGATCAAAGCCAAAAACATGATGGCATTAAAACGCCTGGCATCCCATTTCGTCATTAAGGGGTATGTTGTACAAGAAGCGCCACGAGGGCCACTCCTTCGGTGTGTAAACAAAGAAAAAGCCGGCGAGCTAATGAGCAGAAGTTCACAACGGAACTGCGGTCCGCACATGAACGCCGAGCATTGACACGAGATCATTCTCCGTATGGGATACTATTGGATATCAATGGAAGCAGCGCATCCGGTTCGTCAGAAGGCTGCGACAAATGTCAACGGTTCTCCAACCTCAATCACATCCCTCCTCATGAACTCTGTGCATGACTACGCCATGGCCTTTCGCCACATGGGGAATCGGCGTCATCGGCAAGATCACTCCTCGAGGAGCAATGGTCACGAGTTCATTTTAGTCGCGATCGACTACTTCACCAAATGGGTAGAAGCCGGATCGTACAGTGCTTGAATTCTAAGAAGGTGGCCGAGTTCATCGAGAGAACATCATGTGCCGATACGGAGTGCCCAGCGAGATCATCTCCGACAATGGGACCCACTTTGAAGGAGATTGTGACCAACTGCGGCCGAATTGAGTCACACGTCACAAGTCTTCTCCTTACGGACCACAAACCAATAGTGCGGTAGAGGCGGCCAACAGAGACTCTCGCCATGATAATCGGAAAGATGACCACCGAGAGGTCGGGAGGCGGCCCGAAAAGCTACATCTAGCCCTGCAGGGGATACCGAACATCGGTCAGAACCGCCACGGGGAGACTCCGTTCGCACTTACCTACGGAATGGAAGCGATGTTACAGTGGAATTGGAAATTCCATCCCTCAGAGTCCTCTTGGAAAAGCAGGATCAATGAAGTCGAATGGCTACGAGCCGTCACGACGAACTTGCTCTACTCGACGAGCGCGGATTGAAAGCCATGGAACACGCTCGAGCCTACCGGAGCGGAATGGCACGAGCATTCGACAAGAAAGTCAAGATCAGAGACATCGAGAGAAGGCGACTTGGTGCTAAAGGAAAAGCCTCCTACGCGAGACCAATCCCCTCGGAAAGTGGGAGCCTACTGGATAGGACCGTTCGTGGTACAAAGAATCTTCTCCAGGAGGAGCCATGAAGCTAGCGAGACTTGGACGGAAACCCTTTCGTTAATCCCGTGAACGGAAGCAAGCTCATGAATACTTCGTTTGAGGAAGAGCACGAGTCAACTCTCCTTCCCCATACACCGTCCCCCTCGGTAAATTAAAGTGCTAAAGAGTAATACCCAGCTGGATACATTCCCGCTAATGATCCGGGTAAAAACGAGTCGCACTTCTTTTGTCTTTGTTTTTCTCAAATTCACCTAAAGTGTCGAACTACGGTGACTGAGCCCCTTAGTCCAATTGTAAAAGGGAACGTAGGCGGCCATCTTTGGTTCGGTCTAAAAAACAAAAAAATACAATAAGCATCAATTGCTTGTGTTTCGAAAAACTCTTTTCATTTAACCTACAAATTCATAACGGTTAAAACATTCTTTGATGAGTTCGAAGCACGGTCGACTCTTGACTCGCTACACGCTAGCAAAACTACAATAAAACATTAATCAATTAATGTGTGCAATGACAATGGGTGGATACTACGGGACGGCAAGGTCAACCTAGTTTCCCGTACTAGGTCCTTCATCCTTCTTCCCCTTCCCTTTTCCCCGTGAGTGTTCTTCACCTTCGCGGGAAATATTCCGGTAGGCCTTCTACTGGCTCGGGGACTCTTCCCGACGCCTCGCGTCAAACTTTGTGGCATCGCGCGATCCTTTCTCTAGCTCTATCTCGAGCCGCCTCGCTTCGAGCCATCATTGCGGTGCTTTGATTGGCCTCCCGATCGGCACTTGCCACATAATCGGCCATGGCATCGCCGGTACGATTCCCGGGGTTAGCCCTTGCTTCAGTCCTCCTCAAGGTCGAGGCTGTCCGGGTGATCGGCACCCAACTGGCTCACTCTCCGTCTCCACAAGATAGCCATCTGTGTCTCCCACATACACTCTTCGTACCGGTTCGGATCTTTGCGTCGACGAACGGTGCCCTCTCTCGGTGAAAGAGAACCACAGCGGGAAAGGACGTGTATTGCCACCACCGGGTGATCGGCAATAGCGTCGAAGGATCTTCCATCCGCGAGATCCCACCTCAAAGGTAGCGGCACATAACTCGAGATCGGTCGGTGGCATCTGCTCCGGCCCGTCTTGCCGCGAGAACCAATGATGGAATATAGAAAGACGTGCGAGACGGCCCAGGCACTCGACGATCAATAGACCCTCTGAGCGGTCCTACAAGTCTGTAACTTCCAATGGGGAACCCGCCATCGCAAGTGATGCGTGCAAAGTCTGGCCATCCGAGCTCCGGCTCGGCTGATTGCCCCCTATCACCGGAAGGACGTCGCGAGAAAGACCCAGCGTCACAAGACATTGGCACCTCGGGCATCATCTGCGGCCTCTCCCTCGGCCACATGGTCGGCGCATAGCGGGACTCCCTCCCCACATGTATCGACTACCGGTCGCCATCCGGCCTATGCCCGAGAACGTCTCGCCCAAGACCCAATGGCACGATGTCTCCCCACCGCTCCGTGGCTGCCTCACCAGGTCCGAGTACTGTGATGGCACACGCCCCGAAGACGTGAATGTGAACGAGTAGCAATCGCGCCTGAGCAAACGCGTCCCACGAAAAGACGCTCCCCTCGGCTCCGGCAAATCTTTCGGGCGGTCCCGAAATGTCAACGTAATCGGTATCTGTATCGGCATCCCGTATGCTTCTCCGGCCGAGATACCCAACAAAGACACTAGCTTCTCAACGGTGGCCATGCCACCCGACATACGGGAAGAACTAGGCATTCCGTCTCGAGGTCCTCCCGAGAATGGCCCGGAAATCTTCAAACGTAGGAGTGACTTCGTTGTACGAAAAATTTGTACACATTCCTCCGTGCGTCCCGAGGCAGAGACGCGGCTCTCAAAGATCCCAATCGCGCATGAGCTCCTTCAAAGCCCAAACGATTTAATCCCATAACGACCTTCGAAAAACCTTTTGTTACGCCTCGTGTGGTTCCGTACCCACGGCGAAAGTTGTCCAAATATCGCTCTTGCATCCGAGACGATAACTTGGGAAAGGGAGCCATGTCGAGAAAATGAAGGGAACCTTAAGAAATGGAAAGGAATTCGGCCGGATGAACAAAGCAATGCGCGAGTTTTTCTCACCAATTGCAAAGTTTGAAAGCGCAATTTAAAGAATCTGGAAATTCATTCCAAGTCCGGCGGACTCCTACTGCCGATTGACTTGGTCAACTCTGCGGCCAGTTGCCCCTAAATTGGAAACATTTCCAAGCCGCTCCACTGTTCACCTTTGAGAAATCTGCGTGCTTTGCCCATGGTTTCATGCAACAAATATCGATATCCCTTAGCCAGGGCTCGTGCAACTTGGTGCAAATAATTAATAATTAGTGCATACATGCTTAATTTTTGACCCGTTCAATTTTTAGTGCATTTCCCATTTTTATTTATTTTTGATTAACCTACTTCCTTATTTGCAAAAAAATAACAGAAGGTGATCACGGAATAAATATGCGAAGTACAGGTTCCGCCCCACGGGCGCCTTTTTGCAAATACAGTTCAAATCAAAATTTGTTCTGACAAATACATGCATTTTGTCTAAACAAAGCGGTAAAGAAAGAAAGCGGTAAAAGGGGACTACTGAGGTCACGCTCGTCATCCGTACACTCGGCGTCTTGCTCCGCATTTGCCGGATCCGTCGCAAACGGGAACTCGCCAAACTCCTCCCGGTAGGGAATAGGCGAAGGGCCTCCTCGGAGTGCGCGAACTCGAGGACTCCCCCTCTCGCGCCCAGAGTGCGCGAGAAGAAGGAGCTCCAAATCCGGCCCGTTCCGCCGCGAGGCGCGAACCCACTGTGTAAAGTCCTCCCAGCATTTGTGGGAGCGGGCGAATCTCTCGGCCTAGACGGCCCCGATCACGAACGTCCACGCTCCTCCGGGAGGCGCACCGCATGAACTCCACGAGCCTCCTAGTGTAGGCGGACCACCCGTCCACCGGCCTCGTGGCGTCATTATACGTACGGCCGGATACTGCGAACCGGGAAAGTCATCGGAAAGCAAGCGAAAGTACGGATGCAACATTTGCGAGAATGCTACTATCAAATGCGAGAAAATCAAAAAAAAAAGGATGCTCACCGAAGCATTGGGGTCCGCCCTATATCGTGGTCTCGGCTCGGCGGAGCGGGATCACAAGTCGCCTACGCGAACCATCCGGCCCCTCGTCACGCTAGCCTAGCTCTCGGGACCGGAAAATCTCGAGGACCTCAGGGGACCTCGCCTCTCTATCTTTGTACTGCGGGCTCCTCGGCCTCATCCTCAAGAAAACATCATAGGCGGCCCCGCTATGATGTACTCGGTGTAGTACACGCCTGCATGTACCCTCCGGCTCATCAATCGGCATCTCCAGGGGATGCTTTGCATGTACAAGGAGGATCCGCGGCACGAGGAAGAGACCCTGCCTATCTTTGACGAGTCACCCTCTCCCCGGATACATGGCGTCCACGGTGAAGTCCCACCGGGAGCTTCCGCCTCCGTGTAGTCTCGGCGGCAATGCACTGCCAGCGACATGATCGAACCTACTCCACCGGGTCGAGTGGATCCTCTCGAGAGAACTCCTGGTTCGGTGCCGAGAGATATCTCCTCGTATGACACTCGAGTGCCAACTCTCGAAGAGACCGCCCTCTTCACCTTCTTACGCAAATCGGCATGGCGGGGAACGAGGGGACGGTACGGCTCCTTGATGTCCCAAGCTGCGGGCCCAGAACACCTCGTAGCACCGGACACACAAGAAAATGGAAAGTTATGTCGGCTCAAGCGGATACATACGAGTACACAAAAGAGGCAAGGAAGAGAAAAAGTACGTGAACTTACATCCAAGACGGGCGTGAAGCGGCTAAATGAGTGCTCCTCTCCCCGCGAGAACTTTTGTCCCGAGGGGAATGGTAGAGCTCGGCCGATCCGGCCTCCCCCACGCAAACCCCCTCACGGCATCCAAGTCTACCGGCGGCCGAGCAAGGGAAGTGACAAGATGTGTCGGAAGTCGGGAATAAAGTCGGCGGACGGCGCAAACCAAAGGAACCCTCGAGCCGGACGCTCGCGGTCATCCTCGGGACCCGGCCCGGATAAGCGGCGACACCCGCCTCCGGATGCCTCTCCATCGTCACTGTGCAGAATGCCTAAGCCCCTGGCATCGGTAATATCGAAACCCGGCCAGCCAGGACAAGCGCTCAGGGGTGTAACCATCAACCCAGCACCGGCGTGTTGCCATAAGTCGGCAACCCGGTGATAGCGTCAAAATCCGTGGGAGTCACCGTCGCCTCCCCATCTGAAATGGAAAGTGTGGGTCGTATCCACCGATACTCGCTCAGCGCAACGTACGTGGACTGCCCTCGGCGTATCGGTATCGCGGCTACGGCCGATAAACCCGGCCAACCGGAGTCAAGCACCCGGCTGCCCGCGGACTCCTCTCTCCCTCTCGAGCCACGTCAGGGATAATGTCCCACAATGCTTGCACCGCCTCAAAGGCACCCGACTCTTACAGTTATGAGTATTACTTGACCGTCCACTTTGTCCCTATGAGACAAACGGCCTGAAGCAACGTCAACAAAAATGCACCAACGCATGTCAAAAGGATGCAATACAGATACGGTTCTCATTCATTTCCTATGTATATTCAAATCATTTCGAAAACTCCGTCGAATCCGGAACTTTCAAAACATTTCGAAAACTCCGTCGAATCCGGAACATTCAAATCATTTCGAAAACTCGAATCCGGAACTTTCAAAACATTTCGAAAACTCCGTCGAATCCGGAACTTTCAAATCTCTTTCGATTTTTTTTCGAAAATTTACTCCGTCCCGAATTAAAGCTACTTTAATTTTGGAAAATGCATCTAGACATGGAATTTTGCGACCAAAATTTTTATGTCATCCACCCATAGTGTCAATTGAACTACATCCTAGTCAATTTCGACAAAGGTTCATAGCAAAGTCAAAAGCCCCAATTCGGGCACCAAAATCCCTAAGTTCATTCCTAACAAATTTCTAACATTTAAAGAATGCACATTCTTAAAATTAATGGAATTTGTAGGAAGCTTACTTGTCTTTCGATCCCATCCTTGGAGTTGTGTCTATCCCTCGCCGGATAAAACTCCGCCGGATTCAATGGGTGAACAATGGTTCGAATGGTCCGAACCAACCGTGTTCTTTCGTCATCGGTCCTTCCGTGGCGAGCCATTGGTCCTCCTTCACCCTCCATAGCAAATTTCCTTCACAAATTTGAGCAAACCTTGCAATTTGGGTTGGAATTTTTCTCTCTTTTCTCTCCTCTCTCGTCGGAATTAATGGAAGAAAATGGCCAACTTTTCTTCTGCCTCGGCGCTGATAACAACCTGGTCAAATTCAGTAAAAGTCCGGCCGGACTCTTACTGCACCAGGAAAAGATTCCTTCCATTTTGGTCCCTCAACTTTTGGCCATTCCAATGTTACCACTTTTGGCCCCCAAAAGTGTAAAATTTCCCCCAGTTAGACATTTCTAACACCCATCCCCCGAGGATAATTCCCGGTTAGTTTTCACTAACGCTCGTCTCAGACGTTAAATTCCCGATTAGTTTTCACTAACGCTCGTCTCCAGAGCGTTAAATTCCCGATTAGTTTTCACTAACGCCCGTCTCCAGAGCGTTAAATTTTATCCCCGATTGGCGTTTGACATTCAAACGCTCAATCATGTCTCGGACATTCGGTTACATTTCCGTCTCCAGGACGTTAAATTTTATCCCGATTGACGTTTGACATTCAAGCGCTCAATCATGTCTCCGGACATTCGGTTACATTTCCGTCTCCAGGCGTTAAATTTTATCCCGATTGGCGTTTGACATTCAAACGCTCAATCATGTCTCCGGACATTCCAGTTACATTTCCGTCTCCAGACGTTAAATTTTATCCCCAGTTGACGTTTGACATTCAAACGCTCAATCATGTCTCCGGACATTCCAGTTACTATCCCGTCTCCTGACGTTAAAATTTAATAATGGTCTTCACCATTAAATCCTCAATCGCGACCTTTCACGGTCCGATTTCAATCCTTAATCGCGACCTTTCACGGTCTGATCTCAATCCTCAATCGCGACCTTTCACGGTCCGATTCCAATTCTCAATCGCGACCTTTCACGGTCCGATTCCAATTCTCAATCGCGACCTTTCACGGTCCGATTTCAAACGGTCAATCCCGACCTTCGCGGTCCGACCTCCACTCTCCTATCAAGACCCTCGCTGTTCACCTCACTGGCAACAGCAATAAGCCCAAACCCCAAGGCACGAACGCCTTGCAACAAATCCCTCTTCGGCCATCCTCGTAAGCCCGAACACCTTTTCACTTCAGCAAGTGAACATTCACCTCACTGGCAACAAAGATAAGCCCCAGGCCCGAGGCACGAACGCCTTGCAACAAACCCCTCTTCGGCCATCCTCGTAAGCCCGAACACCTTTTCACTTCAGCAAGTGAACATTCACCTCCCTGGCAACAGCAATAAGCCCAAACCCCAAGGCAAGAACGCCTTGCAATAAATCCCTCTTCGGCCATCCTCGTAAGCCCGAACACCTTTTCACTTCAGCAAGTGAACATTCATCTCCCTGGCAACAGCAATAAGCCCAAACCCCAAGGAACGAACGCCTTGCAACAATCCCTCTTTGGCCATCCTCGTAAGACCGAACACCTTTTCACTTCAGTAAGTAAACATTCATCTCCCCGGCCGCCAGTCGTAAGCCCGATCGTTCCACCTCAGCGGCGATTCTGCAATAAGCCACGCACAACAATCCCTCTTCGGCCATCAAGAGTAAGCCGAACGCTCGTCCCCGGCGGGATAAAACCGGCCCAACGGCAATAAGCCCCGGCACTCGAGGCACGAACGCCCTCGTTAGCATCGCAACTTCCGGTTTGAGGCACCACGCGCCCTCGAAGGTTTCCGAAGTCCCGGAGTTCGGAGCGCCTCCTAACGGTCTCCATTCGAGTACGGGTACCTCGCGAATGGTCTTATCCGAGTTTAGACGCCTCCTAGCAGGTCTCGCTCGGAGTCAAGGTCCCCACGCGCGGCCCTAGCACCTTCGAACTACGATCGGCTTGATTCCCAGCTCGGGATACGTAGGAATCCTTTTCGCTAAGGGTCCGGCCGGTGACCGCCCGGAGTCTCTTTCAAAGTAAGGCATCCCGATTTGGATCCTTATCTTTTTCAACGACCCCACCTCCTTCGGAGGAGACGTCGGCGAGGGCTAAGCTGTAAGTACCCAAATCCGGATCGTCCAAATCCGTCGAAAGTTAACCGAAATCCGTTAAGCGGCCCGCTCCGGAGTTAACCGGAACTCGTTAAACTCCCGTTCTTTGTGCCAACGAGACGTCCAGGGCTGCCCGTGCATCCCGACGTCAAACCGTACTTAACACGTGTCATCACACGTAAAAGCACGGCTTTCCCACTGAAAACGCATTTTCCCAGAGGCACTTTCCGGGGCATTTCGGACATTTCCCGGATCGTTATTTTAAAAACGGACAAAACCGGGATCGGGGGACAAAATCCCACATGGCTGGTGACTCAGAGGGGCACGTGGCAGCCATGCCACCTCCCTCTAGTCACCCTTCAATCAAATTCAAAGGGAAAAGACCAAAATACCCCTGGTTTGCAAGCCTAGTCACAGTAGGACTCCACGCGCACTTTTCCCGAAATTGCGGCCAAGTCCCCCAGATTTCCAAAATACCCAAAAACCCCCTGGATTCAGTCCAAGTCCGTCCGGACTCCTACTGCAATTTTCACCCTATAAATAGAAGTTGCTGTCAAAGGCAAAGAGACAGAAAATTTACTCCAAAAAATCACTACCCCACGGCCCAAACTCAGTTTCACCCCTCCCGAGCTCCCGTTTTATCTCGATTCGCGTGAAACCTTCGTATTTCGATCAAATACGCACCTTACAACTTCGAAACAACCTTTCGAATCACTTTCCGTGTCCCGTACACACCTCCCGAGCCAAAGGAGTCGACCCTAGCAATAGGTATAACTCCCTCTCTCTAAATCTCCCGCCAGTCTCGGTTTCCGTAAGAGAAGTAATCACGGGTTAAAACGGCGTTCCGACCCCGTTCCGTTACTTTTATTGTCATTTACCAATTCCGGATCGATCGATCCGTTGATCGTCATTTAATTCCTGTCATTTACAAATCCGAGCCGTTTGGCCTCGTTGATCGTCATTTACAATTCCGAGCCGATTGGCCTCGTCGATCGTCATTTACGATTCCGGATCGTTTGATTCCGTTGATACCGCACTTTAAATACTGTCATTTACAAGTCCGACCCGTTTGGATCGTGATAGTATTTACTTTTCAAAGTCCGAGTCGCAACCCGATTCGTTGATCGCATATCATTTAATACGCATTTTTCCCGTAAAAATCGTTAACAATGTAATGCCCGGTTCAAAACCGGAGTTCGTCCGTCGAACTCTCTTTCAAAACGCGCGAAATGACGTTCGGCCTCCGAATGCTCATCTTCAAACTAAAAGCCGCCATTTGACACTTAAAATCATTTAATACGCATTTTTCCCATAAAAATCGTTAACAATGACTCGTCCGGTTCAAAAATCGGAGTTCGACCTTCGAACTCCTTTTCAACTCAAAATTGACGTTTGCCACGCGAACGCTCATTTTCGTCTCAAAATCGACGTTTGCCACGCAGACGCTCTTTTCAAACTCAAAATCGACGTTTGCCACGCAAACGCTCATTTTTCATCTCAAATCCGACGTTTGCCACGCAAACGCTCATTTCAAACTCAAAACCGACGTTTGTCATTCAAACGCTCGTCTTTTCAAACAAAGTCACCTAATCAACGTTTGACATTCAAACCAAGATTAAGCTTGTCATTCAAGCCCCCATTTCAAAAGACACACACACGCACACATACACACGATTTCGAGAAAGGTAGAAAGACTCGTCATGCGAGGCGTTTCGGGCGATCTCGTAATACTCTACCCGAAACGTAACTTGACCTCCGAACCTAACAATCTCTGGTACTAAAAAGCTTTTTACTCGTTTTTGCTGCCAATAAAAATGATCCCCCTTTTTAAAGCCTTTTCCTAAGTTTTTGCTACCAATAAAAACGACACCTTTTCACAATAGCCGTTTCTCAACGTTTGGGCTAAAAATACAAAAACCGCGTGGCGACTCCTCATTTTGTTCCTTCCCATGAAGCGAGGTCTCAGACACCAACCCCCCGTGAAAGACAACCGCGTTTCGCGCCCCCCCGCGCGAAATCCTGGGTAATTTCAGGTATCAAGAGCTTCTCCTGGACTCCCGAATGCTCTGAAGCATTCCTCCGGTTGAAGGAGTACTTGGGTTCCCCTCCCTTGCTTAGCAGTCCGATTACCGGTGAGATGCTGTATGTATTCCTAGCCGCCACCGATCACGCGATGCACTGTTCTAGTTCGGAATGAAGAAGGAACACAGAATCCCATCTACTATGTCTCTAAGGCATTGTCTGATGTGGAGAGCAGATACTTCAACGTGGAAAAAATAGCATACGCACTAGTTATTGCCTCAAGGAAACTACGTGCCTACTTTTCTGCGCATCCTATCACGGTTTATACCAATGAACCATTGAAGAAGATCCTGCATAAGTTGGACGGCTCCGGACGTCTCCTAAATTGGTCAATCGCTCTTACTGAGTTTGATATCACTTACCAACCAAGGAAGACCCTCCTGGCACAGCCTTTGGTTGGCTTCATGGTTGAGACCGCCTTTATGGGTGAGCACCTCCCCACTTCTCGTAAGCAAAACACTGCGGAAGAAGAAGAGTCTCCCATCGAACTCCCACACAACTGTTGGATCTTGTATACGGACGAATCGGCTACAAAGGAAAGAAGCGGAGCTGGAGTTGTACTAGCAAGCCCGGAAGGAGAGTACACCATGCAAGATATCATCCGTTTCAAGTTCCCTGCCTCCAACAATTAAGCTGAATACGAAGCTTTAATATTTGGCATTGAGTTGGCTTCCTTCTACGTAGCAACTAAGGTGGCGGCTTTCTGTGACTCCCAACTCGTTGTCAAACAAGTAAAGGGAGAGTATAACACCCAAGACCCCACCCTTGCCAAATATAGAGACCTTGTCCTGGACATGACGAAGAAGATGGAATTTTTTGAACTCAAGCAAATAGGCAGGGAAGACAACCAAATCGCAGACGTTCTGTCTAAACTAGCAACCATGGATGTATCTAAGTCTAAGACCAATCCATACGTAGTTTATGCTGAGGAACCTGCGTATGAAAGATTACAAGTCATGCTCCTAGATGGAGAGGAGAGATGTTGGATCGATGACTACATTGACTACATCGAGAAGAGCCAACTCCCGGAAGATGAGGCGCAAGCTAAACTTATCAAGAAGAGGTCCCCAAGGTTTGTTGTGATGAGCGGAGTCCTCTACCGAAGATCTTTTACTAAGCCCCTGCTAAGGTGTATCTATCCCAAGGAAATTGAGAACCTCTTGGCAGAAGTACATGAAGGTGTTTGCGGCAGACACCCGGGGGCCAGAACCTTAGCTGACAAGATCATCTCGCTAGGTTATTATTGGCCAAACCTGAAGGAGGATGCGCACGCCTATGTTAGAAAATGTGATAAGTGCCAAAGATTCTCTGACACTCCTAGACTACCGGCAGTTGAGCAAACACTTGTAATACCTACGTGGCCATTTGATATGTGAGGGATCGACATCGTCGGACCCTTCCCTCCCACCCGTGGTAATTGCAAGTACGTGATAGTAGCTGTTGATTACTTCTCCAAATGGATAGAGGCAAAGGCATTAGCTAAGATAAAAGAAGAGAACGCAATCAACTTTGTCCACGACTACATCTGGTGTCGATTTGGCCTCCCCCCACACAATTGTTTCTGATCATGGACTCCAATTTTCTATGGCATTTACAACAGAATTGGGAAGAGCCAAAGTTCGCCACGCAAAGTCGTCAGTTAGCAGACCTCAAGGCAACGGTCAAGCGAAGGCGCCAATAAGCGGGTCCTAATGTACCTTACCAAGAACCTTGAAGGACGCGAGGGCAGATGGTTGGACGAACTTCCCCTAGCCTTATGGGCTGTTCGCACAACCACCCGGGGGCCAACCGGGGAAACTCCATTTGCATTAACCTTCGATTCTGAGGCTATGGCACCAGCTGAGATGGCCATTCCAACTGTAAGAAACTCCCACTACGATGAGCAAGTCAACAAGGTTAATAGCCTCCTAGACCTAGACCTAGTAGATGAAAAATGACTAGCTGCACAGATGAGGATGGTAAACTACAAACAAAGGACCAAGGCATATCATCACAAGAGAGTCATCAGAAGAGTATTCCAAGTAGGCGATTGGGTACTTATAAAAATTGAGGCAACTGGCCGGAAGGCAGAACAGAACAAGCTCTCCCCAAATTGGGAAGGTCCCTACATCATCAATCAAGTCATTCGAGAGGGGACCTACAGATTAAAAACTAAGGAGGGGAAGGAGCTCAAACATCCATGGCATTCCGACAATCTTCGAAAATATTACCATTAGTCTAGTTCATTTTGTAATAGATTAGTTTCCTGTTTTCAGTCTTTTACTTCTTAGTTTGATAGGATTGCAGTTCGATGTAATCACGTTTCAGTTTATGAAAGCAACTTCTTCCAACCTGCAAGGCAACTATCAACTCCTGACACAAACACCGGAAGACGAGGATCTTATCCCCGACTCTTCAAAATACATGAATTACGTCTTGACAAGGGGCCGCCTTGACTCAACGACTAAGTTCCTAACATCCAACCCAAGGATCTTCCCTCAACTTACTGGCTCACCTTACATCCTGACGAGGGTCCGCCTCGATTCAAGGATCACAAGGTTCAAACAGTCAAAGACCGAGGACCTCTCCTTGGCCTATTGTCTTGCCTCACGTCAAGACAAGGAAACACCTTGTCACTACGACTAAAAGGCACCACATCTGAAACCTGTGCACGAGACATCTTCCTCGACATAAGGAGACGAAAAAGAAGAAATTGCCTAACAGTCAAAGCCGAGGATCCCCTCCTCGGCCAATACGACTTAAAGTACAGTCAAAGCCGAAGGACCTCACCTCGGCCTAACAACTTACTTTATAACCAGGGATGAGGGACCCCCCTCAACTTCCACCTTTACAAGTCTTGTGCCTATACATAGCATACAAAAAAGCATTCAAAACAGTTCATTAAAATGCAAACATGAATTGAAGCAAAAGGATTTGTTCATTGATATTTCAAAGGAGATTACAGGTCCTACCAACTATTACAACAAAACAAAAAGAAAGGAAAAATCCTAAGTCTGTGCATCTTCAAAAGGTTCCTCTAAGAACTTCTCGGTGGCAGCATCAGGGGGAGGAGGGATAGTATGTTCAGTTCGAGCATTGGCCTCCTCGGCATCTCCTCCCTCGGCCTCGTCCCCCATCTCCGCATCTTCAATAGCCTCCACCAAGGCCTTGAGATTGCCAGGATCCACGGAGGGAGGAACCCAGGCTTCACGGTTGGCCTCGGCATCCTCTCTGGCCATGATGCCCAGGTTGTAGTCGGAGAAGGGTACGAGGTGGTGAAGGGCCCTGGCTTCCTCATCATACTGACTCTTGCATATTAACCGAGCTACGACATTTATATCCAAGCCCAAGGAGGGATCAACCAAGATACGACGGGCAAGGTGGATATATCCATCCTCGAACATGGTCGCCGTCTTTGCATCCACGGCATCTTGGAAAGCTTGGCTGGCCGTAGCAGCATCCTGGAAGGCTTGGCTGGCCTTAAAGTGTGCCACAGCCTCCTCTTCCCTAGCAGGAAAGGTAGCTTCATAGCCACGACATTTGGCTTCAGCTTCCTCGGCCCTCACTAGGACCTCGGCCTTGAGCCTCCGCTCCTCAGCCAACTCTGCATCTTTTAGCCAGAGTTGTTCCTCGGCTTTCTCACGAGCCTCTCGGACCTGACTTCGAGCCTCCTCGGCTCTCTTTACCTTGGCCTCTACCTTGGCTTGAGCAGCCTCCAGGTCGGCGTCCTTGGCTTTCAGTAGCCCGGCCAGAGAAGACTTCTCGGCCTCTCCCTTCTCTTGGGCGGCTCTAGCTTCATGCAATTGCTTGGCATTATTCTTGGCCAAGACATTCTCATAAGCTGTAACAGAAGCAAGCTGCAAGGAAAATCAATATCAGGTATCTGATAAGTATAAATTACGAGATCAACAAGACTAAAGATACGAGATAATTACCTCGGCAATCATAAGCCCCTTGCGACATAGCAAGTTCTCTAGGATAGGCTTCTCTCGGACAAGTGCCTCATAAACCTCCTCGTCCAAAGCTCTTTGAACAGGAGCTCGGCCCAATCTCAGCAGAGGATCCTTCCTGTTCTGTAGAGGGATGCCCCTCAAACGGGGGACATTTGCAGCCATACGTCGGGCCATCTCCTCGGCATCATCGTGGGTTTTTATGGTCTGAATGGTGAGGGGAGGAGGATCTCTAGGGTTGGAGGACTCCACAGCAGCCCTCTTAGCAACAGGCTCCTCGGCAGGAGCACCTTGGGGCCTCTTGGAGCCGGAGCATCGTTAGACGAGGTCAGTGTCCTCGGTTGACGGGGTGTCCGCCTCCTCAGTAGCATCAACTTGGAGGCTATGCCCCTCGATAGTTGAAGGATTAACATGTTCCTCGGAGTTCAGCTCCTCGGCGGTAACCTCCTCGTGCAATTTGATCGGGAGAGGTTGGTCCCCCTTGGTACCCAGGATAAGGTTGCGACGGTTAGTCTCCTCCTTTCTCTCCGTCAAGGCCGATTTCTTGGCCTGACGTCTCCTCTGCTTGATCAACTCCACGGCACTCAGTTGCTTCATAGTTAACGCCGCTTCTTGCTCGAGGGATAAATCTGCAAAGACGAGGAAAATATGGTTATATTACGAGGATGATTAAATCAACATGCAAAAAATACAAGTAAAAAGGCAAAGAAGAAACAATTACAGCCTGTGACGTCCTTTTCCCTAAGGCACTGATCCATAGGGTTAAGCTTACAACGAGCACACTCTTCATGAAATACAAGACTAGGATGGATCCTCCAGTCATTGAATTGTCTCCCCCTCTTAACATCAACGAGGGGAACCACCCTGTCCTTCTGTCCAGGCATCGAAGCCCGCTGGATATAGTAATGATCAGTGGCCTCCAAGGCCGCCCAATCGAGTAGCCCGACCTCGGCAAATTCCTCAAGGCGCTTGATCAGTTCATCTGTCCATTCATACCTCTGCACTAGACCCGAGGAAGTTGGCACATCAGTAGGGGATTGGAACTCCCAGCCTTGTCGGCTTTCTACCCTTATCGCGTGATTATCCCATCCTCCTACCTTGCTGGACGTAGGGAGGAGTATCTTCGGTTTCTTAGACTCACTCCGTAGAACGAGGAGACGAGTGCCCTTCATATATCCAATGGAGAAGAAATGACGGAAGGCTCCCATGGTAGGCTCGTAACCCAAGCTACGGCAAAGCACTATGAAACTTATGAGGACCTGTAAGTACCCAAATCTGGCTCATGCCTTCCGGTTAATTTTCCCGGCAATTCCGGTAAATTTCCCGGTAATTTCCCAGACTTTCCTAGAGTTTCGGAGCAATTCCGGAACTGTTCCAAACCTCTTAAGGGCTGAAGGGAATGCTTAGTAATTAAGAAACACGTTTTTCTTAATTCCAAAAAGCTTCTAGAATTGCCACCTTGCATGATTCTAGAAACATGCTGAGTCATTGTGGATAATGCCGCACGGCTGCATTAGGAGAAGACTCCTAGCCGCACGACCTCATTGGCGATTTCCAGACTTCCTATAAATAGAGCCCTCCTCTACCCATTTGATATACGAAAAACACACACCATACACCATACTCAGCTTCAAAAGCTCTCCAAAACACTGCTGGAAATCCAAGAGGTTGAAGAAAGCCAAGAAGCCACTTCCCTCCTCCTTGAAGATCCCAAAGTTGGTCCTTCCACCTAGCAAGACCCAAAGAAGAAGAGACCACCACCATTGGTAACCTCTCACTCCCTTACCTTGCATTATACTTGCTCTATGTGATTTAATTGCTCCTTGCATTCATATATTGTCATTATCTTGCTTGGAAATTGGCATTTATCATTAAAGATCCTATCTTTATCATACCCCCTTTCCACCCCTTGCATGAAATAAGCATCACTTGCTATTAAAAATGTAATCTTTACATCCAAAGGTGCATCCTTTGCACCTAAAAACCTCATTTTTACACAAAAATGTCATCTTTATGCATCCTTTGCTCATAAAAATGCAATTTTTACATCCAAAATGCATCATTTGCATATAAAAATCATGTCTTTATAATAAAGGGGCATCCTTTGCACCTAAAACCCATTTACATGCATCCTTTGCATTAAAAATCATCTCTTTGCATGAACTTAGCATCCCTTGCTTTCAAAATGCAATCTTTGTGCATCATTTGCATATTAAATCCTACTTTTCCTCCTAAAAATGCATCATTTGCATAAAGATAACTTCTTTACATAAAAAAGCATCATTTGCAATCAAAAGCATCCTTTGCATAAAGATCACTTCTTTACATCAAAAAGCATCATTTGCAATCAAAAGCATCCTTTGCAACCTAAAAATGTCATATTTTCACTAAAAATGTCATTTTTACATGCATTCCCCCATGTCCCCATTAGCAACCTTGGAACGGACCGGTGTAAAGATCCTATCTTTACATCGTTTCTTCCATTAAAGGTGCCACAATCTCTTTAGAAAGGGATAAACCTAGAACCTATATCTCCGATTATCGCTTGAGACGAGCATGAAGCATCCATATAAGCTCAATCGTCCCAAGGCGTAGGATTGATGGGCTAAGGTCACTCCTTCCTAAAGAACCTCATTTTGGACTATAAAAGAGAGTCTTTCTCTCGATCACGCAAGTCCCGAGGTTAAAAAGAGCGATGATCATAAGTCCAAGATGAGGACGGGATCAAAATCTCGAATACATAAAATCCAAGAAATTCCGAGCGACAGCCAATAAATGGTTTATACGTCCGGAAGACAACTTGGGACATTCCCCCCTCCCTTTCAAACACATGCACACAAGAAAGCACGCAAGCAAGCACGATAAACGGAATCTAGGGAGACTTGCTACGGCAAGGCACCTTGGGTGAACGACGATCCGTTCTTCCCAAGGGGTAACTTAACCTCCGAACCCATAAAAACCTTTTTTTCAAAGTTTTGAGGAAATCAAAATGGCGTGGCGACTCCGTTTTTCAAATTAAACCGGATGTCTTCAAACTCGCGTGAATCCAAAATTTGGGGCACACATCCACAGCTTGGCGACTCCGCTGGGGAGAATCCCAAAGGAGAAAAGCTTTCATTTTTAAAATAAACGATACTCGGTATATAGGTGGAAACCACTAACCTTCCTGTATCGCTCCCTAACCCGGGGCTTGGGATAAACGGTGGTTTAACAATCCCACGTACCGGTATCACTTTTCGAAAAAAAAAATAAAAGAAAGCTTTTCCCTTTGAGCGGGTTAGACTCCCATCGCGGTTTTCATTAATCGTGCTTGCTTTCTTTGCCTTGCATTGCATCATTTGCATCTTGGGATTTGTGCATACTTTGAACAGGAAACAACCTGAAATAGAAAAGGAGTGGAACCTGGAAAATTGATCCATGCAGTCGTACGGCTCAATCCTCCTTGGATTCTGACCGGACGGCCTCAGTGGCAATTCCACCAGGAAAAATTGAGGTTAATCGCGATCCGGGCGGCTTGGGGCTATTCGGTTCCAAGGCCCGTGGGGCTCCCAGAAAATTTACGTGCTTAACTGTTGCATTTTCCCCCGTCCCAAAAATCATTCCTTTAAAACACATTTATGAAAATCTCTGTTTTAACTCAAAAAGGAACATTTTTAGGAAACCGCACACTACGCGCACCTTATATATCATGTACACTTTGCACGCACGTCCCTTTAAACCCGGGGTGGTTTATCAGCTGCAGTCACGGACAGCCTTTCGATGCTCCCGGGCGCGCACGGAATCACCCCAAACTCCCCATGGCAGCCAGTGTCGACCAATGCACAGTCCGTGTCACACGTTTCAAAAAACCGTGACTTTTGGTTGGTTTTTGGTCTAGTCCGTTTCATATAGCCCAGTTGCATATCCCCGTAAAGGTCAAGCCTTAGTTCATAACGGAAGTCAAGATCTTTTGCTCAAGCGAAACTCTGCCGAAATTCCGACAAGAAAAAAAATCGGTAGAATCTTGACTCCGACATTGACTTCGACCTTGACCCGCACGGAATGCGTAAGAGTCGAGACCGAGTCTTTGCCAAGAAAATCCAAAAGATCTTTCGCTCAAGCTAAGCTCTGCCAAAATTCCGACAAGGAAAAAATTGGCAAGATCTTGACCCGGCATTGACTTCGATTTTGACTCACGCACGACGTATGCAATGAAGTTCAATGTGACACTGTGTCATCCAGCTTTTACCGCCCGACCCATGCCTATTATCTTCTCGGACAATACTGAAAATTCAAAACGTCAATCGCGCAAGCGAAATTCTGCCGAAATTCTGTTAAGGCTGAAAGACGAGACTTTCCCGGTATTGCCTTGACTATAATTCGCATCGCTCGTGCGTTAAAAGTTCCTATGACCCGCTAGACCCATTAGGAGCGTTCTTCTCTCTCGGTCGGTGGGATCCGTGTGCCCTATAGGACCCTCGCCCGGGGCTGTCTACCTCGGGAGGTCGAAATACAGGTGGAATACGAGGGGCTTATAGACGTAGTGTCAGAACCCACTGATCCAGGATCTAGAGTAGTTGCGAAAAAGAAGGGCAAATCCCCTTTTCCAACCAAATAGAAATTAATAAAAGACACTGTTTTAAGTAAACTGGAAGATTCTTAATTTGCATATTGCTTGAGCCTTCAGCCTAAACACCTACCCCGAGTCTAAACCTCTCCTATCCCTTTCCCGCAGCGAGAAAGAAGTGGGTGAGAACACCGGGTCAGCGACTTGTTAGCGCAGAATTCTCGAACGGTTCGCGAGAATCCTCGGTTTTGTCGATCCGAGAGTCGAATGGCCGATTTGGACAGAGAACACGATCTTGGTTTGGGTAACCGGATGACTAGGGAAGAAGAGCTATCCTTAGCCTTGGAAAACGGTCGTAACGCCCATGAGGAACAAAGCAGACCATGCTCATTGATGCGCTCCGCCGTCATGGGGTCCGAGATAGTGGTAGAGCCCAGCGGTTCCCTGGTTATGGTAGAAGATGAAACTCCGAAGTAACCATCTCGGCTCCCCTAGCCTATAATCAATGCCCTCCTCCATCCACATATGATCCATTACCAAAAGACGTCCCTTTTCGGTCCTTCCCAATGTCTCAAGCCATCAGGGTCCCGACACCCTCTCCTCCTCAGATAAGACCCAGCTTTGTTCCCTACCAACAGAGAACAAATGCTACAGCTATCCCCGTAACGCAGCCTCTGCACTACCCCATGGGATTCGCTCCCTCTCCCCAGTATGGGCCTTCCCAGACCATTTCTTGGTCTCAGAATCAATCGAGTGACCTTTTCAACCTATGCCCTTCCACAGCAGATCTTCCACCCCCAACCTTGCCAACAGGGTCCCACGAGGCTCCTTTTTCCTACTTCTGCAACTACGAGCCTAATTCCTATGCCTCTGGCCAGCCTCAGGGAAACATAGGACCAGGCCAAGTTTACACTTACTTCCCTTCTAAAGATCCCCAAGCCATGGTACCGGCTACCACCGTGTCACCCACTGTCTGCCACTCAAATCGATAAGCACAGCCGGAATCGAAACCGTCACCTGACCCCAACATGACTTGGTTGATGGAACAAGTTAAGTCCATGGAAGAGAAGTTTGGAGAACTGAGCACTAAAAAGGCAGCATATCAGATCACTGATCCCAGCAAAATTGTCCCTCTTCCTCCAAAATTCCGAATGCCAGATATTGAAAAGTTCAACGGCACCGATTGTCCCCAGACTCACATTGAGAGTTACCTTCTTGTCATGAGAGCCAAAGATTGTACACATCAGCAAATGGTCGACCATTTTCAGTTGTCATTAAAGGGTTCAGCTCTCAGGTGGTTCCTGCATGTGAAGCCAGAGGCTCGAGCCACCTGGGATCAGATTAAGGAAGCCTTCCAGGAAAAGTATAAGGCCAATTTGAATTGTGAAACCTGCAGAAATGACCTACAAGGGACTCTACAACGCCCGAATGAGCCAGTAAGTGAATTCTACAAGAGATGGAATTGGAAGCTTAGTGAATTGATGACCCCGCTGAATGAAGAGGAACATATGGAGATCTTCCAATCTTGCTTGAAGCCTCAACTAAGGGTCCAAATTGGCAATTACTACTATCCTCACCTTCGGGCAATGGTAAATGCCGGTACCAAGTTTGAAAATGCCTTCAACATTGCCCCAGCCACAGGAACAGCCAACTCCTATCGCTACAAAGCACCCGCGTCAAATGCCACAGCTGTTACTGTAAGAGGAAAAGAAATAGTAGGTGCTGTTAATTATATTCAGAATGAGAAGGTTGGACAAAATTCAAGCCAAGTCGCTGCAAAGCCAAGGCCTCGTTCCTATACTGCTGAATATTTTGGAATGCCGCTAGAGAAGGTCTTTGACGGTTTAGTAGCTGAAGGACTCATCAGACCTTTGGAAAACTGGAAACCCAAGAACCCTAGTGTCAGGATGGACGAAACCAAGCACTGCCGCTTTCACAAATATCATGGGCATAACACCAATGATTGCACCTACCTGAAGTTCCTGATCTCCCGCCTGATTGAAGAAGGCAAGCTGGAGCCGCCTCGGGGACCTAATGTGGTCAAGAATCCTCTTCCTGCTAACAATCGAGTCAACATGATCGAGTTCGGGGAGACAAATGCAGTCAGTTTTGGAAACCCAGAGATCATAGACATCCTGAAATTCAATGTTCCTTATGCTGAATTACAAGGAAAGTGGAAAGATTTGATTAATGCCGCCGCCATGGAAGGACAGTTTGGACCCATAGTCGGAACTGATTTCGTTAATGTTGTCAGAGCTCGACCTCTCTTTTATGATATCGAGCCAGTGACCATGGTCAAGATTACAGAAGAAAGGCTCACTTATGAAGACTGTGAGTTTGAAGTAAAACAAGCTATGTTAATGAAAGTCTCTCCGGAACCCTTCATCACCCATGATGAGCATAATGTGTTTGTAATGGCTCTTACTACTCCTGAAGATCAGTCCCAACCCCCTGTTTGGGAAAAGGTGGAAAGAAGAGTGAACAAGCCAGAAGACTTTTGGGATGAAGAAAGTTGTCTCTCAGATGCCGAAAGTACAACTGGTCCCACTACCCCGGAGGCACGAGATGGATACGGTCGGATTCGGAAAGGAGATTGCAACAGATCGATCGGACATCCCCCATGGGAATGGTGACAACAAAGGCGTAATGATCCACGGGATGCACAACCAAATGAGAACGCTGACAAGACTGCTACTCCCCAGGGCAACATCAGGAAGGAGTGAGATCCCGGTCCAACCCTTGTCAAACACCCTCGAGTCAATAAGTAGTATAGGGTCCAGAGTCAGTAGGGTCCAGAGTCAGTTGAGTCAGGAATCTTTGAATTCCAGTCCTCTGAGTCATCCGAAGGCCTCACGCCTGAGAATTATGAATATGTAATCGATGTCATCTTTCCCCTTATTTTGAATGAAATGACAGATCTTTCTGATTATCACCTTATTGCCAACTTAACAAATGATAAATTAACTCAAAACTTAACAACAGCTAATAATGAATCATTTGAACAAGATGCAAACACACTAAATGAACAATACATTAAAGAAATCTTTAAGCAGGTTACAGAAAAAGAGGAAAATCAGGCCCAAGCTGCCGAGGAGGTTTTGATAAGTGTTAACTTGGGTACTATCGAGGAACCTAAAGAGACACAGATTGGAAGCTTCTTCCAGGGGATTGAACGGGACAGACTGATTGATCTGCTCAGAGAGTACATGGACATCTTTGCGTGGTCGTACAAGGATATGCCGGGGCTAGACAGTTCAATAGTAGAGCACAGAATCCCTCTAGCACCAGATGCTAAGCCGCGTAAAGCGAGCGAGAAAAATCAAGCCAGAATGGTCTCTACAGGTCGAGGAAGAAATTGAGAAGCTACTGCGGGTAGGATTCATCAGAGTCATCGAATATCCGACATGGTTGTCCAATATTGTCCGTAACTAAGGCCAATAGGAAGGTGCGCTGCTGTGTAGATTTCCGGGATCTGAACAAGGCCAGCCCCAAAGACGATTACCCCTTGCCAAACATAGACATCCTGGTGGACTCCACTACCAACTACGAAGTCAAATCCTTCGTTGATGGCTTTGCAGGCTACAACCAGATCAAGATGGCCGAAGAAGACAAAGAAAAGACAGCCTTCACCACACCGTGGGGAACTTACTGCTATACAGTAATGCCATTTGGGCTCAAGAACGTCGGGGCTACTTATCAAAGGGTAGCGACCGCGCTTTTTCATGACATGATCCACAAGGATATTGAGGTCTACGTAGACGACATGATAATCCACTCCAAAGGCGAGAATGGGCAGCACTTTGTTGACCTGCGAAAGTTCTTCGAGAGGCTGAGACAACATTCCATGAGATTAAACCCTGCCAAATGCACCTTCGGAGTGACAAGGGGAAAAGTGCTTGGGTATATGGTCACGGAGCGAGGTATCGAAGTCGACCCCCGAAAGATCAAAGCCATTATGGACATGAGGCCACCTCAAACCCGGACGTAAGTCAAAATCTTTATGGGCAAGCTGCGGTACATCGGCCGTTTCGTCAATCAGTTGACCACTATGTTCGAGCCCATCTTCAAGCACATGAAGAAAAATGTAGATACAGAGTGGACCGAAGAATGCCAGGATGCCTTTGACCAGATCAAAGCATACTTAGTACATCCTCCAAGTACTATGCCCCCACATAGACAAAAACCTCTTACTGCTCTATCTCACCGTCATCGATACGGCGGTTGGGGCTATGCTTGCTCGGGAGAAGAAAGAATCTCGGGTAGAAAATGCCATTTACTTTGTCGGTAGGAAGCTACAGGAAGTGATCTCAATTACTCCGCATGTGAAAAGACTTGTGCGGGAGGCAGTGCAGGTAGTCGGTAAGCTGAAGCATTATATGCAAGCCCACCCTGTGAATTTGGTCTCAAAAATGGACCCCATCAAGTATATCTTCGATAAGCCTTCTCTCTCGATGCGTCTAGCAAAGTGGTCCTTCTTCTTAGCAGAGTACGACATCAGCTATGTGACCAGAAAGGCCATCAAGGGCCAAGCATTGTCAGACCATCTGGCGAACTTCCCCAGTAATGAGGACCGTGGGCCTGAACCCCAATTCCCAGATGAAGGGATCTTTGTAGTCGAGCCTGAGAACCGATGGAAGCTATTCTTTGATGGAGCTTGTTAGTGTAATCTGCAGGTGATATCGTAGATGATTTCCCAAGTGATATCACAGATGATTTCCTGGACTGAAAATTATATAGTTGTATATTTCTTGTTTGTTATTTAATGGACTAACGTACTAATATGGTCTGTATAGTCTATGGTTTATGATTATATTTCAGGGTGCAATAGCATCAAAGAAGGAGCTAGACACATGTAGAAATTGGAAGAAATGAATTAATACATTTTATGTATTAATTCGTAATTTTGGCATTCAACAACAACATGTATGAGGACTTTGTCAAAGGTTGTTGCTGAGTTATAGAAGAGGTACAAGGATGATAAAGCAAGGGAGTACAAGGCGTGGAAGCATGGCTTGAGGATTCAACAACTCGGTTGCTACAAAATAGGAAGTGGGAGCTAGAATTGTGGAAACAAATTAACCCAC
The DNA here is from genome assembly GCA_022495995.1 of Adenophora triphylla var. japonica. Classification (NCBI taxonomy): domain Eukaryota; kingdom Viridiplantae; phylum Streptophyta; class Magnoliopsida; order Asterales; family Campanulaceae; genus Adenophora; species Adenophora triphylla. Next base: position 29,401 of record JAFEMH010001764.1, read on the forward strand.
TCTCCCTACACTTCCTCCACGTGCAAGACCAGCCCCAAGGTTATTGTGGAGTAGCCTTCAAGTATTTGAAGACTATAAATAAGCTTGGAAGGTTTATTTGAAGACATGCCAATTATTTCACATTCACACCTTCGAAAAGCTTAGAGATAGAGTTCTTTGTTTGGTTCTTTTTAATCCTTTCTCCCTTGTAATTTCGCACTTGATTACTTTGGTATCAAGGTGTGTGAAGGCTAGGATAGGATTCCGTTCTTTATCTCTTGTTCCATAGAGCGTAAAATAGATATAGCTATAGGGAACTTTCGTCTTTGTAACTTCATTCATAGTGATTATAAAGTCTTGCCTAAGAGGCACTCTCAAGTTATATTTATATAACTTGAGAAAAACAATTTTGGTGTTTTTATTCCGCTGCAAACTCTTTTACAAAATTGTTTTATTTTCAAGGTGTGTGTGTGCCATCCCAAGTGCTATCGTTGGTGCTGTTATCACCTTGGATATCACTTGTGATTCAAGCCGTGACAATTTCAATTGGTATCAGAGCCTCTCACTTGACGATACTAAGTGTTTGGTCCTCTTTATCATGGCTTTTGATCCTGCAAATCCAAACCAAAAACGTCTTCCTGTTTTAGATGGTTCGAATTATGCATATTGGAAAATTCGCCTTCGCTCGCATATCAAATCAATTGATCTTCGAGCATGGCGATCTATAGTTCATGGGTACTCTCTTCCACTCTTACCTCCTGATGAGGATGGTGATGTTCGGAGTTAAACCCGAAGGTGAGTGGACGAATGAAGAGATCACTCTAGCTAACTATAATGAGAAAGCTCTTAATGCTATCTTTGAGTGGGTTGACATGCATATTTTTAAACTTATTCAAAATAGTTCCACAGCTCAAGAAGCTTGGGATATTTTACAAAGGTTTTGTGAAGGTGATTCTAGTGTGCGTGAAAACAAACTCGGAGGTCTTCTTGGCAAATTTGAAAGGTTGAGAATGGGTGAAAGTGATACCATTTCCTCTTATTTTGAAAAACTATTTGACATTGCTAATGAGTGTCAACTTTTAGGTGAACCTTTTACAAACAAACAATTGGTTTCAAAGGCTATTAGAACTCTCCCCGAGCGTTTTAATATAAAAGTTTCATCTATAGAAGAGGCTCACAATCTTTCTACAATGGATATCAATTCCTTAATGAGCATTTTAAAAAATTTTGAGTCAAACCTTGCCGAGCAAAGTGAAGCTTCTAAGGGCAAGAGTGTTGCATTAAAAGTTCAATCCTCTAGTGGTTCAACTAATGAGGATGACGAAATTTTGAGGAATTAGGTGAAGATGCCGAGTGTTGCCTTACTTACCGGGAAATATAACTCAATGGTGAGAAAATTTAACAAAGAAAATGTGCGAGGTAAAGGCTAAAGAGCAACAAGCCAAGGTGTACAATTCAATGCCCAAGAGGACATTTCCATCTACTCGTAAAGGTGGTCCCATAAGGAGAGCATCATCGGATCAATCCAGATCTGATCCAAAATACCTTGAAACAATCCAATGTCATGCTTGCTCTGGATGGGGTCATTACTCAAATGAGTGTGCTAACACTCTAAGGAAGATGGGAAAGAACCTATGGGTTTCTCTCGGTGACAATGAGGATGAGGAGACCAATCAATCTGAAGTTTCGGATCAAACGGCAATGATGGTCACAAGCGTGACTCGGATTGTCGGTGATACCCCAGGTGATATCCAAAATGGGATAGCACACGAGATATCATCCAACGGGTATACGATTTAAATTTGATAAATGCTTTGTTTGTTTTGTGGGTTACATTAACATGGATGCAGGTTGTTCACAAGATGAGAAGGAGTTCAGCAAGGATGAACTCATTTGTGGTCTTAAGAACCTTTGCAAAGAATTGGTGGATGAATGGAAGAAAGAGAACAAAAAGGTGATCTCTCTGTCCAAAGAGGTTCAAGACCTAACTGATGGCTTGACTAGATTGGAAGTTCAACTCACAAAGAAGGATGTGGAGCTGGACAAAGTCAAGAGCAAACTTACTCTTGCCGAGACAACATTCAAGAAACTCAATACGAGTTCTACCAAGTTAGATGCAATTCTTGGGTTGTCCAAACCACTCAAGGCAGCAAGTGTTACAGGTGATGGAGTACAGGAATCTCCATTAATATTGCTGGAAGAACTGGAGAATCAAAATCAAGTAAGTGATACCCCAGGTGCTGGCCAAAGTGTTGCCACTGATGGGATAGCATCTCCGGTATCACCCAAGACCAATCCAGCAACTGAAAAGGATGAACAGTCAGATGATGATCATGTGCATGAAGACTTGAGAAGGGATCCACCAGCTAGGATCAAAAGAGACCATCCTTCCTCTCAAATTATTGGAGAAGCTAGTGAAGGGGTACAAACAAGGAACAAAGGACATTTTAGTGACCGTGAAATGGCAAGGTATGTGTGTATGTCCACCACATACCACAAGGTAAAATATTCCTGTTTTGTTTCTTCTTTAGAACCCAAAAATATTTCTGAAGCTTTAAAAGATAATTTTTGGTTACAAGCCATGCAAGAGGAACTTGACCAATTTGCTCGTAATGAAGTTTGGTGTTTAGTACCACGTCCTAGTAATACAAATGTTATTGGTACTAAATGGATTTTCAAAAACAAATCAGATGAGCAAGGAAATATTGTTAGGAACAAAGCTCGTCTCGTAGCACAAGGTTACACCCAAATTGAAGGTGTTGACTTTGATGAGACCTTTGCTCCCGTTGCTAGAATAGAATCCATAAGACTCCTCTTGGCTATAGCTTGTTTTCTAAAAATTACTTTGTTTCAAATGGATGTTAAAGCCGCCTTTTTAAATGGTTATTTAAAAGAAGAAGTTTTTGTTGAACAACCAAAAGGATTTGAAGATCCTAATCTACCAAACCATGTATATAGACTTGATAAAGCTTTATATGGCTTGAAACAAGCTCCACGTGCATGGTATGGTCGCTTAACCTCTTTCTTACTTGAATATGGATTCACAAGAGGTGAAGCGAGATAGGACCTTATTTATCCTAAGGCATGGCAAAGAAATAGTCATTGTTCAAATCTATGTTGATGACATAGTCTATGGCTCTACTTCTCAAACGTGTTTAAAAGATTTTGTAGAGGCTATGACATCAACATTTGAAATGAGCATGATTGGAGAGTTAACATTCTTTCTAGGCTTGCGGGTGAAACAATCAAATGAAGGAATATTCATTTCACAAAGCAAGTATGCAAAGAGCCTAGTAAAAAGATTTGGGTTGGAAGGAGCAAAAAGTTCAAAAATCCCCATGTGTTCTTCTCTCAAACTTGGTAGAGATCAAGTAGGTGAGGATGTTGATCCTACTCTTTATCGTTCAATGATAGGTAGCCTTCTCTATCTCACTTCTAGTCGTCACGATATCATGTTCGGCGTGTGTGTTTGTGCACGTTATCAAGCCAATCCTAAAGTCTCTCACCTTAATTACGTCAAAAAGATAATTAAATATGTTTCAGAACAAGTGAATTAGGGATTTGGTTTAGTAAGGATACTAATACCAATTTGGTTGGCTTTAGTGACTCGGATTGGGCGGGGGATATGGATGATAGGAAGAGTACTAGTGGGGGTATTTTTACTTGGGCAACAATTTAGTTTCATGGTATAGTCGTAAACAAAATTGTGTTTCTCTCTCCACGGTGAGTCCGAGTATGTGGCGGTGGTAGTTGTTGTTCACAACTTATTTGGCTAAAACATATGTTAGATGACTATGGCCTAGAGAGTAATTCTTTGACTATGTCTTTGTGATAACTTTGAGTGCTATCAACATTTCAAAAAACCCAGTTCAACATTCCCGTACCAAACACATTGACATACGTCATCATTTTCTTAGAGATATGGTAGATAAAGGCCTAATTAATATTGATCATATTGATACTAAGTATCAACTGGTGACATCTTTACCGAGGCCTTAGATCACGAGAGATTTTCTAGTTTGAAAAGATCTCTTGGTCTTTGTAATCTACGAGTACGTTCGTCTGTGCTACCCCAGGTGATGTTATCACTTAGGGTAACACTTGTATATTAGTGTATTTTTTTTCTTTCTTTGCTTATTTACTTAAAAAAAAAAATATACTTTATTATTTGTTTAATCTAGCTAGCTTAGTTTTAACTGTGGCACATGCTGACCTTTTTGTTATGGTAGGTTATTATTTAGGTTAGCACGTCTGATATCATTCCCCTTCATATGCTTAAAGTGACAAGGTCACTAATCTTTTCTTTTTGATAAATAAAAGGCAAAGGCATTTTTTTCATACTTTTCTCTCGAGCTCGGGGCACGGTGTTCGCTGCAACGATGTACTCTTGCCAATGAGAAGGTATGAGGTGATTTATGCTAAGTATTAGGGACATGGAGTTCGCTACTACAGTGTACCCTACTTGAAAGGCATAGATCACTTGGTCTCTACACTTGAAATATAACTTGAAGCACGGAGCTCGTTACTACGATGCTTTCTTGTTTAAAGAAGTGTATTGAGACGTGTTTAACAAGCAATGTACTTAAAAAAGTATATATAGGCATATAATGCCTAAAGTGCATGAAAAATGCTCAGCTTGTTATGCTTGAAATGCTTGAAAATATTTATCAAGGGGTTTTATATCATATGTGTTATCCTACGTGTTACCATCATTGCCATAACACATTAGTGTGTGCTATATTAGTTTTTTATTTTCTTTTTTTTCGAAATATTGTTGATTAATTTCTCAAAATCTGAAAGTCTTTTTATTTAAAGAGTTTACGATTTTGAAAACGTCTTCAACAAGTTTCCTTTATCTTTGGTAAACTTAATTAAGTAACTAACCCATATTTATTTTTATTTGTGCTTATAATGTTTTGGGCTTAGTTATAAATTATTTAGATTACTTATTTTTTTCGTTTATACTTAAAAAAAAAAAAATATTTTCTTTATTTTTTAAATTTTTTCAACCGTGTAGTTTTTAAGTCGGTTAGGGGTTTTATTTTAAAGGTGTGGTTAGGGTTAATGTTTAAAATATGTGGATGGGGTTAAAGGAGAGATTAAATAGGAGTAGATTAGATAGGTTCTTAAGATGTCAAATCAAATTAAGAGTTTGTTCCCCATTTAATCTCCTCCTTCCTATTTTCTCTCAACCTCCTCCGTCTCTCTCTCTATACGTTACCCTCACCTCTCTCTAAAACCCCCCTTTCAGCGTCTTCTTCCCTTCTCAACCTAGGTCAAAATACGTTCCAAAAAATCCCTCAAATCTCCATGGCATCTCCATCCAATACCAATGCCGAACCATCCCACACGGACCAAATGGACATCTCACCTAGCATTGCTCCTTCCGTGGCATCTCGCGTGGCCATGGAAACTTCCCCAATGATCACTCCAAGCTCTTCTCCACCAACAATGGCGATTGTTCCTACCTCTGGCCCCATTACCTCATTTGATCAAGGCATTCCTAAGGTGACTCTCATCCCTACCGAGCCAAAAAGGAAGAGGAAAGCCCCAACTGCCAAGTGTCTCCCCAAATCGCAAAAGGAGATCTTCCAACCGCATTAGATCAATCGGGTCCAAGGCAACTTCAAATACCTCCCTTGATCCAGTTGATGTCTCGTAAAGCTCTATTGATGTGTCCTCACCCCATGTGAGTGATGAGAACTTTGAAGCAAACAAGGAAAAGGAGCCTTCTGTGGACTCATTTGATGCTTGGGTAGATGGTGATGAAGAGGAGACTCTCTCGATTTTCGAAAAAGAAGGCCAAGGGCAAAGCGTGAGTGCTACCGAAGTGCTAGCAAGAAGAGGATATCATACGAGGTAACACTTGCCCCCTCTTACGTTCCTAAACATTCCTCTAGTGATAATTACGGTGATGAGGTTACTCAAGCTGAAGAGGATAAAGCTTTTCCAAAACCTTTTCTTACTTTGGAGTATTATAAAAAGGAAAATATGGAACTTTGGTTGAATAGTCTAAGTAAGAGGATTTTAAAAGAGAAGCACATTGATGAGGGTCGGTTGGAAAAGGAAGGAGTGGTTCGGTTTTAAAGGACGGGAATTTTATTAATGCTAATAATCATGCATCGAGTTTTTGTTGAGAGTGTTATTCGCAATTTCTTTGCCAATTTTCATGCTCATTTGGATGATGAAGGGTCTGCTAAATATGGAAAAGTATTTGTTAGGGGAAGAGTCTATTCTTTTACTCCACCTTACTGATTAACAAAGTTTTAGGCCTCCCTAATGTAGATGATGAGAGCATTAGGGTCAATAGAGATGAAATGGTAAAATTGCTCACTCACAACAAAGCTGAGTCTTGGCCTTTGAAAGAGAAACTTCATGCTTCTAGATTATCTTCTCTCTATTACGTACTACACAAAGCTGTGCATCTTCAATTGGCTTCCTACAACTAATGAACCTATTGTGACAATGGAGCATGCGAATGTGTTGTATAGATTGGGTAAAAATTTAAGGATTAACTTTGGAAGATTAGTGTTTAAACACTTAGCTTCATGGGGTAGAAAAAAGGAAGTGAACATTAGCTTTTTCCCCTATCCTTCTCTAATCTTCAAAGTTTTGGTATTTCAATCCTTGCCCATTGAAGCCTCGATGTGTTTACCACTTGAACACGAGTACTATACCGTTGATCAACAAGCGAAAAAGGGTAAAAGGTATACTAAAGATCTTCCTTGGAACAAATCGATGAAACAACCCCTGCTCCTCCCGAGTGCTATCTCACGTGATACCCCAAGTGCTTCCCCAGTGTTGCCCCTCATACTTTTGCAGAGGCGATGCTGCAAGTATTACGCACAACATGATGAATCTTTTGGGCAACTACTGGACCATCAATCCCAAAGGCTACGGTTCTCAACTTCCTGCACAAACAAGTCAAGTGCAATAGGAGAACTTGCTGAGGGATGGGCTAAGCTTAAGCGGGTAACGTATGCTTTTATTGATGAAATTTCTTCCCAAACAGGGAGGATCTGCTCTTCTTTGGAACTTCGAGCCGGTGCTCTGCGGGTGCTACCACCGATCTTTGGCCCAAGTGATGGTGGAAGTGATAGGGAAGGAGATCGGGGAGGAAGGAGAGGAAGAAGAGGAGTTTGAAGAAGAAGAAAGCTGAACCTTAAGGTTGATAAACCCGAAGGTTTATGTTGCCGCTATCATATGGGTGACTATTTTTGTGGTGGTCCTACAAACAATGTTTTTATTTTGGTGATGTGGTGGTTCCTTAAACAATTTACTTTTATTTTGTTTATATTTGCTAAAACACTTTAGTGGTTTGTTAAATAACTTAATCTGCTAGGATGTTTTTTTTGCTAATTTTGGATGATATTTTGCTACAATGGTTATGGTTTTTAATGGTTACTTAGTTTATTTCGAAAACTTTTTAAAGTTTGAAATAAATTAGTTTATTATGATAAATCATTGTTTAGGATTAGCTCCTTGATTAAGGGGAGTTAATTTTTGTGGAGATATTATTCTATGGTCTATGCTTTGTACATTTGTATATAGACTTATCCTACGGGACTGGCACATTAAGTTTGGAAAGAAATATCCAACTAAGGGGAGATTGTTAGTGTAATCTGCAGGTGATATCGTAGATGATTTCCCAAGTGATATCACGAGATGATTTCTGAATTTGAAAATTATATAGTTGTATATTTCTTGTTTGTTATTTAATGGACTAACGTACTAATATGGTACGTATAGTCTATGGTTTATGATTATATTTCGAGTGCAATAGCATCAAAGAAGGAGCTAGACACATGTAGAAATTGGAAGAAATGAATTAATACATTTTATGTATTAATTCGTAATTTTGGCATTCAACAACAACATGTATGAGGACTTTGTCAAAGGTTGTTGCTGAGTTATAGAAGAGGTACAAGGATGATAAAGCAAGGGAGTACAAGGCGTGGAAGCATGGCTTGAGGATTCAACAACTCGGTTGCTACAAAATAGGAAGTGGGAGCTAGAATTGTGGAAACAAATTAACCCACTCTCCCTACACTTCCTCCACGTGCAAGACCAGCCCCAAGGCTGTTATTGGAGTAGCCTTCAAGTATTTGAAGACTATAAATAAGCTTGGAAGGTTTATTTGAAGACATGCCAATTATTTCACATTCACACCTTCGAAAAGCTTAGAGATAGAGTTCTTTGTTTGGTTCTTTTTAATCCTTTCTCCCTTGTAATTTCGCACTTGATTACTTTGGTATCAAGGTGTGTGAAGGCTAGGATAGGATTCCGTTCTTTATCTCTTGTTCCATAGAGCGTAAAATAGATATAGCTATAGGGAACTTTCGGCTTTGTAACTTCATTCATAGTGATTATAAAGTCTTGCCTAAGAGGCACTCTCAAGTTATATTTATATAACTTGAGAAAAACAATTTTGGTGTTTTTATTCCGCTGCAAACTCTTTTACAAAATTGTTTTATTTTCAAGGTGTGTGTGTGCCATCCCAAGTGCTATCGTTGGTGCTGTTATCACCTTGGATATCACTTGTGATTCAAGCCGTGACAATTTCAGAGCTGCTAACAAAAGAGGAAATGGCGTAGGAATGCTACTGGTCGATCCGAAAGATGAGCACACTCCCATAGCCCTTAAGTTGAACTTCCCTGCCACGAACAATGTCGCCGAGTACGAAGCTTGCATTGCTGGTTTGGAGGCTGCCTTAGAAAGGAATGTCAAGGAGCTCGAAGTTTATGGAGACTCAGCCCTGATCATCAACCAGGTTTCCAACAAATGGAAGACTGTGGACCCTAATCTTCAGCGGTATCATGCCCATATGGAGGAGTTAGTGGACAGTTCGGAAGAAGTGACTTTCCACTACTTGCCAAGGGAAAAGAACAGATTCGCAGATGCCCTTGCTACTTTAGCCTCACTGGTAGAGATCCCCGAGGGAAAAGCCATAAAACCCTTCAGAGTGGGTAGAAGAGAAGCCCCGGCCTTCTGTTGTGAAGTAGACTTGGGACCCGAGCCTATCAAGGAACCGTGGTACAATCAAATTTACCAGTTCCTCAAAGATGGAGAGTCAGCTTTCAGAGACGAAGAAGGTAGGCCAAAAGAAGGTGTCAAAGCCAAGAGCTTGCAAGCCCTGAAAAGGTTGGCCTCCCATTATGTCATTCTAGGAGGCAACCTGTACAAGAAGCGGTATCAAGGACCACTCCTCTTGTGCGTCACTCAAGAAAGGGCCAAAGAGTTGATGACCGAAGTCCACAATGGTCCCTGCGGTCCTCATATGAATGCTAGAGCCCTGATGCAAGTAATCCTCAGAATGGCTTACTACTGGATTTCTATGGAGACAGACTGTGTCCAGCATGTCCGAGCGTGCGACAAGTGCCAGCGGTTTGCCAACCTCAACCATATCCCGCCTCATGACCTGTACTGCATGACGACTCCCTGGCCGTTTGCAACTTGGGGTATTGACGTGATAGAGAAGATAGCCTCGGCAGGAAGCAATGGGCATGAATTTGTGTTAGTGACAGTCGACTACTTCACCAAGTGGGTAGAAGCCAAGTCCTACAAGGTCCTCACTTCCAAGAAGGTGGCCCAGTTTATCAAATAAAACATAATGTGTAGATATGGGGTGCCCAATGAGATCATTTCTGATAATGGGTCACACTTTGAAGGTGACTGCGGTAGATTGCTGTCAGAGTTCAGGATCACTCGCCACATGTCGTCCCCGTACAGACCTCAGACTAATGGAGCCGTGGAAGCTGCTAATAAGACGCTCGAACGGATCATCCGAAAAATGGCCACCCGTGGTTGTGATTGGCCCGAAAAGCTGCACCTAGCACTCTGGGGCTACAGAACGTCTGTCAGAACAGCCACAGGAGAAACTCCTTTTGCCCTAACTTACGGGATGGAAGCAGTGTTACCAGTGGAGTTGGAAATCCCGTCATTAAGGGTCCTCCTGGAAAACAGTGTCAACGAAGTAGAATGGTTGCGTAGCCGGCATGATGAGTTGGCCCTGCTCGACGAAAGAAGGCTTAAAGCCATGGAGCATACCCGATCCTATCAGAGGCGAATGGCCAGAGCATTTGACAAAAAGGTCAAGGCCAGGGACATCAAAGAGGGTGACTTAGTGCTGAAAGTGAAGCCCCCTACCAGAGACAACCCCCTGGGAAAATGGAAACCCGTTTGAATCGGCCCGTATGTGGTGCAGAAGATACTATCGGGAGGAGCCATGAAGCTTGCAGACCTGGACGGCAATCCCTTTGTCCACCCAGTCAACGGTGATAAGCTCCGAAGGTACTATGTCTAAAAAAAATAATAAAAAAAAAGAAAAAAAATATATTAGTGCAAAAAAGAGTAATACCCAGCTAGACTGAAAATCCAAAAGGGCGGTCTAGGCAAAAAACAGGGTTGCACATAAAAAATATTAGTGCAAAAAGAGTAATGCCCAGCTAGGCTAAAAACCCAAAAAGGGCAGTTTAGGCAAAAAACAGGGCTGCACATAAAAAAAAAAAAGAGAAAAGTTCATCAGAATGAACTACGAAGACCTGAGCCCCTTAGTCTTTCTTGTAAAAGGGGAACGTAGGCAGCCATTTATGGTTCGGTCTAAACAATAAAAAAAATAAATAAAGGGCATTCCAGTTTCCATAAAACGGGTCCTGAGCAAATCAATAAGACATTTGAGTTTTCATAAAATGTGTCTTGATTAATTTCTAAGATAATATCTCTTGTTCATTACAAGTTAAAAACTTCTTGATGAGTTCAAGCACGGTCTACTCTTGACTCTGCTAACCTGCTACAAAGATCTAGAATACAATAAAATGCCTAATAAAACTACTGTGTTTGCAAAATGGCAATAAGGGAATCCTAAGAAAAGATCTGTCAGTCGTCATTCACTGAGTCTTCTTTGATCTTCTTCCCTTTAACTCGACCCCGTCGAGTTTTCTTTATCTTCTTCTCTATAATGTCGGTCTCCCTCATTTCGATCTCCGGTATCCTCACTGGAGCCTCCATCAAACCTGTGTCAATAAGTGCCCTCTCTACTCGGGTACGAGTCCGCACTTCCTCCCTCTGAGCCTCAGTCAAGGGAGCAACTTCAGAAAGCCTCTTGTACCGAGCCTCCATATCTTTAATAAGGTCACCCGACTGGTTATGGCGACTCGCCTTAGCTTCAGTCTCCCTCAGAGTCCTACTCGAGTCGCAGTCAGCTCCCAATAAAGCCTGACGTCTCTCCCCCAATATGACCTGAGTCACTCCCATCTCCCTCTCGTACCAATCCAAGTAGACAGTGGTCAAGATGGTACTCTTCCTGCTCCTAAAGATAGCCCTGGGCGGGAAAGCATTGTATGTACAAGCCCTCGAGAAGAATGAGAAGCTGGATGGATCCCTCATATCTAATGGCACCACCTCCATGGTACGGATGTCCTCTCAATCGCCCAACGGCTCCTGTAAGGTCCTGAATTGCTTGGATACCAAGCAGGGTATGTAGAAGGATGACCAGCAGAACCCTGGAACCCTCACTATATAGGACTCCTGAAATATCCTCCTGGTCTGCAACCTCCAGTGAGGTACCCACCAGCGGATGTCCGAAGTGGATAACCTAGCCATCATCAGCTCCCAGTTACCCTGGTCCTGCTGTCGAGGTGCACCTCTCCGAGAAATCACCCAAGGGCACTGAGTCGGCAAAGCCCCGAGCCTCTCCTGCAGCCATAAAGTCAGCACAGCCGGACTCCCAGACCTCATGAAATGGTCTCCCCTAGCCATCCTATCAATGCCATGAAGGGTCTCACCCAAAACCAGTGGGACAATGTCCTTCCCAGCCCTGCAATCTCTGACCATGTCTAAGAGACCACCATGACAGATCCCCACGGACTCAGCGGTGAACAGAGAAGAGAATATACAGAGGATAAAGGCGTCCATAGCCACCGTGGTCGCAGCCATAGCCGGAGACCCAAACCTGCCAGGGATATCAGAAAGGTCAATCCTGTCCGGGGCTATCATCATCTCCTCAGCCTCTCCCAGAAAAATCTGCAGAAAAGATTCAAGCTTTGCCGCCACAGGCACATCTTCGATCAGAGGAATCGATATAGCCTCAATTTCTGGACCCCCAATCAAGGCTCAGAAGTCTTCATGTGTTGGGACAATCTCATTGTAAGAAAAGCAGTAAACGTGTCTTCGGACGTCCCAAAACTTTGTTGCTGCTCTCAAAAGGTCCCAATCGAGCGGGAGATCCTTCAAATGCCATAAAGACTTGATCTTGAAGGTAGAATCAAGCAACCCCTTGTGAGATTGGCAGTTATATCTCACCCAAGACTGAAGATCGGACAGAAAGCGGTCTCTTTTCCCCCTTTACAATCTAACGGGCTTCTCCATTGCAAAATGATCAAAGGTGGTGTCTTTAGGTCCAATATGTGCTCTGGGAACAGTTGGGACAAGTCTAGGTTGAAAATAAAATGAAATGGCCAAGCCTTGGTTTTATTCTAAAAATAACCAGTCCAGACAGAACTGTGAGCCACACGGCCTTATTTGCTCCAGAGACCGTGCCGCACGGCCTCATTTACCTGATGTAAATGGCAAATCTGCAGCAACTAAGTTGCTGCCCAAAGGGAGTTTTCACCCCACTTTTCCAACCAAAACCTGTACAAAAACATGTTCAAAGACCATCCAAGCATTTATATATCATTGTATATCATTTCGGCCCAGTTTCAGCCCCAATTCCAAGCAAAAAACTGCCCCGAGGCTCAAGTAATATGCAAATTAATTAAGCATAAATTTAAAAAGCAAATAAAACAGTAGTACATTGTTTTCGCCCCATCGGCGCCCAAATAAAGCAAAAAATAAACAAAATGTGCATAAAACTTGTTCATTGTTTGTTTTTTCTTCCTAAATCAACCCTAGAGACCTCCTAGGCCTCCGATCCTTCTTCATCGCTACTCAAGTCATAGACGCTTGCCTCTCTCATCAAATCCTCCGCGTCGCTCACATCTGAAAGGTGGATATTATCATGCTCACATCTGAAAGGTGGACATTATCATGCTCGTACTCAGCCAGCTGCTCCATGATGTCAGCATTGGGTCCTCGTCCCCAAGGCATGGCGCTAGAAGAGTACTGCGAAGCCGATGAGGTGGATGTTGTGCCCCCGACATGCCTCCTTTTGCGCACTGGCTCCTGCACGTTCGCTGCCGCCTTTGAAGCGCAGGCCAGCTTCTTCAGAAGGGACCGGCATACGTCCTTCCAGCCCCTATTCTGCCTGACCAACCTGTCGTAAGTCCGAGCTGGAACCTGAGAAAAAGAGAAGAAAATCTCAGGAAATCTCAGAATTGCAAAAAGCAAAGAAATCTGAAAAAGGGAAAAGACCCTAAAGTGTACTTACAGTGCTGTCTGGCGGCAAGGTATACTGGGGCTCCCTAGTGTCGGGGACAAGTATCCTCAACCTCCTGGGTACTCCATGGACCACATATGAAAGATGGGCAGGAGGGACCGGCGGGTCAGAAGGCTCAGCCTCCCCATATCCCTGAGTGACCGCCAGCTTCACTAGCTTCTGTGGCGTCCTCAGTCGCTGCTCCACAAACACAGCATATGGGGTATCCATATCAAAGTACTCCTCAGCAGCCATGCCTCCCTGGTATCTAGCAATGTCATCCTCCGACCAATCTCTAGGCTGCAGCATCCGTGCTGGAGGATCCTGGGGAGTAATGGCATCCAATGGAGGGACATGGCCATGCTGCCTAGAAAATCGATCCCCCAGATAGATGACATCGCATGTCAGCCCAGTCAACCACCGCCTCTGCCTCGTCGCCTCCACGGCCTCTCCTAGCAGAATCTCTGGATACCTGTCCCACGGGTAGAAGTCCACTCCGTCGTGCCCATCCCTTTGATAACTGGCCTCACCATCTTGTAATCAAAGGTGATCCGGGTCTTCCCGGTGAACTTATCTCTCGCATCTCCCCTCCAGCGGACCATAGCGGGAAAGATGGTAGCATCGCTCTGTTGGTTCCACGGAAAGAACCTGATCACCTCAAAAAACCAGACCTGCATGTTCAAAACATCAAAAAGGTTTTTTTCTCTCATAAAAAGTCTCAAAGACAGAAAGTAAAAGAGAAAGGAAAGTGAGACTACCTCAAGAGCAAAGGAGAAACAATCCATGGAGGCAGCCTTAATCTGGCTGTACAGATCCAGGGAGAAGTAGAGCTCTGCCAATCCGGCCTCACCCCATGAGACCGTCCCAATCCCATCAACATCCTCCAGAGATTCGAGGAGGCAAGTCATAGCCAGTGTCCCAGAATTGGCAAAAATGGTGACTGACAGCATCAACCACACAAAGGCTCTAACAAGCTGGTGGGCAGTCACCTCACTAGCAGCAAAGTCCCGCATACAGTTCTGGACTGCCACCTCAACGTTCCTCGTCTCCATTATGAGCCCCTTGGGAATAAGCTCAAACCCGACCAAAGCCCTGAACTCCTCCGCCGTGATATGGTCCCTCCAAGTCACAGGCCTCCCGGTGAACTGCAGGCCAGTGATAGCAGTAAAATCTGCAGGTGTCACCGTCAGCTCCCCCCAGCTAAGATGAAAGCTGTGGGTGGTGTCCCACCAGAACTTCGAGAGGGCCTGGACCAAGCCCTTGCTCTTCGAGGTAATGTGAATACCTCTTCCAATAGCCTCAATAAACATATCAAGGCCGATAGCCCTCACAAGCTGCTTGGGGTTCACCCCATTCTTCTCAAAATCAGGCATCCTCTGCCATAGCCTGACTGCAATCTCGGAAGGCCCCCTAGACTTGTTCTCCTGTAGACAAGCACAGCAAAAGAAATGTGTCAGTCCTTCATCTCATTTCAAAAAAAGCATGCATATATTCAAAAGTGCACATGTTTTCAAAAGAAAAGCATTCATAAAATTTTTCTAGCATCCTTTGCATGGAAAACGTGTCTTTCATCACTTGAAACACATCTTGTCAAGCACATTGCTCTCCTAAGCACAAAGTCACAATTTTCAAAAATTATTTGCACATAAGCATTAATTTTTTCTCAAAAATGGCATGCATGAATCCTTTTCATCGTCCAAAATCTCGTTTTCTCATCTATGACCTAGTTCTAGCACATGCAAGAACTCTGTCACCTCTTAGACAATTATCCTTCTTACTTTTTATTTTCGAAAAAAGTGGGTCATTCTCATTATTTTTGTCAAATAATTTGCACATGCATGTTCTTTCATCTCCTTAGCCTCATAGGTTAATCATTAAGATTTCAAAATTATCGTCAAAAATCCTAGGAAAATTTGAGAAATTCCTAAAACTCGAGTCAAGCCCTAGAATCGATCTAAAATCAATCAAAATCAACGGAATTGAGCAAACTAAGAATGCTTACCCCAACCGATTGAGGGTTTGTCGATTTGTGCTCTCTTCTATCCGGATAGAGCTCCGATGGAGGTGTAAGGAAGTCATACCTCCTCTCCGTACGGACGAGTTCCTTCCTCTTCCTTCTCGCGGCCGCGGAGATGTTCCTTCTAGCTTGCCTTGGCATTGGATTCCCCTCCGGATCCATCCTAAATCAGTAGAGGCAAAAGGATTGAAGGATTTTGAAGAAAATTCTCTCCCTCCTCTCTCTCTTCCTCGGCAGTCTTGGGCGGCAATAATGCCCAGTCCCCGTTCGAATTCTGTTTTAAATAATCTAGAAAAATCAGGCTTCTGGCCGTACGGCCTCTTTTGCCTCCCTCTCATGCCGGGCGGCCTCTTTCGCTCTGAGCAAAATTTACCTTTTTGCCCCTGGACTTTCCACTTGGGCGTGTAATTTCCGTTATCTTTTAACTAAGATAACGTCGTTTTCTAAAAGATATCCTTTATCTTCTAAGCAAATAAGCTTTCTTCCCCAGTCACCTCCGTTACTTCCGTTATAACGGAATGATGCTAGGTGACAACCTCCGAATTGTCAGAACTCCTAACTTTAGCTACCTCTATCTCCTCGATAGTGAAGTATGCTCAAGTTCTCCAAACTTTATCTACCTCTATCTCCTCGATAGTGAAGTATGCTCAAGTTCTCCAAACTTTAGCTACCTCTATCACAGATAGTGAAGTATGCTCAAGTTCTCCAAACTTTAGCTACCTCTATCCCAGATAGTGAAGTATGCTCAAGTTTTCCTAACCTTAGCTACCTCTATCACAGATAGTGAAGTATGCTCAAGTTCTCCTAACTTTAGCTACCTCTATCACAGATAGTGAAGTACGCTCAAGTTTTTCAGCTTTAGCTACCTCTATCCACTCGATAGTGACGTAAGCTCTAGTTTCCTCAGGTGACAACCTCCATTAATTGTCAATCAGGTGACAACCTCCATTAATTGTCAAAACCTCAAGGATCCTAGACATCGTTCCTAACTATCTAGTGATGCTTGAACTACGACCAAGGCTTGATTCCTCCGGGATACGTAGGTAGCCTTTCATAAAAGGTCCAGCCATCCGACCACTTTGGTCACCCTGTTCCTTCGTCACTCCTCAGTGATGAAATAGCCCCTCATAAAGGTCTTGACATCTGACCACCTCGGTCACTTCTAGCATATCCCCAGTAGGATCAATTGCTTGACCTCCTAGGTCATTTTCTCTGCTATTTCCCCAGCAAGAAACCAGTTTTCTCTTCTCTATTCCCCAGTGGATCTTTTCTGAACTACGGCCTGGCTTGATTCCCACTCGGGATATGTAGGTAGCCTTCTAGAGGTTCAGCCACTCGACCACCTTAGTCATCCTAATTCGTCTCGGCATTCGCCAGATCGGATCCTTTTCTATCGACAACCCCACTCGCCCTGCAAGTGACGTTTTCGAGGGGCTTCTGTAAGTACCCAAATCTGGCTCATGCCTTCCGGTTAATTTTCCCGGCAATTTCGGTAAATTTCTCGGTAATTCCCCAGACTTTTCTAGAGTTCCCGAGCAATTCCGGAACTGTTCCAAACCTCTTAAGGGCTGAAGGGAATGCTTAGTAATTAAGAAACACGTTTTTCTTAATTCCAAAAAGCTTCTAGAATTGCCACCTTGCATGATTCTAGAAACATGCTGAGTCATTGTGGATAATGCCGCACGGCTGCATTAGGAGAAGACTCCTAGCCGCACGGCCTCATTGGCGATTTCCAGACTGCCTATAAATAGAGCCCTCCTCTACCCATTTGATATACGAAAAACACACACCATACACCATACTCAGCTTCAAAAGCTCTCCAAAACACTGCTGGAAATCCAAGAGGTTGAAGAAAGCCAAGAAGCCACTTCCCTCCTCCTTGAAGATCCCAAAGTTGGTCCTTCCACCTAGCAAGACCCAAAGAAGAAGAGGCCACCACCATTGGTAACCTCTCACTCCCTTACCTTGCATTATACTTGCTCTATGTGATTTAATTGCTCCTTGCATTCATATATTGTCATTATCTTGCTTGGGAATTGGCATTTATCATTAAAGATCCTATCTTTATCATACCCCCTTTCCACCCCTTGCATGAAATAAGCATCACTTGCTATTAAAAATATAATCTTTACATTCAAAGGTGCATCCTTTGCACCTAAAAACCTCATTTTTACACAAAAATGTCATCTTTATGCATCCTTTGCTCATAAAAATGCAATCTTTACATCCAAAATGCATCATTTGCATATAAAAATCATGTCTTTATAATAAAGGGGCATCCTTTGCACCTAAAACCCATTTACATGCATCCTTTGCATTAAAAATCATCTCTTTGCATGAACTTAGCATCCCTTGCTTTCAAAATGCAATCTTTGTGCATCCTTTGCATATTAAATCCTACTTTTCCTCATAAAAATGCATCCTTTGCATAAAGATCACTTCTTTACATCAAAAAGCATCATTTGCAATCAAAAGCATCCTTTGCATAAAGATCACTTCTTTACATCAAAAAGCATCATTTGCAATCAAAATCATCCTTTGCAACCCAAAAATGTCATCTTTTCACTAAAAATGTCATTTTTACATGCATTCCCCCATGTTCCCATTAGCAACCTTGGAACGGACCGATGTAAAGATCCTATCTTTATATCGTTTCTTCCATTAAAAGTGCCACAATCTCTTTAGAAAGGGATAAACCTTGAACCTATATCTCCGATTATCGCTTGAGACGAGCATGAAGCATCCATATAAGCTCAATCGTCCCAAGGCATAGGATTGATGGGCTAAGGTCACTCCTTCCTAAAGAACCTCATTTTGGACTATAAAAGAGAGTCTTTCTCTCGATCACGCAAGTCCCGAGGTTAAAAAGAGCGATGATCACAAGTCCAAGATGAGGACGGGATCAAAATCCCGAATACTTAAAATCCAAGAAATCCCGAGCGACAACCAATAAATGGTTTGTACGTCCGGAAGACAACTTGGGACATTCCCCCCCTCCCTTTCAAACACATGCACACAAGAAAGCACGCAAGCAAGCACGATAAACGGAATCTAGGGAGACTTGCTACGGCAAGGCACCTTGGTGTGAATGTGTGCCCAAAATTTTTGTTTATTGGAATTCACGCGAGTTTGAAGACATCCGGTTTATTTGAAAAACGGAGTCGCCACGCCATTTTGATTACCTCAAAACTTTGAAAAAAAGGTTTTATGGGTTCGGAGGTTAAGTTACCCCTTGGGAAGAACGTTTGGCGTTCACCCAAAGTGCCTTGCCGGAGCAAGTCTCCCTAGATTTCATTAATCGTGTTTGCTTGCGTGCTTTCTTTGTGTGCATGTGTTTGAAAATAAGGGGGGGAAATGTCCCAAGTTGTCTTCCGGACGTACAAACCATTTTTTGGTTGTCGCTCGGGATTCCTTGGAATTTATGTATTTGGGATTATGATCCCGTCCTCATCTTATGACTTATGATCATCGCATTTTAAACCTCGGGACCCTCGGGACTTGCGTGATCGAGAGAATGACTCTCTTTTGGGTCAAAGATGAGGTTCTTTAGGAAGGAATGTCCTTAGCCCATCAATCCTACGCTTTAAGACGGTCGAGCTCGTATAGAGGCTTCATACTCATTCTTAAGCGATAGTCGGAGATATAGGGTTCAAGGTTATCCTTTTCCTAAAGAAATCATGAACCTTTAATGGAAGGAACGATGCAAAGATGAGAACTTTTACACCGGTCCGTTCCAAGGTTGGGGGAAAGGGGAAATGCATGATAAAAAAATGACTCTTTAATGAAAAGATGACATTTTTAGGTTGCAAATGATGCTTTTTGATTTAAAGAAATGATCTTTATGCAAATGATGCATAAAGATTTGATTTTTATGCAAATGATGCATTTGAAAAAAGGTTTTTGTATGCAAAGGATGCATTTTCATTGAAAAAGATTTGATCTTTATATGCAAATGATGCATAAAGATAACATTTTTATTGGAAAATAGGGATTTTAGGTGCAAAGGATGCACCTTTATGAAAAAAGACTACATTTTTATGACAAATGAGGTCTTAATGCATGCAAAGGGGGAAGGGGATGATAAAGATGTGATCTTTAAGCTACCAAGTCCCAAGCAATATAAAGACAATGCAATGAGCAATTTATAAAGCAATTAGGATGCAAGGATAGGGCGTGCGAGGTTACCAATGACTTCCTTTGCTTCTCGGGACGGAGCTAGGAGGAGAGGTCGATCTTTGGTCTTCAAGGAGGAGGGATGTAGCTTCTTGGCCTTCCTTCTTCTTCTTCTTGAATTCACAGCAGTTTCTTCACGTCTTTCAGAGTGGATTGAGTATTTTTCTCATATCTTGTGTGTTTTGAAATGGGTAGAGGAGGGCTCTATTTATAGGCAGTCTGGATAAGGCTAATGAAGCCGTGCGCGGCCGCAGCTCTTTGCAAATGAGGCCGTGCGGTCTTATCCATTGTGACTCAAAGATTCTAGAACCATGCAAGGTGGCATCATTCTAGAAGCTTCCCCTAATTAAGAAAACGTGTTTTCTTAATTAGGAAGGCTCCTTACAGCCCTAATTTAGATTTGGACTGTTCCAGACATTTCCTAACACTAGGAAGGTCCGGGAATTACCGGAAAATTTACCGAAATGTCGGGAAAATTAACCTAAGGCATGAGCCAGATTTGGGTACTTACGAAGCCCTCGGCAACGTCACTTGCAAGGCGAGTGGGGTTGTCGATAGAAAAGGATCCGATCTGGCGAATGCCGAGACGGATTGGGAGACCAAGGTGGTCGAGTGGCTGAACCTTTTGGAAGGCTACCTACGTATCCCGGAGGAATCAAGCCAGGCCGTAGTTCGGAATTAGGATCCGCTGGGGGAGGAAGAAGAGAAACTGGTCTCTTGCTGGGGACATAGAAGAGAAAATGACCTAGGAGGTCAAGCAATTGATCCTACTGGGGACATGCTAGGAGTGACCCAGGTGGTCGAATATTTGAACTTTTATGAGGGGGGGCTTTATCACTTGAGGAGTGACAAAGAAACAGGGTGACCAAAGTGGTCGAATGGCTGAACCTTTTATAAAAGGCTACCTACGTATCCCGGAGGAATCAAGCCTTGATCGTAGTTCAAGCATCACTAGATAGTTAGGAACGATGTCTAGGATCCTTGAGATTTTGACAATTCGGAGGCTGTCACCTGAGGAAGCTAGAGCTTATGACGCTATCTCTTTATGACGGAGATAGAGGTAACTTAAGTTTGGGAAACTTGAGCGTACGTCACTATTCGCGGATAGAGGTAGCACAAGTTGGAATGACTTGGGCATACGTCACTATTCGCGGATAGAGGTAGCACAAGTTGGAATGACCTGGGCATACGTCACTATTCGCGGATAGAGGTAGCACAAGTTGGAATGACTTGGGCATACGTCACTATTCGCGGATAGAGGTAGCACACGTTGGAATGACTTGGGCATACGTCACTATTCGCGGATAGAGGTAGCACAAGTTGGAATGACTTGGGCATACGTCACTATTCGCGGATAGAGGTAGCACAAGTTGGAATGACTTGGGCATACGTCACTATTCGCGGATAGAGGTAGCACAAGTTGGAATGACTTGGGCATACGTCACTATTCGCGGATAGAGGTAGCACAAGTTGGAATGACTTGGGCATACGTCACTATTCGCGGATAGAGGTAGCACAAGTTGGAATGACTTGGGCATACGTCACTATTCGCGGATAGAGGTAGCACAAGTTTAGAGTTCTGACAATTCGGAGGTTGTCACCTAGTGTTATCCCGTTATAACGGAATTAACGGAGGCGACTGGGAATAAAGCTTGATTGCTAAAGAGATAAGGGATATTTTCTGAAAAGATGTTATCTTGGTTAAAAGATAACGGAAATTGCATGCCCAAGTGGAAGGTCCAGGGGCAGGATTGTAATTTATGCTCAGAGCGAATGAAGCCGCCCGGCATGAGATGGAGAAAAAGAAGCCGTACGGCTAGAAACCTGTTTTTTCCAGATTATTTAAAACAGGTTTTGAACGGGCATTGGGCACCATTGCCGCCCACTTCAGCCGAGAGAGAGAGAAGAGAGAGAGAATTTTCGAAATTCTTCAACCCCTTTTGCTTCCCTTTGATTTGAAATGGATCCGGAGGGCAATCCCATACCAAGGCAAGCGAGGAGAAACATCTCGGCGGCCGCGAGAAGGAGGAGGAAGGAGCTCGTGAGGACGGAGAGGAAGTATGACTTCCTTACGCCTCCATCGGAGCTTTATCCGGGGAGAAGGGAGCACAAATCAACGAACCCGCGATCAGTTGGGGTAAGCATTCTCATTTTGCTCAAATCCGATGATTTTGCTTGAATTTTGAATGATTTAGGGCTTGACCCGAATTATAGGATTTTGAATGATTTTTTGAATGATTTTGAGATGCATGAACAACCTATGAGGCTAAGAATGTGCAAGGTGCAATTTTATTTGACAGAAACTATGAGAATGACTCACTTTTTTCTCGCAAAATGAAGTAAGAATTTTTTTCAAAATATGAGACGGAGTTCTTGCCTTGTGCTAGAACTAGGTCAGAATTCTGATTTTCAATGAGAAAACATGATTTTGGAAGATGAAAATGATTCATGCATGCCATTTTTTGAAAAATAATGCTTATGTTCAAAAAATTGTGATTTTGTGCTTTAGGAAAGCAATGACGCGTTTCAAGTGATGAAAGACACGTTTTTGATGCAAAAGATATGCTAGAAAAACTTTTATGAATGCTTTTCTTTTGAAAATATGTGCACTTTTGAATATATGCATGCTTTTTGAAATGATATGAAGGACTGACGCTTCTTTTGATGTGCTTGTCTACAGGAGAACAAGTCTAGAGGACCGTCGGAGATAGCGGTCAAGCTTTGGCAGAGGATGCCAGATTTTGAGAAGGATGGGGCAAATCCCAAGCAGCTGGTGAGGGCTACCGGCTTGGATGCATTTGTAGAGGCCATCGGCCGGGGTGTCCACATCACCTCGAAGAGCAAGGGCTTGGTCCAGGCCCTATCTCGAGTTCCGTGGGACAAGACTCATAGCTTTCACCGAGCCGGGGAGAGCCGACAAAGTGACTCCCGCCGATTTCACCGCTATTACGGGCTTACAGCTCACCGGAGGCCCGTGACTTGGAGGGACCATATTACTCTGAGGAGTTTCGTGCTTTGGTCGGGTTTGAGCCGATTCCAAAGGGGCCGGGATGGAGACACGGAATGTCGAGGTGGCGTCGTACTAGCATGCGTAATTTGTCGCTAATGATGTGACCGCCCAAAGAACTGGCTAGAGCATTCATATGGTTGATGCTATCGGTCACCATTTTTGCTAATTCTGGGACGATAGCTATGACTTGCCTCCTCGACTCCCTGGAGGATGTTGATGGGATAGGGACGGTCTCTTGGGGAGAGGCCGGTTTGGCGGAGTTATACTTCTCGTTGGACATGTACAGTCGGAACAAGGCTGCTTCCATGGATCGCTTTCTTTTGCCCTTGAGGTAGTCTCCTTTTTTTTCTTTTCTTTTTCCGTCTTGAGACTTTTATGAGAGAGAGAATGACCTTTTGATGTTTTGAACATGCAGCCTGGTTTTGCGAGGTGATCGGGTTCTTCCCTTGGAACCAAGGAGTGATGTCACCATCTTCCCCGCTATGGTTCGCCGGAGGGAGATGCGAGAGATAAATTCACTGGGAAGACCCGGATTACCTTCGATTACAAAATGGTGAGGCCGGTCATCAACAGTGGATGGGCACGATGGAGTGGACTTCTACCCCGGGGGTGTATCCAGAGATCTTGGCCGGGAGATGCTATAGAGGTGACGAGGCAGAGGAGGTGGCTTACTGGGGCCGACATGTGATGTCATTTACTTGGGGACCGCTTCTCGAGACAAAGATGGTCATGTTCCCCACTAGATGCCATTACTCCTTCGACCCTCCAAAGACGGATGCCGCAGCCTGTGGACCGGCCGCAGGATGAGATTGCTAGGTACCGTGTGTGCGTGGCCGCGGAGGAGTACTTCGACATGGACACCCCCTACGCCGTGTTTGTGGAGCAGCGCCCGAGGACGCCACGTGGCTAGTGAAGCCGGCGGTCACTCAGTGGATATGGGGAGGATGAGCCTACCGACCCGCCGATCCCTCCCGCGCATCTGTCCTACGTGGTCCATGGAGTGCCGAGGAGGATGAGGATACTGTCCCCGATGCTAGGGAGCCCCAGACACCTTGCCACCCGATAGCACCGTAAGTGTACTCTTAGGGTCTTATTCCCTTTTAGCTTTCGCATTTTCTCGTTTACAATTTTCTCGAGATTTTTTTTCGAGATTTTCGAGATTTTCTGAGATTTTTCTTTTTTTTTTTTTTTCTCGTGTTCCAGCTCGCACTTACGATAGGCCGGTCGTGCATAGGGCCGGAAGGACATGTGCCGGTCTCTTCGAGGAAGCCGGCTCGCGCTTCAAGGCGGCAATGATGCACAGGAGCTCGGGCGCAAGAGACGGCATGTCGGGGGCACAGCCGTCTACCTCATCGGCCTCGGAGTACTCTTCCAAAGTGCTATGCCTCGGGCGGGGACCCAACGCCGACATTCTGGAGCACTGGCCGAGTATGGGCACGATAATGTCCATTTATCTCGATGTGAGCGACCGTGAGGACTCGATGAGGGAGGCTAGCATCTACGAGCTGAGCAGCGATGAAGATGAAGAAGAATCGGAGGCCTAGGAGGTCTCTAGAGTAGATTTGGAACAAAAACAAACAATTTACAATTTTTATGCACACTTTGTTTATTTTTTGTTTTATTTGGGCGCCGATGGGGCGAAAACATTGTATTTATGTTTTATTTGCTTTTCTAATTCATGCTTTTTCAATTTGCATATTATCTGAGCCTTGGGGCGACTTTTTTGCTTGGAATTGGGGCTGAAAATGGGCCAAAATGATTTATAATGGTGTATAAATGCTTGAATGGCTTCTGGATATGTTTTTGTACAGGTTTTGGTTGAAAAAGTGGGGTGAAAACTCCCTTGGGCAGCAACTTTGGTTGCTGCAGAATTTTTTCTGCAGAGGGCTAATGTAGCCGTGCGGCATGGCCTTGAGGGCAAATGAAGCCGTGAGGCTTACAGTTCTGTCTGAACTGGTTATTTTCTGAATAAAAGCAAGGCTTGGCCATTTCATTTCATTTTCACTCTAAACTTGCCCCAATTGTTCCCAGAGCATATTTTGGACCTAAAAGCACCATCTTTGATCATTTTGCGATGGAGAATCCCGTTAGATTGCAAAGGGGGAGACGAGACCATTTTCTATCCGGTCTTCAATCTTGGGCGAGATATAACTTTCAAAATCACAAGGGGCTGCTCGATTCTTCCTTCAAGATCAAGTCTTTATGGCATTTGAGGGATCTCCCGCCCGATTGGGATCTCGTTGAGAGCCGCAAAGAAAGTTCGGGATGTCCGGAGACATGTTTATCGCTTTTCTTACAACGAAATCGTCCCAACGCACGAAGACTTCGTGAGCCTTGATTGGGAGTCCCGAGACCGAGGCTATATCTATTCCGCTGATCGGAGACGTGCCGGTGACGGTAAAGCTTGCATCTTTTCCGCGCATTCCTTTGGGAGAGGCCAAGAGGATGATGGTAGCCCCTGATAGGATTGACCTTTCTGATATCCCGGCAGGTTTGGGTCTCCGTATATGGGCCGCGACCACTGGCTATGGATGCTTTCATTCTCTCGCGTATTCTCTATTTTGTTCACCGCCGAGTCCGTGGGGATCTGTCATAGTGGTCTCTTGGACATGGTCGAGACTCGCAGTGGCCGGGAAGGATATTGCCCGCCGATTTTGGGAGAGACATTTCATGGGATTGATAGGATGGCTCGGGAGACCGTTTCATGAGGTCCGGGAGTCCGGCTATGTTGACTTTGTGGCCGCAGGAGAGGCTCGGGGCTTTGCCTCGGGCTTTGCCGACTCAGTGCCCTTGGGTGATTTCTGAGAGGTGCACCTAGGCAACAGAACAGGGTAGCCGGGAGCCGATGATGGCTAGGCTATCCACTTCGACATCCGTTGGTGGATACCACATTGGAGGTTGCGCACTGGAGGATATTTCAGGAGTCTTATGCCGTGAGGGTTCCAGGATTCTCGCCGGTCATCCTTCTACATACCCCGCTTGGTATCCAGCAGCTTGGGGCTTTACAGAGCTATTGAGTGATTGGGAGGACATCCGGACCATGGAGGTGGTGTCATTGGACATGAGAGATCCAAAACTTCTCTTTCTTCTCGAGGGCTTGGACACATGCCGCATTCCCACCTGTGGCTATCTTCAGAGCAGGAAGAGTACCATCTTGACCACTCGTCTACTTGGACTGGGTACGAGAGGGAGATGGGAGCGACTCAGGTTATCTTGGAGGATAGACGTCGAGCTTTATTGGGAGCCGACTGTGACTCGAGTAGGACTCGAGGGAGACCGAGGCTAAGGCGAGTTGCCATAACCAATCAGTGACTTGGTCGGGATATGGAGGCTCGGTACAAGAGATTGTCCGAGGTCGCTCCTTTGACCGAGGCTCAGAGGGAGGAGGTGCGGACTCGTGCTCGTATAGAGAGAGCGCTCATTGACACGGGGTTGGTAGAGGCTCCAGTGAGGATACCAGCAGGTCGGGATGAGGGATACCGACATTATTGAGAAGAAAAGGAAGAAGACTCGACGAGGCCGAGGAAAAGGGAAGAAGATCGAAGAAGACTCACGAATGACGACTGACAAGTCTTTTCTCAAGATCCTCTTATTGCCATTTGCAAACACATTAGTTTATTTAGGCATTTTGTTGTATTTTAGGTCTTTTTAGCAGGTTAGCAGAGTTAAGAGGTAGACCGTGCTTGAACTCATCAAGAAGTTTTTAACTTGTAATGAACAAGAAATAATATTTTAAAAATTAATCAAGACACATTTCATGGAAATTCAAATGTCTTTATTGATTGGGACCCGTTTTATGAAAACTGAAATACCCTTTACTATTTTTTAGGACGCACTTCATGGAAGCTTGATTGTCCTTTTTTTTTTTTTTGTTTAGGACACATTTCATGGAAACTTAATCGTCCTTTTTATTGTTTAGGACACATTTCATGGAAACTTAATCGTCCTTTTTATTGTTTAGACCGAACCATATATGGCTGCCTACGTTCCCCTTTTACAAGAAAGGCTAAGGGGCTCAGGTCTTCGTAGTTCATTCTCGTGAACTAAAAATTTTTTATGTGCAAACTGTCTTTTGCCTAGACCGCCCTTTTTGGGGTTTTCAAATTTAGCCGGGCATTACTCTTTTTGCACTAAGATTTTTTTTTCTTTCTTTATATATTTTTTTTTTTTATTATTATTTTTCTCGTGCAACCCCCCTTTTTTGCCTAGACCGCCCTTTTTGGGGTTTTCACTTTAGCCGGGCATTACTCTTTTTGCACTAAGATTTTTTTTTTTTTTTTTTTTTTATTTTTTATCGACATAGTATCTTCGGAGTTTATCACCGTTGACCGGGTGGACAAAAGGGTTGCCATCCAAGTCTCGCAAGCTTCATTGCTCCTCCCGACGTATTTTCTCGTACCACATAAGGGCCGATCCAGACGGGTTCCCATTTTCCTGTGGGGTTGTCTCGGTAGGGGGCTTTACTTTCACACCAAGTCGCCCTCTTTGATGTCTTTGGCCTTGACCTTTTTATCAAACGCTTCGGCCATTCGCCTCGGTAGGCTCGGGTGTGTTCCATGGCTTTTAGCCTTCTCTCAGTCAAGGTGGCTAATTCATCATGCCGCCGCGCAACCATGGTGTGGTGAAGGCCGTCTTTTCTTGGTCTTCCTCGGCCATCTTGATCTCGGTTGTAGCCTCGCAAAACCATCAACGAAGGATTTGACTTCGTAGTTGGCAAAGTGGAGTCCACCAGATGTCTATGTTTGCGAGGGTAGTCGTCTTTGGGCCGGCCTTGTTCGGATCTCGGAAATCCACACAAAGGCCGCACCTTCCCATCGGCCTTGGTTACGGTCACGATGTTGGACAACCATGTCGGGTATTCAATAACTCGATGAACCCTACCCGCAAAGAGCTTCTCAATTTCTTCTTTGACCCGTAGAGACCATTCCGCTTGATCTTTCTCAGTTTCTCGCTTTACCGCTTAGCATCTCGGTGCTAGAGGGATTATGTGCTCTACTATCGAACTGTCTAGCCCCGGCATATCTTTGTATGACCATGCAAACACGTCGACGTATTCTCCGAGCAAATTTCAATCAATCTGTCCCTTTCAACCCCCCTGGAAGAAGCTTCCAATCTGTGTCTCTTTAGGTTCCTCAATAGTACCCAAGTTCACACTTATCAAAACCTCCTCACTTGGGCCCGGTTTTCCTCTTTTTCGAAACCCGCTTAAAGATTTCTTTAATGTATTGTTCGTTTAGTGTGTTTGCATCTTGTTCAAATGATTCATTATTAACCGTTGTTAAGTTTTGAGTTAATTTATCATTTGTTAAGTTGGCAATAAGAGGATAATCGTAAAGATTTGTCATTTCATTCAAGATAAGGGGAAAGATGACATCGATTACATTTTCATAATCCTCAGCGTGAGGCCTTCTGATGACCGAGGACTGGAATTCGAAGATTCCCGACTCAACCGAATAGACAACACCGACTGACCCTACACTACTTATTGACTCGAGGGGGACTTGACAAGGGTTGGACCGGGATCTCACTCCTTCTTGCCGTTGCCCTGGGGAGTAGCAAGCCTTGTCGGCGTTGTCATTTGATTGTGCACTATGCGGATCATTATTGCCTTTGTTGACACCAATTCCATAGGAAGTACTCTGGCTGATCTCGCGGAATCTCCTTTTCCGATCTTAACTTCATCCATTTGTACTTCCCGGGCAAGAGGACCGGCCGCTTTCAAGATTCGAGATACTCTCTCTTCATCCCACAAGTCTTCCGGCTTGTTCACTCTTCTCTCTACCTTTTCCCAAACAGGGGTTGGGAATGATCCTCGGAGTAGTAAGAGCCATTACAAACACATTATGCTCGTCATGGGTAATGAAGGGTTCTGAGAGACTTTCATTAACATGGCTTGTTTTACTTCAAACTCGCAGCCTTCATAAGTGAGCCTTTCTTTCCGTAATCTTGACCATGGTTACCGGTTCGATGTCGTAGAAAAGAGGCCGAGCTCGACAACATTAACGAAATCGCTCCGACTATGGGTCTAAACTGTCCCTCCATGGCAATGCATTAATCGATCTTTCCATTTCCCTTGTAATTCAGCATAAGGAACATTGAATTTCAGGATATCTATGACCGCTGGATTTCCAAAACCGTTTCCATTTGTTCCTTCGAACTCGATCATGTTGACTCGGTTGTTGGCGCGGGAAGAGGATTCTTGACCACATTGGGACCCCGAGGTGGTTCTAACTTGCCTTCTTCAACTAGGCGAGAGATCGAGCTTCGTGTAGGTGCAATCATTAGTGTTATGGCCATGATAATTGTGAAAGCGGCAGTGTTTGGTCTCGTCCATTCTCGATACCGGGGTTTCTGGGTTTCCAGCTTTTCCAAAGGTCTCGATGAGTCCTTGGGCTACCAAACCGTCGAAGACCTTTTCTAGTGGCATTCCGAAATCTTCAATGCGGTATAGAAAGGGAGCTTTGGCTTTGTGCAGCGCCTTGGCCTCGCATTCTCGTCCCGCTTTCTCATTCTCGAATGTAATTTAACGCCAATCACTTCTTTTCCTTTTACGGTGACAGCGGGGCATTTGACACCGGTGTTTTGTAGCGATAAGAACTGGTTGCCTCTGTGGCCGGGGCCATATTCAAGGCATTCTCAAACTTGGTGCCGGCATTTACCATTGCCCGAAGGTCAGGATAGTAGTAATTACCAATTTGGACTCTTAGCCGAGGTTTCAGCAAGATTGGAAGATCTCCATCTGTTCCTCTTCATTGAGTGGGGTCATCATTTCACCGAGCTTCCAATTCCATCTCTTGTAGAATTCACTTACCGGCTCATCTCGAACGTTGTAGGGTACCCCGTAGGTCATTCCGGCTGGTTTCCCAATTCAAATTGGCTTTATACTTTTCTAGGAACGCTTCTTTGATCCGGTCCCAAGTAGCTCGGGCCTCGGTTTCACATGCAGAACCACCTAAGAGCCGAACCTTTTAATGATAGCTGAAAATGATCGGCCATTTGTTGCCGTGTACAATCTTTGGCTCTCATGGCAAGAATGTAGCTTTCAATGTGAGTCCGGACAATCGCCGTTCAACTTTTCAATTCTCGGCATTCGGAATTTTGGAGGGAGAGGGACAACTTTGTTGGGATCGGTGATCCGGTATGCCGTCCTCTTGGTGTCTATTTCCCAAACTTCTCTTGCATGGACCTAACTTGTTCCCTTAGCCAAGCCGCCATGTCGTAGTCGGGGGATGGTTTAGGATTGCTCGATTCCTGAGAAGGCTTATCTCGACTTGGGTGGAAGGACAGGACAAGGCACGTGGTAGCCGGTACCAAGGCTTGGGGATCTTCGGGAGGAAGTAAGTGTAAACTTGACCAGGTCCCGTGTTCCCGTGAGACTCGGCCTGAGGCATAGGAATTAGGCTCATAATTTCCGAAGTAGGAAAAAGGATACGGAACCTCCCGGGGTCCCGTGGGCGAGTTGGAGGCGGAAGATCCGTCGTGGCGTGACATGAATTGAGAGGGTCATTGAGCTGATTTTGAGGCCTAGGAAATGCCTGGGATGGCCCATACCGAGGAGAGGGAGTGAATCCCATGGGGTAATGCAGAGGCCGCAGAACCGGGATAGCCGAGGCGTTTTCTTTACGTTGGTAGGGGACAAAGCTAGGTCTCACTTGAGGAGGTGAGGGTGTTGGGATCCCGATGGCTTGAGATGTTGGAAAGGATCAAGAGGGGTAATCCTGGATAAGGGATCGTATGAGGATGGAGGAGGGCATTGGTTATAGGTGTATGGAGCCGAGATGGCCGCTTCGGAGGCTCATCTTCTATCATCACCAAGGAACCGTTGGGCTCGACCACTATTTGAACTCCATGACGACGAAGCGCTTCGATGAGCGTGGCTTGCATTTCCTCATGGGCCTTACGATCGTTTTCCAGGGCTAAGGTTAGCTCTTCTTCCCTAGTCATCTCGGTTACCCAAACCAAAGATCCTGTCAAATCGGTCATTCTCGACTCTCGAACCGATGAAACCGAGGATTCTGGCGAACTGTTTGAGGATTCTGCGCTAACAAGTCGCCGACCCGGTGTTCTCACCCACTTCTTTCTCGCCGGGAAAGGGATAGGAAAGGTTTAGACTCGGTAGGTGTTTAGCCGAAGGCCTCAGCAATATGCAAATTAGAATCTTCAAGTTTACTTAAAACAGTGTCTTTTATTAATATCTATTTGGTTGGAAAAGGGATTCTGCCCTTCTTTTTTCACAACTACTCTAGATCCTGTATCATTTGGTTCCGTCACTACGTCTCTAAGCCCCTCGTATTCCACCCGTATTTCGACCTCCCGTGGTGGATGCCCGGGCGAGGGTCCTATAGGGCACGCGGATCCCACCGACCGAGAGTAAAGAACGCTCCTATCGGGTCTAGCGGGTCATAGGACCTTTCAACGCACGAGCGATGCGGATTATAGTCAAGGCAATACCGGGAAAGTCTCGTCTCTCTGCCTTGACGGATCTTTGACAGAGTTTCGCTTGAGCGAATGACGGTTTTTGACTTTCGGTAATGTCCGAGAATATAATAGGCATGGGTCGGGCGGCAAAAGCCGGATGACACACAGCATGTCACATTGAACTTCGTTGCATACGCAGTGCGCGAGTCGGAATCGAAGTCAATGCCGGGTCAAGATCTTGCCAATTTTTCCTTGTCGGAATTTTGGCAGAGCTTCGCTTGAGCGAAAGATCTTTTATTTTGGCAAAGACTTGGTCTTGACTTTTACGCATTCCGTGCGGGTCAAGGTCAATAGTCAATGTCGGAGTCAAGATCCCACCGATTTTTCCTTGTCGGAATTTCGGCAGAATTTCGCTTGAGCGAAAATCTTGGTTTCCGATATGAGCTAAGGCTTGACCTTTACGTGGGTATGCAACTGGGCTATATGACACGGACTAGACCAAAAACCAACCAAAAGTCACGGATTTTTGAAACGTGTGACACCGGACCGTGCATTGGTCGACACCGGCCGCCATGGGGAGGTTGGGATGATTCCGTGCGCGCCCGGGAGCATCGTAAGGTCTGTCCGTGATCGGCAGCTGGAACCACCCTCGGGTTTGAGGGACGTGCGTGCAAAAGTGTACGGGATATATCAAAGTGCGCGTAGTGTGCGGTCTCCTAAAATTGTTCCTTTTTGAGTTAAAACAGAGATTTTCATAAATGTGTTTTAAAGGAATGATTTTCGGGACGGGGAAAATGCAACACATAAGCACGTAAATTTTTCTCGGGAGCCCCGTCCATGGAGCTGAATAGCCCCAAGCCGCTAGGACTGCCAGATTAACCATGATTTTTCCCGGTGGAATTGCCACCGAGGTCGTATGGTCGAATCCTATGAGGATTAGCCTACGACTGCATGGATCGATTTTCCAGGTTCCACTCCTTTTGCTATTTTTCGGGATGTTTCCCGTTCAAAGTATGCACAGATTCCCAGATGCAAATGATGCAATGCATGGTAAAAGAAAGCAAGCACGATTAATGAAATCGGCGATGGGAGTCTAACCCGCTCAAAGGGAAAAGCTTTTGTATTTTTTTTCAAAATTTTTTTTCAAAAAGGGATACTGGTACGTGGGATTGTTAAACCACCTTGTTATCCCAAGCCCCGGGTTAGGGAGCGATACAGGAAGGGTAAGTGGGGTCCACCTATATACCAAGTATCGACTTTTGTTTTGAAAATAAAGCTTTTCTCCTTTGGGATGATCCCCAGCGGAGTCGCCAAACTGTGAATGTGTGCCCAAAATTTTTGTTTATTGGAATTCACGCGAGTTTGAAGACATCCGGTTTATTTGAAAAACGGAGTCGCCACGCCATTTTGATTACCTCAAAACTTTGAAAAAAAGGTTTTATGGGTTCGGAGGTTAAGTTACCCCTTGGGAAGAACGTTTGGCGTTCACCCAAAGTGCCTTGCCGGAGCAAGTCTCCCTAGATTTCATTAATCGTGTTTGCTTGCGTGCTTTCTTTGTGTGCATGTGTTTGAAAATAAGGGGGGGAAATGTCCCAAGTTGTCTTCCGAACGTACAAACCATTTTTTGGTTGTCGCTCGGGATTCCTTGGAATTTATGTATTTGGGATTATGATCCCGTCCTCATCTTATGACTTATGATCATCGCATTTTAAATCTCGGGACCCTCGGGACTTGCGTGATCGAGAGAATGACTCTCTTTTGGGTCAAAGATGAGGTTCTTTAGGAAGGAATGTCCTTAGCCCATCAATCCTACGCTTTAAGACGGTCGAGCTCGTATAGAGGCTTCATACTCATTCTTAAGCGATAGTCAGAGATATAGGGTTCAAGGTTATCCTTTTCCTAAAGAAATCATGAACCTTTAATGGAAGGAACGATGCAAAGATGAGAACTTTTACACCGGTCCGTTCCAAGGTTGGGGGAAAGGGGAAATGCATGATAAAAAAATGACTCTTTAATGAAAAGATGACATTTTTAGGTTGCAAATGATGCTTTTTGATTTAAAGAAATGATCTTTATGCAAATGATGCATAAAGATTTGATTTTTATGCAAATGATGCATTTGAAAAAAGGTTTTTGTATGCAAAGGATGCATTTTCATTGAAAAAGATTTGATCTTTATATGCAAATGATGCATAAAGATAACATTTTTATTGGAAAATAGGGATTTTAGGTGCAAAGGATGCACCTTTATGAAAAAAGACTACATTTTTATGACAAATGAGGTCTTAATGCATGCAAAGGGGGAAGGGGATGATAAAGATGTGATCTTTAAGCTACCAAGTCCCAAGCAATATAAAGACAATGCAATGAGCAATTTATAAAGCAATTAGGATGCAAGGATAGGGCGTGCGAGGTTACCAATGACTTCCTTTGCTTCTCGGGACGGAGCTAGGAGGAGAGGTCGATCTTTGGTCTTCAAGGAGGAGGGATGTAGCTTCTTGGCCTTCCTTCTTCTTCTTCTTGAATTCCCAGCAGTTTCTTCACGTCTTTCAGAGTGGATTGAGTATTTTTCTCATATCTTGTGTGTTTTGAAATGGGTAGAGGAGGGCTCTATTTATAGGCGATGGATAAGGCTAATGAAGCCGTGCGGCTGCAGGCTCTTTGCAAATGAGGCCGTGCGGTCTTATCCATTGTGACTCAGCATTCTAGAACCATGCAAGGTGGCATCATTCTAGAAGCTTCCCCCTAATTAAGAAAAACGTGTTTTCTTAATTAGGAAGGCTCCTTACAGCCCTAATTTAGATTTGGACTGTTCCAGGACATTTCCGGAACACTAGGAAGGTCCGGGGAATTACCGGAAAATTTACCGAAATGTCGGGAAAATTAACCGGAAGGCATGAGCCAGATTTGGGTACTTACACTTGGGTGAACGACGATCCGTTCTTCCCAAGGGGTAACTTAACCTCCGAACCCATAAAAACCTTTTTTTCAAAGTTTTGAGGAAATCAAAATGTCGTGGCGACTCCGTTTTTCAAATTAAACTGGATGTCTTCAAACTCGCGTGAATCCAAAATTTGGGGCACACATTCACAGGACCCTGGTCCCATTAGCCCCCAATATGGTCGGGACAGCCCTCACATCACCAAGGAATTCATTGATGAATGGGTCCAATGGGAGACGAAGTCCCTGCTGAAACTGTTTGAAATAGAAATGGAGGAGGTTGTCGTTGTAGAAGAATCTATACTCCTCATCATCATCTACAAAGGTGGGCTTGCCAACATAAGTTAGCCTGAACTCGGCCCTATCTACCCCGTACTTGGTATACAATTGCTCCAACAGGGGGGCCACAGCATTAGGTGGTCTCTCTCGGCCTCGGCTCCCTCCACCTCGGCCACCGCGTCCTCAGCCTACTCTTCCCTCGACTTGATCTCCCTCGACGAAGGCATTGACAACCTTGGTTGATGAGGAGGCTTCACCATCTCTTCCCATCATATCTGCAAAATGCCGAGGAGTCACAGTTAGTTACGTCGTCCACGACGGATATTGAAGACGGGGAAGAGGGAAGCCCCCCCTCGTTATCACACTAAGGCCGAGGAGGGAGTCTTACCACTTTGACGCTCCCGAGCTATGTGATCTGAGGACGGGTAGAACAAATTAATGTGTTCCACTATCTCGGCTCTATCCTCAAGCAACACTATATTACGAGTCGAGGAATCAATTCGGTCTATCCTCGTATTATCCGGGTATTGGATGAACATCCGGGTACGGCCATAACTTCTCAACATCTTTCCTATGTCACTAGGTTCAGCATCAACCAGGGTCCTCTCTCTCTCTCTCCGGTAAACTCTCAGGTTGCCCTTGTGGTATCCATAAATGAAACGGGGGGAATGGTCCCAAGAACGAGCCATTTTTCTAAAGGGGAATCAAAGATCAATGGGGGAGTTTATACAATATTCAAAGGAATGCAGACAAAACATCCAAGGAATTCATACAAGACTCAAAGGGATTCATATAATATGAACAAGAAAATCAACGATTCATGAAGAAAAGCTTCTTCAAGCTTGACAATGGCAGTTTTTCTTAACACACCAAAATCCCTTCTAAAACCCTAGAAATGGCAAAATCATGAACAAAAAGCATAATAAGGAAGAAATCTATACCTATTCGGGAGAAATTGATCGGAAACAGAATCGAAACAGCTTCGCCGGAAGATTCAAGTGTCGCCGGAAACTGGGACTGCAGGATTTGCCGGTGGGTTTATCAAACTCCTTGCTTTTGCTCTCAACTAATACAGGTGCGAAAAGGTTAAAATGAGAAGGGTTTTGGTATTTATACTCACCAAAACCGGGTCAAACCCATGGGTAAAGCAAATAACCGGGTATGGTGCCACTTACATTAAATGCCAGCGACAACTTTCGAGGCACGTCAGACTTGGGGGCCCACCACTTATCATCATGGCAATAACCGGCGGGTAGTGAAACGGCGCACCACTGAAGCATCTCTGACGCATGTCAAACCTGTTCGTATTCCATAAGCCGAGGACGAGATGACTTTCTCCTCGTCCTAGGCCGAGCTAGAAAGTCGGGGGACCACTGAACAGTATAAACCGAGATACAGACATGGGCTTGCCCAAGCTGGGCCCAAATGGATTGGGCTGTAAACATAATCCACATACAAGCTATTAGAAGCAACCATGGGCTTCCTCGGTCTCGTACCTCGTCATCAACAAAGCCAGTCAAGGCCCAATCTACAAGTATAAATGCCCCCAATTACAAGTGCCGAGGTGACCCTCCTCGTATGCCGAGGGGTATATCCTCGGCCTTAACATTATCAACGGGCTCTTCATACTATTTCATTGGCTCAGGCTCCGAGATGTCATAAATGACGAGGAGAGGAAAATTCTTACCTCGGCATATCTTCATATAACGAGAAGACAGAATCATGCATCTCGGCATATCCATATGCCGCCAGATCATCTATGAAAGAGGAAGCAAAATCATGCATCTCGACTTAGACACAAACGCCGAGATAAGACATTTATGTTCCTCGGCTATCCGACCAGCAGATTGAGCAGTCCTATTCAAACAAGGATTCCACAGTTATTATCCAATCAGGATTGTAACCATCTACATCAATTCAAGTCAAACAATGACTCCTTAACAGATATAATCCTCTTAGGATTATATCTTATCTCTTTACAAGTTCAATTCAACATAGATTCTATCAATCCATCCCTATAAATACAAGTCATATGGCACATTATTCGGTACGTTACTTTTTACATACAGAAACTCTGTCAATTTAGTTTCTCATCACAAAACCGTGACTTATTCTTACGCCGGAGGGCCTTCGCCGGTCAAGCCCCGGCTTAGTTTACGTGTTTTGTTTTATTTTCAGGCCTAGCAATCTTCGGAGCAGACGATCGCTTGGATTTGAGCTGATTTGACGATTTTGACGTCATCATAAAGCAATAAGATTTATTAGTTATTTTGAGAAATTGAGATCATTAATTAGAATAAAGTTGATTATAATTTTCTCGATCTTGTACTTTAGAAAGTAATTAACTTATTCATTTCCATCGCAAAATAAATAAAGGAAGAAGGAAATGGAAAAAAAAAAATAAGATGGTGGTGTGTGTAGAGAGAGGTGGTTGCGGGAGAAATAAATTCAAATAGAAGGGGTAACTTTATTACTACATTAGCACAAAAATTTATGCCAACATTTAAATAATTAAAGTAATTAGTATAATCTAATTTACTTATTTTAATAAACGAATGATGTGTCAGAGAAAATGGTTTTGGAGAGAAAACTTTCGAGATAGTATTTTCAAATTTCCCAAGATAATATCAACGTTAATTAATAATATTTAATAGATGATTGTGAAGACGTGAAATTTATAACAAAATTTAAACAAAGCACACACAGAAAAGGAAAAAGACAAAAAAAAAAAAAAAACATAAATATATTAAATTATTAATCCCAAGAACCTAGTGGTAATTATTTAAACTAATATACAGTTTTTTTTATAACAAATAATCTTAGAAAGAGATACGACTGTACTTTTAAGCTGCTCTACAATGAATCCCAAGGAATTTGTCAAATTATTAACCTAATATTTCCTCCGTTTCAAAAAAAAAAAAAATCATTATTTTATTGTTATTACGAAGGTACTTGTAGCATTAAATTTAGGAGTAAGTTTTGGGAGAAACTAGTTTCTCCATAAATTATAAAAAGTCTACTTTTTTTCTACTTGCAAGTAGTTAGTGAATATTTAGGAACAGTTTATAAAACAAGACTTTCTATAACTTAAGGAGAAACTAGTTTCCCCCAAAATCTTGTGTAAATTTAGATCCATTTAATTATCCTAATAAAAATTTAGAATTTGTTATTAATAGTATTTATGATAAGTATTAATAATAAGTTTAAAATTTTTATTATAATTAAATTAATTTTAAATTATTACTAAAAATATCTTTATATTATTAACAATAAAAAAAAAAGTGAATAGAACATTTTGGGACAAAAGGAGTGAATAATAGGGAATAAATCCAGATAGACTGCTATATTTTATGCGATAATTAAGTTGTTATTCAATGGAATTATTGAACATTTATGATAATAAAATGAAGATTCGTATCAACCTCTGGATTGTGGTACACTGTTCTTGGTCCAAGGGACATGTTTCAACAGTGGTACTGTTACATTGCACTGAACAAAATCAAATCTGTGTTAATTAATTAAACTAGATTCATAATTAAACAATTTCTCTTAACTTCAACAATAATATATTTTGGACAACTTTGTCAATGAATTTCCACGTGTATTTTATATTTCTTAATCATGTTACCAAGTTTCTCACCATGAGACTAGCACAGTATTATTTTATGCTAATTTATGCTAATAATTAAAAATTAATTTTTTTTAATTATATTACAAAATGATATTTTACAATTTAGTCCATGCGACAATGGCAGGGCGGGCTTGAATAATTGCTTAAGCAGCAATCTCCATTATATTGTTAACATTAACAATTTGGATTACAATTGCCAATTTTTGGATATTATTGTCCGTACGCTGTATTTCATAAATTAAATTTAATGGCCGTTCAAAATTAAGGTAGATTGCAACAAAATACATAATAAACTAAATTACAAAAATTAAACTTCTTCGCGGTAGTGCTATTTGCCCTTACATTTGCTAATCTTTAGATAGCTATGAAGGTAAATTTTCAAAGTTAAATGTACATAAGATAACTTTTACAGTTTCAAATTGATAGTTACCTCATTTGAAAATTTTGGTATAGTGCATTTGCTGTCCTAAATGACCATTTTACCATCTTATAATTATCATGAAATTTTAAAAGTTTCTATTAATAGTATTTTAAATAATGCATCAATTACAACTTTTATAATTTTATATGAATAAATATTTTTTTTTATCAAAGTTCAATATAATTGACTTAAAATACACAAAATCTAGGGAGAAACGCGTTTCTCCATAAGTTATGGAGAAACGGGTCCCGACATGTCGCGCGACAATGAGCTAGATAGCCAGAAACCTATGAAAGTGATATCCAGAAACCTTCAAATGAATTCAAAATGTTTCTGGATATACATTTGAAGGTTTCTGATATCCGTAGAACCTTCAATAGCAATTTCGATATGCCCTAACACATTTCTGGATATGCACCTAACAGCTTTTCCTGATATGCACCTAACAGCTTCTGGATATACATTTCACATCCTTCTGGCTATCAAATACAAAGCTTCTGATATCAACCGCAAAGCTTCATTATCAAATGCAAAGCTTCCGGATATCCGTAAGCTTTGGTCTTGGCCTCGGGTTTTTTTTTTCCTCGATATACATTTCACATCCTTCTCGGCTATCAAATACAAAGCTTCGGATATCAACTCGCAAAGCTTCGGCTATCAAATTTAAAGCTTCCGATATCCAGCTTTTGATCTTGGCCTTGGGTTTTTTTTTTCTGGTTATCAAATGTAAAGCTTCTGGCTATGAAAAACACGTTTCTCCATAGTTATGGAGAAACGCGTTTCTCAGCAGACGCACTCCTTAAAATATCAAAGGGGACTTTTTTCAAAGTGCCTATTATAAACAAAATTTTGATCTTTTTTTCTAAAAATAAAATTGAATTTTTTTAGGAAAAAATGAAACAAAAGTACCCGAACTATAGGTATTGTTTGAATTTCATACCTAAATCATTTTCGTTCCAAACAAATTACCTCATTTGTTTTTATGCTCGTTCAAGATCTCTCTTGCTAACGGCATCAATTTCTTCTGTTAAATGAGTACTCCCTCCGTTTCCCGTGAATGCAAACTTATTTTTATTTTGGTCCGTCTCACGTAAATGCAAACTTTTCAAAATGGCAAAGAATATTCACTATTTCACCCACTCATTCTCTCTCCTACTTCATTTTTACACTCACAACATTCTCTCTCCTCACTATTCCTCCCACTCATTCTCTCTCCTATTTAATTTTTAAGTTAATATTATTTAAAATTCTATTTATTTTAGAGATAATTAATAATGATAATAATTGTTTTTAAGTTAAAAATAGTTAAAAATAGTTAAAATTCTCATTTACTCAAATATTAGAATATGTTATAGGATTATAGTGATTGTTTTATAGTGTGATTGGTATGGTATATGAGGGATAATTTATAATGATACTTTTTTCGTCTGATTTAATTTTTTAACTTGACTTTCTACGCTTATTAAAAATTAAAATTAAAATGGATAAACAATAATAATGTATTGAGGAAATAATTATCTAAACACTATTTATAAAATAACCGGTTGAAAAGTAGGGGGTAGATAACTAACAATTATTTTTGTAAGGCTCCGTTTGTTTGGGGGAAAATGTTTTTCGCAAAATATTTTTTCTCAATTTTTCGATATTTGGTAAGCACCGAAAAATGGAGAAAATATTTTTCGAAAAATATTTTTCCTACTAACTAAGTAAAATTACTTACGGATTTTTCATCCGTATTTCATTTTCCGAAAAATGTTAACATCCTCACTTAAAGGTTTTGATATTAGACACATTATTCAAATTTTATTGTTTTAGTATTGTCAAGATTTCTAGTAGTTTCACGTTTTTTCTTGACAAATCTTCCACTAACCTAGCTTCATCTCCAGACAAACTTCTTGAATATGGATGACCTTCCATATGTAATGCAGGATCGTGATTATGTAATTCATATGCCGAGATGAATAAATTCCTTTCCTCGTCATATGAAGATATGTCGAGGTACAAACTTTCCTTTCCTACGGAGTATTGACTTCATAAGATTATAAAAAAAAAGACTATTTTAAAAGATATGAATTGATGAAAAAAAATAAAATTGTTGATAATATTTATTACACAGAATTGAGATAATGTAATTTTTTAATAATATTTATGCAAATAAAATAAGATAGTTATAGTAATTTTTTAAATTTATTTTTTAATATTTGTCAAATTTTTTGATCGTGCATTTAATACACGGATATTAGATTAATTATTTACGAAAATATTCCTAATTTGATACCCGCTTGTGATTTTAGGCGCTCTAAGTTTTTTTTAAGGAATTTTCTATACGCACTACTTTTTTTCCTTTTACACTAACACACTAATCAAAGTTATAACCCACAAAACTATTTAATGCAATTCATCATTGTTACACAGACTTCACTCCTTAATTCTCTTCCACGCTTCTCTTTTCATTCATTTATCTTCACGCGCTGCATAAAATTTGCTTATATATATATATACTCCCTCCGTCCTACCTCACTTGACACTTATTTTCATTTTAGGTCGTCTAAGCTCACTTGACACTTCCCAAAATAGCCTACTTTTTATTATTTTATATTCACTCTACCCCACCACTCATTCTCTCTCTTTATTTTCCACCACTCAATTTATTCAATCAACACTACTATTTATCCCACTCATTCTTTCTCTTCATTTTCTACCATACATTTCTTTTATTTTATTCTTTTTTCTTAGTTCTCGTGCCCACCTCAAGGGTGTCAAGTGAGGTGGGACGGAGGGAGTATATAACAAATAAATAAATATGTTTCTTGTTTTTTCAACTGAATAATGTTTCTTTTTTTAAAAAAAAAAGCAGTAGCTATGTGCTCATAAAAAAAATTCATTTGCTCAAAAAAAATAAATTTTCATTTAGAAATATTACATTATTTACGTCTTAATTATCAAATTGTTTTAAGCAACAACAATTAAAATTTAAATATTTATATATTTCTTATGATAATTGTTTTCCATATTTTTTATTTCTTCTTATAAGATAGAGAAATATATTGGAAAAACTTAATTGTATTATTGATGTGCTATTGTATTTATACAAAATGATGAATCCTAACCTAACTTGGAGTCCAAGGCAATTATTATTGGAAAAGATTACAATCACTAAAATAGGAAATTATATACAAATAAAATTCTATATTATTAATTCTATCATGCCCCCGCAAGATGGACGACCGGTTAACAAGTCCAATCTTGGAGACAATTTCTTGGAAGGAACCTCGGCCGAGTGGTTTAGTAAGCAAGTCCGCTAGCTGATCTCGGCTGGAAATAAAGGACACCCGAAGCTTCTTGTCTTGAACATGTTCGCGAACAAAGTGATAGTCCAAACCAAGATGCTTCATACGTGAATGGAACCTCGAATTGACAGCAACATAAGTAGCTCCCACAATATCACAATAAATGGCTGGTGGAGATGATTAGATGTAACCAAGTTTTTGGAGCAAATTTTGGACCCATAAAACTTCAGCAGTCCTAGTAGCAATGGTACGATACTCTTCTTCAGTGGAGGAGCGAGCAAGAGAACGTTGCTTTTTGTGTTGGGTTTTGGGGTTACAAACGCAACGAAAGACTTAGAAATAACAAGCAAAACACTAGCCCTTAGATCTATATAGCATGAAGAGATTAGAAACATGAAATAGAATTACATACCTTGAATGCGATTTGTTTGATCGAAAACGGATCTCCAAAAGCGAATCTCAAAACGAATCTCAAAAAACCGTTGATGAAGGTTTTTGATCTTCTCCTTGTGATGAATCAATGATTGAAGTCTTCAAGCTTTTAGTGATAAAGTAATCACCCTCTATCCGTAATCCACACTCGAACGGACCAAGAACGTTTCTTGTTGAATTGCTAGATAATCCCCGATTATTGAAACTCTTTCCAATAATCAATGGCTGTTTGGTAGAATGAATCTATGGAATTTGATCTTTGATTCGTAATCAAAATCACCCAATTAGTGTTTCATAAACTCTAATTTTCGTCACCTATGGCTGGGACAAAAGGATTCTATTTATACTTATTATTAATTCCTAACCTTTAGGAAAAAGAGTCCTTTTTCCAAGCCAAATCGGGTTTTCAGCGTCGCCAGGGCGACTCGTCCCCAGGGGCACGAGTCGTGAGCACGAATCATCCCATAGGGCACGAGTCGTCCCCTATTGAATGTTCTCTGATATAGTCGTCCCTTTACAAGGGACGAATTGGGCCAAGACGGGACGAGTCGTCCCCTGAGCCCAGATTTCAACCTTTTAGCCTATTTCAATCCGTTCTTTTGTGTGTGACCCTTTAGGAATTATATTTTATGTTGGTAGTAAGTTGAAACATCAACCTCACAAGACATAAGTGACTTCTAACAAATCATTATGTCCACCCAATTAAATATAACATCAAAACTTGATTCCTTGATAGATCAATGTCACAATTCCTTTGTCCACGATGTCAAATCGAACATGAGTCATGGTCCATGTCAACTCATTCCGTTCAATGCTTTCTCAATTCCGAATATGTTGATAATCCAAATGCATTTGATCTCTATCAAATCACTTGAGTGTGGCCACACATTTTATCAACATCATTCATCGAGGGGCCCAAGAAAACATCTCTCTTCATAAGAGGGGCAAATCCCATCTTGACTTATCATTCTTCTCTACAAGAATCCAATCGTGCCAACGTAGCCC
This sequence comes from Adenophora triphylla var. japonica, assembly GCA_022495995.1. Classification (NCBI taxonomy): domain Eukaryota; kingdom Viridiplantae; phylum Streptophyta; class Magnoliopsida; order Asterales; family Campanulaceae; genus Adenophora; species Adenophora triphylla. Next base: position 72,350 of record JAFEMH010001764.1, read on the forward strand.
TTATTGCTATCCTATTAAAGATAGTGTTAGACTACATCAAACACAACGTTCATCAAGTGGAAGACGATGATAATCTCAGGTTCAAAGGATTCAATAACACGACTATCATGAGTTTATTCATGACACATATGACTATTGACCATGTCATAAATCTCATCGGTAGGTCATGTCCAATACTTATTCTCTAGTAAGTATCCACAAGTGTAACGTGCATCACATGTATATAATCATCTCCATGATTATCCATTACCAACTTATACTAGTTATTCACAATAACTAGGGACGCAATTCAATATAATAAACATGTAAAACATATAATGAACCAAATAAACTTTCTCTATAATAAATGATAAAGACGATTACATAGCGGTATTTAGTATAAGTCAAACATAACTAAACGTCTAGGGCATTACACCAACAATCTCCCATTTGCACTAGGCTCCATCTATGTATTGTATAACCATGGACCTCACATGACCATCATGCTTTGCTTGTGCGAGGTTTTTAGTAAGTGAATCCCCAATGTTATTATCGGTTGATACTCTGCATATCTTAACGTCTCCCCGTTCAATGAACTCTCGAATGAGATGGAAACGTCTAAGTATATGTTTGGATCCCTGATGTGACCTTGGTTCCTTTGCTTGCGCAATTGCACCATTATTGTCACAATAATGTTCTACCGGATTAGTGATACTTGGAACAACTTCCAAGTCACTAATGAACTTCTTGATCCAAACTGCCTCCTTAGATGCATCGGATGCCGCTATATATTCGACCTCAGTAGTAGAATCGATAATGGTACTCTGCTTAGAACTCTTCCAACAAATCGCACCTCCGTTAAGCATAAACAAAAATCCTAATTGCGATTAGAAATCATCCTTGTCAGTTTGGATGCTAGCATCTGAGTAACCTCTTACAACAAGATCTTCTTCCATCCCTCCAAAGACCAAGAGCGCATCCTTAGTCCTTCGTAAGTACTTGAGGATCGTCTTGACTGCCATCCAATGGTTTTCACCAGGATCAGATTGGTATCGACTCGTCATGCTCAAAGCATACGAGACATCAGGTCTAGTACAAATCATAGCGTACGTGATAGATCCAATAGCCGAAGCGTATGGAACTTCATTCATCCTCTTTCGCTCATCAGTTGTCTTAGGACACTGCATCTTGCTAAGAGTAACACCATGACCCATTGGCAAGTTACCTCTCTTAGAATTTTCCATCTTGAATCTTCTAAAAACCTTGTCAATGTAGGTACTTTGACTCAAACCAATTATCGTTTTAGATCTATCTCTATAGATTGGATGTAAGCGGCTTCACCCATATCTTTCATCGAGAAACATTTTCCTAACCAAGACTTGACAGTCTGAAGTGCAGGAATATCGTTTCTAAATATTAAGATATCATCGACATACAATAAGAGAAATAATAATGTGCTCCCACCGAATTTCATGTATACACAAGGTTCATCTTCGTTTTTGACAAAACCAAACTCTTTGATTTTATCTTCAAACCGAAGATTCCAACTCCTAAAAGCTTACTTCAATCCATATATGGACCTTTGCAACTTGCACACCTTGTTAGAATTTCTTGGATCGACAAAACCTTCGGGTTGTGTCATATACACATCCTCGAGTAAGTTCCCATTAAGGAAAGCCGTTTTGACATCCATTTGCCATATCTCGTAGTCATAATACGCGGCTATGGCAATCAAAATTCTAACAGACTTAAGCATGGCAACAGGCGAGAAGGTTTCTTCATAGTCTACACCTTGAATCTGCCTATATTCCTTTGCTACAAGCCTACCCTTGTAGGTATGCACCTTACCATCCATATCAGTCTTCTTCTTGAAGACCCACTTGCACCCTATGGTTTTTACACCTTCGGGTGACTCAATCAAGTTCCAAAATTGATTATCTGACATGGATTGCAATTCGGATTCCATGGCTTCTAGCCATTTCTCCGGATCAGGAGTCGACATCGCCTCTTGATAGGAAGTAGGTTCGTCATTCTCAATGACTTCCATTTCATTACTTTCTAACACGAGGAATCCATATCTCTCGGGTGCGGATCGTAATCTATCCGATCTACGATGGACTTGTAGATCTTGAACCGGTTCCACAACTCTTTGTGGACTTGGTTCCGTCTCTACTATCGGTTCCATGTTATTTTTAGGTTCTTGAATTTCTTCAAGATCAATTTTACTCCCACTAGATGCTTTATTGAGAAACTGTTTCTCAAAAAAAGCACCATATTGAGCAACAAACACTTTATTCTCAGTGCAGTTGTAAAAATAATATCCTTTGGTTTTCTTAGGGTAACCAACGAAAATAACCTTGTCAGATTTAGGTGCTAACTTATCAGAGACAAGTCTCTTCACATAAGCTTCGCAACCCCAAATCTTCATGAAAGACAAACTACATTTTCTTCCATGTCACATCTCATGTGGGGTCTTAGGAGCCGATTTAGTAGGGAATCTGTTCAGTGTGAACGCAGCAGTCTCTAATGCATGTCCCCAAAAGGAAATAGGAAGGTCAACTTGATTCATCATCGAACGAACCATATCCAATAAGGTTCTATTCCTCCTTTCGGAAACACCATTCCATTGTGGTGTTCCGGGTGGAGTCAACTCTGAAACAATTCCACAGTTTTTGAGATGATTGTCAAACTCTTGGCTCAAATATTCTCCACCACGATCGGATCGAAGTACTTTAATAGTTTTACCAAGTTGATTTTTTACTTCATTTTGAAATGTTCTAAACATCTCAAACGATTCATTTTTAGACTTCATCAGATAGACATAGCCATATCTAGATAAGTCGTCGGTGAATGTAATGAAATACCGAAATTCTCCCCTAGCAATGCTGCTCATTGGTCCACATACATCGATATGTATTAGGCCCAATAAGTCACTAGTCCTTTCACTACTCTTAGTGTAGGGTGGTTTGGTCATTTTGCCCAATAAACAAAATTCTCATATCTCATATGATTCATAATCATGTGAGTCTAACATACCATCCTTATGGAGTTTAGAGATGCGTTTCTCATTTATATGACCAAGTCGACAATACCACATGAACGTGTTGTTCACGTCATTCGGTTTAGGCTTCTTGTCCACATGATAAACATTTTCAACATTATCTTGTTTCTCATCAACATCAAGAATATAAAGGCCATTAAATGAACTTGCAATACCATAGAGCATATCATTTAAATAATAATAAAACTTCTTATTCGCAATAAAAAAATTATACCCTTCATTATCCAAACAAGAAACGAAAATAATATTTTTACTCAAATCAGGAACATAGTAACAATTGTTCAAAACAAGTACTAAGCCACTAGGTAAAGTTACATCATATGTCCCTACGTCTAATGCAGCAACTCTTGATCCATTCCCAACACGTAGGTCAACTTCACCTTGCTTGAGCAGCTTCCTATTCATTAGTCCTTGCACATTTAAACAAATGTGAGATCCACATCTGGTATCTAATACCCATGAACTAGAAATAGAAAGGAAAATATCTATCATATAGATACCTGAATCAGAAGCAATCGAATTGCCCTTCTTCGCCTTTAGGCCTTCCTTATAAGCCTTGAAGTTGCGCTTTCAATGACCAACTTCTTGGTAATGGTAGCAAATCGCATCCTTTTGAGATGTCCGGTAACGGCAACTTTTGCCTTAGGTTTAGAAACACTTGCTTTACCTTTGCCATCTTTCTTGAACCCTTTACCTTTGTTAACCATTAACACAGTTTCGGTTTTAGGCTTCTTGATATTCTTCTCTGCAGTCTTAAGCATCGCATGCAATTCCGAGAGATTCTTATACATGCCATTCATGTGATAGTGCATTATAAAATGACCATAACCTTTAGGCAATGAATTCAATATCAAATATGTGGTGAGTTCCAAGCTCATCGGATTACCAAGCCTTTCGAGACGCTCAATGTGACCCTTCATCTTAAGGACATGAGCACTCACCGACTGCCTCTCTTACATCTTGCATGAAGTTAGGGCCTTTACCATGTCATACCTCTCTTGTTTAGCATGCACTTAGAACATTTCCTTTAAGCGCTCACTAAGATCAAAAGTCGCTTTCATGTGTTCTAGGTCCATCTGAAGAGCCTTACACATGGTGGCAAGCATAAGGCATGCAACATCTGTAGAATCATCAATATGTTTCTTATGTGCATCGTTATCTACCCTAGAAGCATTGGTAGCCGGTGGAGGTGGTAGGGGTTCGTCAAGAACATACATTTTCTTCTCTTGCCTTAGAACAATTCTTAGGCTTCTGATCCAATCAGAATAGTTTGTACCATTCTGTTCGAGCTTGTCCTTCTCAAGGACTGATCGCAGTGACAGGGTTTGATTATTGTGAGTAGCCATTCTACAATAAAATATGCAAACAATGAAACATATAAGTATCAAACACATTTATCATCTAAGAGCAAATATTGTATTTCATAAATACTCCCACTAAATTATACACCTTCAAATACAAGCATGTATCATATAATCATAGCAGGCTAAGATCCATATTTCACTTGATTTTGGTTTAATTGAGTCAATGCCCGAAATCAAGCTATATAGGTAGAAACATCAATCATATCTCTATATGACTCTTAGATCCTTTTATGAGTTTTCCTTAGACATCATATGTCAAAAACATGTTTTAAATCTCATCTAAGCCTTGGGTCAAATCTCATTTGAAAGCACCAATTAAGTCAAAACCTTTTTCAAACGCATGAGACATGGAACGATGCACCTAACTGAGTCAAAACTACATCAACCATTATCTCATCTTAATCACAAATTAAGATATAAGATGCACCCAACTGAGTCGAAACTACATCAAATACCCTAAAATATCACAAGTGTTCTAATCAAGGAATGGCATAAGACTTAAATATTTAGAAGGTTTTATACATAATACAAACACTTTGATTCAATTTTGAGAATTTATCAATCTACTTTAATCATATTAAACAAATCAATAACCTATGTGATAAATAATCATATTAATCCACCATAAATCATGACCATGTCATATCACATATACTTGTTTTCATAAAAACAATACACATAAAATCTAGATATATTTCATATAGCATGGATAGCAATTAATCACATTAAATCTAGCATGCCAATTTCAATCCTAATCATGGCAAGACATGGCTCTGATACCACTGTTGGGTTTTGGGGTTACAAACACAACGAAAGACTTAGAAATAACAAGCAAAACCCTAGCTCTTAGATCCATCTAGCATGAAGAGATTAGAAACATGAAATATAATTACATACCTTGAATGCTATTTGTTTGATCGAAAACGGATCTCCAAAAGCGAATCTCAAAACGAATCTCAAAAAACTATTGATGAAGGTTTTTGATCTTCTTCTTGTTCTAAACCTTGTGATGAATCAACGATTGAAGTCTTCAAGCTTTTGGTGATAAAGTAATCACCCTCTATCGGTAATCCACACGCAAACGGACCAAGAACGTTTCTTGTTGGATTGCTAGATGATAACTGATTATTGAAACTTTTTTCAATAATCAATGGCTGTTTGGTAGAAAGAATCTATGAAATTTGATCTTTGATTCGTAATCAAAATCACACAATTAGTGTTTCATAAACTCTAATTTTCGTCACCTATGAGTGGGACAAAAGGATTCTATTTATACTTATTATTAATCCCTAACCTTTAGGGAAAAGAGTTATTTTTCCAAGCCAAATCGGGTTTTCAGCACCGCCAGGACGACTCGTCCCCAGGGGCACGAGTCATGAGCATGACTCGTCCAATAGGTCACGAGTCGTCCCCTATTGAACGCTCTCTAATACAGTCGTCCCTTTACAAGGGACGAATTGGGCCAAGACGGGACGAGTCGTCCCCTGAGCCCAAATTTCAACCTTTTAGCCATTTTCAATCCGTTCTTTTGTGTGTGACCCTTTAGGAATTATATATTATGTTGGTAGTGAGTTGAAACATCAACCTCACATGACATAAGTGACTTCTAGCAAATCATTATGTCTACCCAATTAAATATAGCATCAAAGCTTGATTCCTTGATAGATCAATGTCACAATCGCTTTGTCCATGATGTCAAATCGAATATAAGTCATGGTCCATGTTAACTCATTCCGTTCAATGCTTTCTCGATTCCTAATATGTTGATAATCCAAATGCATTTGATCTCTATCAAATCACTTGAGTGTGGCCACACATTTCATCAACCCATCGAGGGGCCCAAGAAAACATCTCTCTTCATAAGAGGGACAAATCCCATCTTGACTTATCATTCTTCCCTACAAGAATCCAATCGTGCCAACATAGCCCTTATTGCTATCCTATTAAAGATAGTGTTAGACTACATCAAACGCAACGTTCATCAAGTGGAAGACGATGATAATCTCAGGTTCAAATGATTCAATAACACGACTATCATGAGATTTATTCATGACACATATGACTATTGACCATGTCATAAATCTCATCGGTAGGTCATATCCAATACTTGTTCTCTAGCAAGTATCCACAAGTGTAACGTGCATCACATGCATATAATCATCTCCATAATTATCCATTACCAACTTATACTAGTTATTCACAATAACTAGGGACGCAGTTCAATATAATAAACATGTAAAACATATAATGAACCAAATAAACTTTCTCTATAATAAATGATAAAGACGATTACATAGCGGTATTTAGTATAAGTCAAACATAACTAAACGCCTAGGGCATTACACCAACAATTTGGAACTCCAATAAATAGGATTTTTGCCCAAATAGACAATGTAACCAGTGGTAGAAATATAATCATCCTTATCACCTGCCCAGTCAGCGTCAATGAATGAGTGAACAGTAAGAGGAGAATCAGGACGAATGAGAAGGCCATGGTCAGAAGAACCAGCCAAAAAATGAAGCAACCGTTTGAGAGCAACCTAATGCTCAGAAGTAGGACGGTGCATGAATTGAGTAAGGAGATTGGCAGCAAAGGAAATGTCAAGGCGAGTAGGGGAGAGATACTGAAGACTCCCAACAAAAGCACGGTACGTACTCAGTCGGATTGGACAGGGGAGTACCAGAAGAGAGAGTAAGAGACGAATGTGTGAGCATAGGTGTGGAAACAGGTTTAGAATTTTCCATGTGTGTCTGAGTAGGTAAATCCTGAACATAACGATGTTGACTGAGAAAAATACCATCTTTGTGAGGAAGAACCTCAACACCTAAGAAATAAGATAGAGACTAAAGATCCTTGAGAGAAAAACGAGAGGAAAATTTAGAGATAAAGGAAATGAGAAAAGAAGGATTGGACCCAGTGATGATAATGCCATCAACATAGACAAGAAGAAAAATGAGACCTTGAGAATGACGTAGTGTAAAAAAAAGAAGAATCAGAGATGCAGTTTTTGAACCCAAGATAAAGAATATAAGAACGAAGTTCATTGTACCAAGCCCTAGGAGCCTGTTTAAGGACACAAATAGGTTAGCGCAACTTATAAATATGGAAGGGATGAGAGGAACTTACAAAACGTGGTGGTTGAGCCATAAAGACCTCCTCTGTAAGAGAACCTTGTAAGAAATCATTATTGATGTCAACCTGATGGATTGACCAACCATGAACTTTGGCAAGAGAGAGAATAGTATGAACAGTAGCAGGTTTAATGACAGGACTGAATGTTTCAGAAAAATCAAGACCCGAACGTTGATGAAAACCCTTAGCCACCAAATGAGCTTTGTGACGATCAACTGAACAATCAGGCAGATACTTAGTCCGGTACACCTATTTGCACCCAATTAAATTTTGTACAGGAGAGGGGGGAACAAGATCCCAAGTTTTGTTGCGGATGAGAGTATTAAATTCTTCTTGCATGGCAGCACGCCAGATAGGACTTTTGAGAGCCTGGGCAGAGGTGGTAGGTACATTGGAAGGAGATGTGAGAGATGCATAAAGATTTAGACGAATAATAGGCTTGGTGATGTTATTTTGAAGTCTGGTAGTGGGGCATGAAGTGGGAAGAGGGGGTGGGGGCGAAGGTGGTGTCAAAGAGGGAGTGGTATGGTGGGAATCAGCGGTGGTAGGCTGGGGTGTAGCAGCTGAAGGAGGCTGTTGGTCGGTATGGGAGGCTGTAGGTTGGTGGGGTGCGGGAGTAGGGAGGGCAGCCGAGGTAGGTGGAGGGGCAGTAGGTAATATAGGTTGTGGTATGGTTGCAGAAGGAGTGGTATTGGAAAGAAGAGGTAGTGTGATGGAGCACTATTGGTCAGGAGAAGCGACAGTCAAGGGAGGAAAGGGGAGAGTGGAAAAAGGAAAATTGTGTTCGATAAATTTAACATTACGTGAAGAGTAGATTTTATGAGAGATAGGTTCTAGACAGTAATAGGCACTTTGATTGGGATAGTAACCAACAAAGACATATGGAGAAGAACGAGGTTGGAGTTTATGAGAGGTATAGGGGCAGAGCCAAGGATAACATAGTGAAATTACTCGGGATTTCGCGCGGACGCGAAACGCGATTGTCTTTCGCGGGGGGTTGGTGTCTGAGACCTCGCTTCATGGGAAGGAAAATGAGGAGTCGCCACGCGGTTTTTTGTATTTTGAGCCCAAACGTTGAGAAACGGCTATTGTGAAAAGGTGTCGTTTTTATTGGTAGCAAAAACATAGGAAAATGCTTTGAAAACAGGGGATCATTTTTATTGGTAGCAAAAACGAGTAAAAAGCTTTGAGTACCATAGATTGTTAGGTTCGGAGGTCACGTTACGTTTCGGGAAGAGTATTACGAGATCACCCGAAATGCCTCGCATGACGAGTCTTTCTACCTTTCTCGAAAACGTGTGTGTGTGTGTGTTTTGAAATGGGGGCTTGAATGACAAGCTTAATCTTGGTTTGAATGTCAAACGTTGATTAGGTGACCTTGTTTGAAAAGACGAGCGTTTGAATGACAAACGTCGGTTTTGAGTTTGAAATGAGCGTTTGCGTGGCAAACGTCGATTTTGAGCTTTTGAAAGAGAGTTCGAAGGACGAACTCCGGTTTTGAACCGGGCGAATCATTGTTAACGATTTTTACGGGAAAAAACGTATTAAATGATTTTATGTGTCAAATGGAGGCTTTTAGTTTGAAGATGAGCGTTTGTAGGCCAAACGTCAGTTTGCGCGTTTTGAAAGAGAGTTCGAAGGACGAACTCCGGTTTTGAACCGGGCATTACATTGTTAACGATTTTTATGGGAAAAACGCGTATTAAATGACATGCAATCAACGAATCGGGTTGCGACTCGGACTTTGAAAAGTAAATACTATCACGATCCAAACGGGTCAGACTTTGTAAATGACAATATTTAAAGCAGTATCAACGGAATCAAACGATCCGGAATTGTAAATGACGATCAACGAGCCAAAACGGCTCGGAATTGTAAATGACGATCGACGAGCCAAAACGGCTCGGAATTGTAAATGACGATTAACGAGCCAAAACGGCTCGGAATTGTAAATGACGGAAAGTAAGTGACGATCGACGGATCGATCGATCCGGAATGGTAAATGACATAAAAAGTAATCGGAACGGGGTCGGAACGCCGTTTTAACCCGTGATTACTTCTCTTACGGGAAGAGAAGAGGATCGAGGGGCTAAAACGTATCGGACCCGTTAGACGGAGGCGTCTACATTTCAATAATGTTGTTCGAAACGGTTATAGCGACTGGCGCGTAAACCGAGATGAAATGAGAGATTTAAAGAGAGGGAGTTATACCTATGGCTAGGGTCGACTCCTTTGGCTCGGGGGGTGTGTACGGGACACGAAAAGTAGTTTGAAACGGTGTTTCGGAGTGGTGAGGGGCATATTTGATCAAAATATGGAAGTTTCACGTGAATCGAGACAAAACGGGAGCTCGGGAGGGGTGAAACTGCTTAGGGCCGTGGGGTAGAGTGATTTCGGGAGTAAAAATCTTCCTCTTTTGGCTTTGACAGCAACTTCTATTTATAGGTGAAAAATGCAGTAAGAGTCCGGACGGACTTAGACTGTTTTCCCAGGGTTTTTTGGTATTTTGGAATTTTGAGGGGCTTGCTGGCAATTTCAGAAAATTTGCACAGGGAGTCCGGCCGGACTTTGACTGAAACCCAAGGACCCGGCTGGAAGAGGCAGAGAAACTGGTTCTGTGGCAATCTTCTTGGGCACCCACTCAATGGAATTCACGCTGTTATTGTTCGGAAAAGGGTTTCCGACTGTATTGGGCCCACGGGGGCGCTCCAATTTGCCTTCTTCTATCAAGTTATGGATTTCGTATCGTAACCCCACGCAGTTGTCGGTGGTATGGCCGTGATACTGATGAAAGGTGCAGTACTTGCTCTTGTCAGCGTTGACTACGGGATTCTTGGGTTTGTAATTGGCAACGGGTTTAAGGAGACCTTCCTTGATTAACCCTTCCAGCATCTTGCTCAGTGGCATATCCAACTTGTCGAAGTGCATGGTAGACTGCTTCGAGGTGGAGTTGTTGCTTTGTGGGACTGGGTTTCTGTTGCCCGACTGATGTCCCTGATGGATGTAATTGACAGACGTATCTTTCCCTTTGCCGGGGCCGGTGCGGGATTGAATGCAACTGCCGAGCGGTATCTGTATGGCTGTGCCGCAGCCAACTTCTCCTTGAGATCCTTCTCGAACTGTGAGCCGGCATTTACCATGGCCCGGAGATCTGGGAAGAAATGGTGACTGATGAGAGTTCTGATGGACGGTCTTAAGCAGGACTTGAAGATCCGCATCTGTTCATCCGAGGGGCTCCATGATCTCGGAGAGTTTCCAACTCCACCTTTTGTAGAATTCTCCTACACTTTCGTCCGCTTTCTGCTCAGTGGTGATTAAGTCCTCACGACTTGTTTCCCACTCTAAGTTGGATCGGTACCGTTCCAGAAAGATGTTACTAATCTGATCCCAGGTGTGGCGATCCGCAGGCTTGACCTTCAGAAACCATCGTAATGCTAAACTCTTGAGCGTATGCTGGAAGTGGTTGGCCATTTGCTGGAGGGTTGCTCCTTTCGCTCTCATGCCTAGAACGTAGGTGTCGACGTGCGTTTGAGGACATTCGGTTCCGTCGAATCGGTCCATCTCCGGCATTCTGAACTTGGCAGGGAGAGGCGTGACCATTCCCGGATCCGTGGATTTGAGCGTTTCCTGCTTTGAGCTGCTCATGGTGGCTTTCAGGTCTTTCATCTGTTCGACCATCCAGGCCAAGGCTGGATCCAATGGTGGGCTGTGAGGCTCGGTGCCGGGTGCTACCACGTGAGCGGTAGTGATTGGAGGTGGAAGGCTTGATATATGTAAATATATGGGGGCCTTTTCTGAACTGTATCGGGGTTTGTCCCCGGTGTTTTGGGATTCGTGTATAGGCAACGGGGTGAACCCGGGAGGGTATTGAAGGATATTTGCATCTGTCTGAGATGGTCCAGCGGTGCGCTGGTGGTATTGAGTGATAGGAGTAGCACTGGGCTGGCCAAATATGACAGGGTTGCCCTGGGAGGTGGCAATGTGAAGCCTAGGTCGGCTGTTTCCTTGGTTAGAAGTCATCCCGTAAGTTGGCGGGGGAGGAACCTGGTTGAAGGTTTGGTGAACTGGTTTCGGGGAATCGTCATCCTCGACCAGGACGAAAGTACCGTCTGACTGGGGGATAGCTGCTATACCACGCTCATTCAGAAGCTGTACCACGAAATTCTGCTGATCTTCTTTCTGCCTCTTGTGAACCTCACAAGCCCGGATGGCTTCTTCCAAAGTCATATCTGTTGCCGGTGGTGGAGGTCCTTCCCCGTCACAATTTCTCGGTGAGCTAGACATGTCGGAAATTCTGGCTGAGGGAACTGAGGGAACCGAAGAACCGTACGACGCCGCCGTAACGGTGATCCTGGCAAGGCGCTGACCCGGAAATCTGAACCACTTTCTGCTCGCTGCAGGGAACGAAAGGAAGGGTTTAGGCTTCGGAAAGGGAGGATTTGGATCAAGGTTTCGGGCTTGTGCAATGTGCAGTTACCGATTAATGTTTACTTAAAGCGTGTTTTCTCAGAGTCCTAATCGGTTGGAAAAGAGCGGGTCTTCTTTTTCGCAACTAATCCTAGAGATCTAATCAGTGGATCTCGTCACTACGCTTATAAGCCCCTCGTTTCCATTGTAGATCATCTTTCTCGGGACGGACTATCCCGAGCGAGGTCCTATAAGGCAAGCGAGTTCCATCGACAAAGGAAAAAGTGAACTTAAGGCTAGCTGATCACGCAAACTTTCAACGTATGTGACGCACGGGCCACAATCGAAGTCAACGTCCTTAAGTTAAGGCGGGGATCGTGCCAAAATTTCGGCATGACCTCTCCTGACTCGCTTGCGCGAGGGACCTTAGCTTTTGGCATTGGCCAAGTTGTGGCTGGCACGGTGGATACGGTGAGGGTTTGGTGACACGGCGTCACATTGAACCTTCGGGTATATTTTTCGGCAGAGCTCCGCGTCAAAGTCAAGGCTGAAGAGCTCGAGACTTCGGGTCGGAAACGACCTTCGGTCTCAACCTCTCGAGCTTGACTCGGGGCGGGGCCCGGCGTAAAAAACATACACTTAGGCTTTATGACACGAGCTAAGCCAAAAACCAACCAGGGTCTTGGACAAAGTGTGACACAAAGAGTGCATGGCTTACACGGGCTAGGATGGGATGTTTGGGACAACCCCGTGCGCCCCCGAAAGGCATCTGGCAGGCCAATCGGGGTGCAACTGATAAGGCCATCCCGGGTTACGGGTTGTAGTGTGCAGTGTACCGAGGCAGCAAGTGCACGTGAAGTGCGGTGTTCCGAGGCAGCAAGTGCGCGTAGTGTGCGGTCACTAAAATTCCTTTTCTGAGTAAAACAGAGATTTTTCAGAATGTGTCTTAAAGCATTATGATGCGCAGTTCAAAATACAGCAATGAAAATCAAACATGAATGGGGATGCATAAACATGGTATGATTTTGAAAAGTTGACAATGTAATGCCTTTTGAAAAAAAACCGTTCGAGGTTTAAAGGAACACACACACACGAAAACGAGGAAGGGTAAACGAGAGTTTGACCCACGGAAGGCTTTTTAGAAAATAACGGTAGTTTTGAAAAAAGTATCACTTCCCCAGCAGAGCCGCCAACTGAAATTACTCGGGATTTCGCGCGGACGCGAAATGCGCTTGTGTTTCGCGGGGGGTTGGTGTCTGAGACCTCGCTTCATGGGAAGGAAAATGAGGATTCGCCACGCGGTTTTTTGAGCCCAAACGTTGAGAAACGGCTATTGTGAAAAGGTGTCATTTTTATTGGTAGCAAAAACATAGGAAAAGGCTTTGAAAACAGGGGATCATTTTTATTGGTAGCAAAAATGAGTAAAAAGCTTTGAGTACCAGAGATTGTTAGGTTCGGAGGTCACGTTAGGTTTCGGGAAGAGTATTACGAGATCACCCGAAACGCCTCGCATGACGAGTCTTTCTACCTTTCTCGAAACGTGTGTGTGTGTGTGTGTGTGTGTGTGTTTTGAAATGGGGGCTTGAATGACAAGCTTAATCTTGGTTTGAATGTCAAACGTTGATTAGGTGACCTTGTTTGAAAATACGAGCGTTTGAATGACAAACGTCGGTTTTGAGTTTGAAATGAGCGTTTACGTGGCAAACGTCGATTTTGAGCTTTTGAAAGAGAGTTCGAAGGACGAACTCCGGTTTTGAACCGGACGAGTCATTGTTAACGATTTTTACGGGAAAAATCGTATTAAATGATTTTATGTGTCAAATGGCGGCTTTTAGTTTGAAGATGAGCGTTTGGAGGCCAAACGTCATTTCGCGCGTTTTGAAAGAGAGTTCGAAGGACGAACTCCGGTTTTGAACCGGGCATTACATTATTAACGATTTTTACGGGAAAAACGCGTATTAAATGACATGCAATCAACGAATCGGGTTTCGAATCGGACTTTGAAAAGTAAATACTATCACGATCCAAACGGGTCGGACTTTGTAAATGACAGTATTTAAAGCAGTATCAACGGAATCAAACGATCCGGAATTGTAAATGACGATCAACGAGCCAAAATGGCCGGAATTGTAAATGACGATCGACGAGCCAAAATGGTTCGGAATTGTAAATGACGATCAACGAGCCAAAACGGCTCGGAATTGTAAATGACGGAAAGTAAGTGACGATCGACAGATCGATCGATCCGGAATGGTAAATGACATAAAAAGAACCGGAACGGGGTCGGAACGCCGTTTTAACCCGTGATTACTTCTCTTACGGGAAGAGAAGAGGATCGAATGGCTAAAACGTATCGGACCCCGTTAGACGGAGGCATCTAAATTTCAATAACGTTGTTCGAAACGGTTATAGCGACTGGCGCGTAAACCGAGACGAAACGAGAGATTTAGAGAGAGGGAGTTATACCTATGGCTAGGGTCGACTCCTTTGGCTCGGAGGGTGTGTACGGGACATGGAAAGTAGTTTGAAACGGTGTTTCGGAGTGGTGAGGGGCGTATTTGATCGAAATACGGAAGTTTCACGTGAATCGAGATAAAACGGGAGCTCGGGAGGGGTGAAACTGCTTAGGGCCGTGGGGTAGAGTGATTTTGGGAGTAAAAATCTTCCTCTTTTGGCTTTGACAGCAACTTCTATTTATAGGTGAAAAATGCAGTAAGAGTCCGAACGGACTTAGACTGTTTTCCCAGGGTTTTTTGGTATTTTGGAATTTTGAGGGGCTTGCTGGCAATTTCAGAAAATGTGCACGAGTCCTAGGACTTTGACTGAAATCCAGGGGTATTTTGGTCTTTTGGCCTTGATTTGTGATTGAAAGGTGACTAGAGGGAGGTGGCATGGCTGCCACGTGCCCTGTGAGTCACCAAAGGTGTGGGAGTTCGTTCCCCGGTCCCGGTTTTGTCCCTTTTTTAAAATAACAGTCCGGAAAATGTCCGAAACGCCCCCGAAAAGTGCCGGAAAGTGCGTTTTTCAGGGAAAGCCGTACTTTTACGTGTGATGACACGTGTTAAGTACGCTTCGACGTCGGGATGCACGGGGCAGTCCCGGGATGTCTCGTTGGCATGGCAACGGGGAGTTTAACGAGTTCCGGTTAACCTGGAGCGGGCCAGTTAACGGATTTCGGTTAACTTTCTGACGGATTTTGACGATCCGGATTTGGGTACTTACACATAGGCATCCAAAGCTTCGGAGTTTGAGATAATTGGGAGGTTGATTATGAAGAGTAAGGTAGGGTGATTTAAGATGAAGAGTGGGAGTAGGCATACAATTAATTAGGTAGCAAGCAGTAGAGAAATCAAGAGACCAATACTTTAGAGGCAAAGATGAGTGAGTGAGGAGTGATATGCTTCAAACCTTAACGGTTCTTTTAATACCGCATGTGCACGGGCAATATCAATATAGCGAATGCAAGTACGGGTCGATCCCATGAGGACAAGGTTTACTTTGGGATATATTTGCTTTTACTAAGAAATAAAGATGAGATTGGGAGGAATATAGTTTGAGTTAAGAAAACGATAAGAACATTCACAGAAAATACTTTAGTTAAAACTCTTATAAATGGAAGCATTCTCGGGATTGGAAATCATTTAGTCAATTATTCATCATTTAGTCATGTCTTTGAAAATATAAATACTCATCGAAATCAAGGATGGTACGTTAAGCCTACACTACTTCTCACGATCAAACAAGTAGCGTTTGTATCCTTCACTAATTATGCCCTATCTCTCGATGGACCATAATTAGTAAGGATCTATTAAAGTTCAGAAATCAATGTACTTTCCATTCAAGGAACATCCCTAGGCCATTGAACTACTCTCTTGATCAATGAAACCTAGTTCCTTTATATGGTTCCGTTAATCGAGATTCTTCGCTAGGTACTTATCTCGATTAACTAGAATCATACAAGTTGGACGTCTCCAAAATTTAATTCATTTTCAATTTAATATAAAGAGAATTTTTAAGATGAAGAGAAGATGACAAGACTTTATAAAAGATGATGAATAAAAGACATTTTGAGTTTCCAACCCCAAGAAATTGGGGGATTACTCACGATCCATACTTTAAAACAAAAATAAATGTATAAACAAAGATAGAAATAGAAGAACTTATTGTTTGTATGAAGACAAGGGCTGAGAATAACTTCGATTGCTTCAACACTTCAAGTCAAACTCCAAGAACACAAGTTAAATCTTCGAGAGATTTATGAAGTAATAATTGCTAGAGTTTTTTTTGCTATGTATCATATGGTAATTCAGATGATTTTCTGATCTCTAAGACTGATACAAATGTGCCTTTAAATAGGCATCCTAGGCTAGGGGTGTGATTCTTCAAATAGCAATCTTCAAAAGTTGCCTTTCCATGACTGCAACAGCAAGTGCACGGCCGTGCTCTATGGACTTGCACGACCGCTCCAGCCTTGGCGCCAACTCCTAAATTGAACTGGTAAATATGCACGGCCGCTCCAAGATATGCTGTACGGCCGCTCTAGCCTGGATTGCTCGGCCACTCCACTGATTTGGGGCCATTTTGGCCTGGCTGAGGGCGGGTGCACGGCCGCTCCTGAATATAACACACGGCCGCTCCAGTTTTATTTCAGTTTGGATGATCATTTTGAAGATGTCCTTCCTTACCTTTGATTCTTAGTTTTCCCAAAGTGTGAGGACCCCAACCCGGAACCTAACCCGTGTCCCGAGATAGAGCGTCCCCAATAGAACTCAAACCACCTAAACTTTTTAAAACTTTAATTTAACTTACAACTTAAACATACTGAACATAACCATTTCAAAATAACTTCATTCCTCTCTACATGGGAGGAAGAGTTAAATAACTTTAAAAGTAACAAACTGTTTTAATTAAAAAAGACTTTGGTTATAACGTAGAAACTAAGTTTTACACACACAAACTCCATAAAGGAATTTTACCAAAATACATCTTCTACGCCAACCTATACGTACCCCGACAATCCCAAAATACCACGTCTAAACTCCTTTCCGTCCTCAATTGGCCAGTCCGCCTGTCTCAGAATCTAAAAACATTAAAGGGAGAGGGGTGAGAATAAATCTCAGCAAGCTATTATGAATGCAGCAATATGCTAAGTAAGATGCAACACATAGCAAGGTACATCTCACATATTGGTAAAACAGTAAACACCTTCTGTTACCTTTGTTTACCTTTCCCATCTGAATCATAAGTCGTACCACTGTGGAAGTAAATACTCCACTTATTCAGTGAATGCATATCCACCAGAATCAATATCATATAACCGAGATAGTTATGATTATAACTCATCTCCTGTGAACTGCTTAGGCATATTCACATCTTATAAGACCCGTTTTCCAGGGAACCATATAAGATAGTAGCAACTCTGTAAGGCTTTTGGCTCAATACAGATGTTATAACCCCAGTCTGTGGCCACAGAGGGGGAGAGGTCACAGGTATAATGTAATCCGAGCACCTTATGGAACAATTTCTCATAAGTGATCGTGTTAGTGTAATTTGCAGGTGATATCGTAGATGATTTCCCAAGTGATATCGCAGATGATATCCTGGACTGAAAATTATATAGTTGTATATTTCTTGTTTATTATTTAATGGACTAACGTGCTAATATGGTCTGTATAGTCTATGGTTTATGGTTGTATTTCAGGGTGCAATAGCATCAAAGAAGGAGCTAGACACATGTGGAAATTGGAAGAAATGAATTAATACATTTTATGTATTAATTCGTAATTTTGGCATTCAACAACAACATGTATGTGGACTTTTTCAAAGGTTGTTGCTGAATTATAAAAGAGGTACAAGGATGAAAAAGCAAGGGAGTACAAGGCGTGGAAGCATGGCTTGAGGATTCAACAACTCGGTTGCTACAAAATAGGAAGTGGGAGCTAGAATTGTGGAAACAAATTAACCCACTCTCCCTACACTTCCTCCACGTGCAAGACCAGCCCCAAGGCTGTTATTGGAGTAGCCTTCAAGTATTTGAAGACTATAAATAAGCTTGGAAGGTTTATTTGAAGACATGCCAATTATTTCATCACATTCACACCTTCGAAAAGCTTAGAGATAGAGTTCTTTGTTTGGTTCTTTTTAAATCCTTTCTCCCTTGTAATTTTGCACTTGATTACTTTGGTATCAAGGTGTGTGAAGGCTAGAATAGGATTCCGTTCTTTATCTCTTGTTCCATAGAGATCAAAATAGATATAGCTATAGGGAACTTTCGGCTTTGTAAATTCATTCATAGTGATTATAAAGTCTTGCCTAAGAGGCACTCTCAAGTTATATTTATATAACTTGAGAAAAACAATTTTGGTGTTTTATTCCGCTGCAAACTCTTTTACAAAATTTTTTTATTTTCGAAGTGTGTGTGTGTGCCATCCCAAGTGCTATCGTTGGTGCTGTTATCACCCTGGATATCACTTGTGATTCAAGCCGTGACAATTTCAATTGGTATCAGAGCCTCTCACTTGACGATACTAAGTGTTTGGTCCTCTTTATCATGGCTTTTGATCCTGCAAATCCAAACCAAAAACGTCTTCCTGTTTTAGATGGTTCGAATTATGCCTATTGGAAAATTCGCCTTCGCTCGCATATCATATCAATTGATCTTCGAGCATGGCGATCTATAGTTCATGGGTACTCTCTTCCACTCTTACCTCCTGATGAGGATGGTGATGTTCATGTTAAACCCGAAGGTGAGTGGACGAATGAAGAGATCACTCTAGCTAACTATAATGAGAAAGCTCTTAATGCTATCTTTGAGTGGGTTGACATGCATATTTTTAAACTTATTCAAAATAGTTCCACAGCTCAAGAAGCTTGGGATATTTTACAAAGGTTTTGTGAAGGTGATTCTAGTGTGCGTGAAAACAAACTTAGGTGTCTTACTGGCAAATTTGAAAGATTGAGAATGGGTGAAAGTGATACCATTTCCTCTTATTTTGAAAAATTGTTTGACATTGCTAATGAGTGTCAACTTTTAGGTGAACCTTTTACAAACAAACAATTGGTTTCAAAGGCTATTAGAACTCTCCCCGAGCGTTTTAATATTAAGGTTTCATCTATAGAAGAAGCTCACAATCTTTCTACTATGAACATCAATTCCTTAATGAGCATTTTAAAAAATTTTGAGTCAAACCTTGCCGAGCAAAGTGAAGCTTCTAAGGGCAAGAGTGTTGCTTTAAAAGTTCAATCCTCTAGTGGTTCAACTAATGAGGATGACGAAATTTTTGAGGAATTAGGTGAAGATGCCAGTGTTGCCTTACTTACCAGAAATATAACTCAATGGTGAGAAAATTTAACAAAGAAAATGTGTAGGTAAAGGCTAAAGAGCAACAAGCCAAGGTGTACAATTCAATGCCCAAGAGGACATTTTCATCTACTCGTAAAGGTGGTCCCATAAGGAGAGCATCATCGGATCCAATCCAGATCCGATCCAAAAATACCTTGAATCAATCCAATGTCATGCTTGCTCGGATGGGGTCATTACTCAAATGAGTGTGCTAACACTCTAAGGAAGATGGGAAAGAACCTATGGGTTTCTCTCAAGTGACAATGAGGATGAGGAGACCAATCAATCTGAAGATTCGAGATCAACAGCAATGGTGGTCACAAACCGCGACTCGGATTTCCGTCGGTGATACCCCGGTGATATCCAAAATGGGATAGCACCCGAGATATCATCCAACGGGTATACGTATTTAAATTTGATAAATGCCGTTTGTTTTGTGGGTTCTGTTACCATGGATGCAGGTTGTTCACAAGATGAGAAGGAGTTCGGCAAGGATGAACTCATTTGTGAGTCTTAAGAACCTTTGCAAAGAATTGGTGGATGAATGGAAGAAAGAGAACAAGAAGGTGATCTCTCGTCCAAAGAGGTTCAAGACCTAACCGATGGCTTGACTAGATTGGAAGTTCAACTCACAAAGAAGGATGTGGAGCCGGACAAAGTCAAGAGCAAACTTACTCTTGCCGAGACAACATTCAAGAAACTCAATACGAGTTCTACCAAGTTAGATGCAATTCTTGGGTTGTCCAAACCACTCAAGGCGGTATGGGTTTTCAAGAGTCTTTAAATGCTATTACATCTACTTTGTCTAATACGTAAGATAAGTTAATTTTTGTTAAAGAAAGAGATCATGTTGAACCAATATCTTCGATAAGTCTTCCGACAAGGTAAAAATATGTAACTACCGTTACTCTACCGGACATTTGAAAAATAATTGTAAAACTCTCTTAAAGAAACAAATTCCAGCTCTGTGTGATACCCGAAGTGCTACCTAGCATGTCGATATCCTTTGTCGATCGAAGAAAAATTATCAAAGTAGAAAAGTGTGGAAACCTAAGTCTAATTTGATATGTGATGTTGTATGCACCGCCTTAAAAACTAATGTTGAAGGTTCATGGTATTTTGATAGTGGTTGTTCTCGTCATATGACTCGGAACAAAAATATTTTTAAAGGAATATGAACCTATTCAAGGTGGTAGTGTAACATATGGTGGTGGTGGCAAGAGTAATATAGTAGGAAAAGGCGTATTAAATGTACCCGGATTTCCTCGCTTTGAAAAATGTTTTGCATGTTGATGGACTAGTAACTAATTTAATTAGTATTAGCCAACTTTGTGATGACAACCTTGAAGTAAAATTCAATAAAAACACTTGTGAAGTTTTTGATTGTACCAATAACCGTGTTATGACCGGTACTAGGTCAAGTAATAACCGTTATCTTGTTGAGGATAAACAAGTGTGTCATTACGCGAGGGTTGATGATGCTACCTTATGGCATCAAAAGTTGGGTCATGTCCATTTTCGTAACATTGTGAAACTCATTAATGCTGAAGCTATAAGAGGTATACCTAGTCTGGACATTAGTACAAAAATCATATGTGAAGTTTGTTTAAAGGGTAAACAAACACGTGCTACCCATAGTGTTACCCAACATAATGAGGAGTATTCTCGGGACAACGCACCGTTTTCAATTAATGCATATGGATTTAATGGGTCCGGTTGAGGTAGACAAGTTTAGGAGGTAAGAAATATACTTTTGTAATAGTTGATGATTTTTCTAGATTTACTTGGGTATATTTTTTAAAAGAAAAATCGAAACTTTTGAAAAGTTTAAAGTCTTACATGCTAAAATCAAAAACATGTTTTCTGCTCTTATCATGCGAATAAGGTTTGATCATGGAACGGAGTTTTGATAATTCATTGTTCTTTACTTTTTGTGAATTAAAAGGAATTAAACATGAGTTTTTCTCGCTCCTAAAACACCTCAACAAAATGGGGTGGCTGAAAGGAAAAATAGGACCTTACTTGAGATGGCACGTGTGATGTTGTTTTCAAAAAGAATTTCAAAAAGATTTTGGGCTGAGGCCATAAACACAGCTTGTCACACGGCCAATAGGGTTTTTCTAAGACCTGGTACTAGAATGACACCTTATGAAATTTTGAATGGTAGGATACCAAAGGTTCATTATTTTCATACATTTGGGTATGTGTGTTATGTTCTAAATGATCGGGATTACTTAGCTAAATTTGACTCTAAAAGTGATAAGGCTATATTTCTTGGGTATGCTCAGGACAGTTGAGCATATAGGGTCTATAACCTTAGGTTAAAAACCATTCAGGAATCAATTAACGTTGTTTTTGATGATTTAGCAAGTGTTACATGTGATGGAGTACAGGAATCTCCATTAATATTGCTGGAAGAACTGGAGAATCAAAATCAAGTAAGTGATACCCCAGGTGCTGGCCAAAGTGTTGCCACTGATGGGATAGCATCTCCGGTATCACCCAAGACCAATCCAAGAATCGAAAAGGATGAACGAGTCGAGATGATGATCATGTGCATGAAGACTTGAGAAGGGATCCACCGGCTAGGATCGAAGAGACCATCCTTCCTCTCAAATTATTGGAGAAGCTAGTGAAGGGGTACAAACAAGGAACAAAGGACATTTTAGTGACCGTGAAATGGCAAGGTATGTGTGTATGTCCACCACATACCACAAGGTAAAATATTCCTGTTTTGTCTCTTCTTTAGAACCCAAAAATATTTCTGAAGCTTTAAAAGATAATTTTTGGATACAAGCCATGCAAGAGGAACTTGACCAATTTGCTCGTAATGAAGTTTGGTGTTTAGTACCACGTCCTAGTAATACAAATGTTATTGGTACTAAATGGATTTTCAAAAACAAATTAGATGAGCAAGGAAATATTGTTAGGAACAAAGCTCGTCTCGTAGCACAAGGTTACACTCAAATTGAAGGTGTTGACTTTGATGAGACCTTTGCTCCCGTTGCTAGAATAGAATCCATAAGACTCCTCTTGGCTATAGCTTGTTTTCTAAAAATTACTTTGTTTCAAATGGATGTTAAAGCCGCCTTTTTAAATGGTTATTTAAAAGAAGAAGTTTTTGTTGAACAACCAAAAGGATTTGAAGATCCTAATCTACCAAACCATGTATATAGACTTGATAAAGCTTTATATGGCTTGAAACAAGCTCCACGTGCATGGTATGGTCGCTTAACCTCTTTCTTACTTGAATATGGATTCACAAGAGGTGAAGCAGATAGGACCTTATTTATCCTAAGGCATGGCAAAGAAATAGTCATTGTTCAAATCTATGTTGATGACATAGTTTATGGCTCTACTTCTCAAACATGTTTAAAAGATTTTGTAGAAGCTATGACATCAACATTTGAAATGAGCATGATTGGAGAGTTAACATTCTTTCTAGGCTTGCAGGTGAAACAATCAAATGAAGGAATATTCATTTCACAAAGCAAGTATGCAAAGAGCCTAGTAAAAAGGTTTGGGTTGGAAGGAGCAAAAAGTTCAAAAATCCCCATGTGTTCTTCTCTCAAACTTGGTAGAGATCAAGTAGGTGAGGATGTTGATCCTACTCTTTATCGTTCAATGATAGGTAGCCTTCTCTATCTCACTTCTAGTCGATCCCGATATCATGTTCGGCGTGTGTGTTTGTGCACGTTATCAAGCCAATCCTAAAGTCTCTCACCTTAATTGTCAAAAAGATAATTAAATATGTTTCGGGAACAAGTGAATTAGGGATTTGGTTTAGTAAGGATACTAATACCAATTTGGTTGGCTTTAGTGACTCGGATTGGGCGGGGATATGGATGATAGGAAGAGTACTAGTGGGGTGTTTTTACTTGGGCAACAATTTAGTTTCATGGTATAGTCGTAAACAAAATTGTGTTTCTCTCTCCAGTGATGCAGTATGTGTGTGGTGGTAGTTGTTGTTCACAACTTATTTGGCTAAAACATATGTTAGATGACTATGGCCTAGAGAGTAATTCTTTGACTATGTCTTTGTGATAACCTTTGAGTGCTATCAACATTTCAAAAAACTCAGTTCAACATTCCCGTACCAAACACATTGACATACGTCATCATTTTCTTAGAGATATGGTAGATAAAGGCCTAATTAATATTGATCATATTGATACTAAGTATCAACTGGCTGACATCTTTACCGAGGCCTTAGACCACGAGAGATTTTCTAGTTTGAAAAGATCTCTTGGTCTTTGTAATCTCTGAGTGCGTTACGTCTTTGCTACCCCAGGTGATGTTATCACTTAGGGTAACACTTGTATATTAGTGTATTTTTTTTCTTTCTTTGCTTATTTACTTAAAAAAAAAATACTTTATTATTTGTTTATTCTAGCTAGCTTAGTTCTAGCTGTGGCACATGCTGACTTTTTTGTTATGGTAGGTTATTATTTAGGTTAGCACGTCCCTACGATATCATTCCCCTTCATATGCTTAAAGTGACAAAGTCACTAATCTTTTCTTTTTGATAAATAAAAGGCAAAGGCATTTTTTTCATACTTTTCTCTCGAGCTCGGGGCACGGTGTTCGGCTGACGATGTACTCTTGCCAATGAGAAGGTATGAGGTGATTTATGCTAAGTATTAGGGACATGGAGTTCGCTACTACAGTGTACCCTACTTGAAAGGTATAGATCACTTGGTCTCTACACTTGAAATATAACTTGAAGCACGGAGCTCGTTACTACGTTGCTTTCTTGTTTAAAGAAGTGTATTGAGACGTGTTTAACAAGCAATGTACTTAAAAAATTATATATAGGCATATAATGCCTAAAGTGCATGAAAAATGCTCAGCTTGTTATGCCTCAAGTGTTTGAAACTGAAAAAATATTTATCAAGGGGTTTTATATCATATGTGTTATCCTACGTGTTGCCATCATTGCCTTAACACATTAGTGTGTGCTATATTAGTTTTTTATTTATTTTCGAAATATTGTTGATTAATTTCTCAAAATATGAAAGTCTTTTTAATTAAAGAGTTTACGATTTTGAAAACGTCTTCAACAAGTTTCCTTTATTTTTGGTAAACTTAATTAAGTAACTAACCCATATTTTTATTTGTGCTTATAATGTTTTGGGCTTAGTTATAAATTATTTAGTTTACCTATTTTTTATTCTTTACGTTTTTAATTTAAAAAAAAATTTATTTTTTATTTTTGCAACCGTGTTTTTAAGTTGTTTGGGGGTTTTATTTTAAAGGTGTGGTTAGGGTTAGTGTTTAAATATGTGGATAGGGTTAAAGGAGAGATTAAATAGGGGTAGATTAGATGGACTCTTAGATGTCAAATCAATTTAAGAGTTTGTTCCCCACTTAATCTTTTTCTCCTATTTTCTCTCAACCTCCTCCGTATCTCTCTCTATCCGTTACCCTCACCTCTCTCTAAAACCCTCCTTCCAGCGTCTTCTTCTCTCCCAAAAATCCTAGGTCAAAAATTCTTTCCAAAAATTCTCTCAAATCTCCATGGCATCTCCATCCAAAGCTAGTACCGAACCTTCCCACACGGACCAAATGGACATCTCACCTAGCATTGCTCCATCCGTGGCATCTCGCGTGGCCATGGAAACTTCCCCAATGATAAATCCAAGCTCTTCTCCACCAACAATGGCAATTGTTCCTACCTCTGGCCCCAATGCCTCGTTTGATCAAGGCATTCCTAAGGTGACTCTCATCCCTACCGAGCCAAAAAGGAAGAGGAAAGCCCCAACTGCCAAGCTGTCTCCCCCAAATCGCAAAAGGAGGTCTTCCAACCGCATTAGATCAATCGGAGTCCAAGGCAACTTCAAATACCTCTCTTGATCCGGTTGAAGTCTCAGAAAGCTCTATTGATGTGTCCTCACCCCATGTGAGTGACGAGAACTTTGAAGCAAACAAGGAAAAGGAGCCTTCACTGTGGACTCATTTGATGCTTGGGTAGATGGTGATGAAGAGGGAGACTCTCTCGATTTTCACAAAAAAGAAGGCCAAGGGAAAAGCATGAGGTGCTACCGAAGTGCTAGCAAGAAGAGGATATCATCTCGAGGTAACACTTGCCCCCTCTTACGTTCCTAAACATTCCTCTAGTGATAATTACGGTGATGAGGTTACTCAAGTGAAGAGGATAAAGCTTTTCCAAAACCTTTTCTTACTTTTGGAGTATTATAAAAAGGAAAATATGGAACTTTGGTTGAATAGTCTAAGTAAGAGAATTTTGAAAGAGAAGCACATTGATGAGGGTCGGTTGGAAAAGGAAGGAGTGGTTCGGTTTTTAAGGGACGGGAATTTTATTAATGCTAATAATCATGCATCGAGTTTTTGTTGAGAGTGTTATTCGCAATTTCTTTGCCAATTTGCATGCTCATTTGGATGATGAAGGGTCTGCTAAATATGGAAAAGTGTTTGTTAGGGGAAGAGTCTATTCTTTTACTCCCCTTACTGATTAACAAAGTTTTAGGCCTCCCTAATTTAGATGATGAGAGCATTAGGGTCAATAGAGATGAAATGGTAAAATTGCTCACTCACAACAAAGCTGCAGTCTTGGCCTTTGAAAGAGAAACTTCATGCTTCTAGATTATCTTCTCTCTATCTACGTACTACACAAAGCTGTGCATCTTCAATTGGCTTCCTACAACTAATGAACCTATTGTGACTTTGGAGCATGCGAATGTGTTGTATAGATTGGAGTAAAAATTTAAGGATTAACTTTTGGAAGATTAGTGTTTAAACACTTAGCTTCATGGGGTAGAAAAAGGAAGTGAACATTAGCTTTTTCCCTATCCTTCTCTAATCTTCAAAGTTTTGGTATTTCAATCCTTGCCCATTGAAGCCTCTGATGTTTTACCACTTGAACTGAGTACTATACCATTGATCAACAAGCTGAAAAAGGGTAAAAGGTATACAAAAGATCTTCCTTGGAACAAATCGATGAAACGACCCCTGCTCCTCCCAGTGCTATCTCACGTGATACCCCAGTGCTTCCCCGGGTGTTGCCCCTCATACTTTTGCGAGAGCGATCTGCCAAGTATTACGAACAACATGATGAATCTTTTGGGCAACCTACGGACCATCAATCCCAAAGGCTACGGTTCTCGACTTCTGCTGCAGTCGAAGTGCAATAGGAGAACTTGAGGGATAGGCTAAGCTTAAAGCGGTAGTAACGAGATGCTTTTATTGATGAAATTTCTTCCCAAACGGGGGAGGATCTGTTTCTTCTTTGGAGACTTACGGAGGCGGTGCTGCTGCAGTGCTACCACCGTGCTGGCCCAAGTGATGGTGGAAGTGATAGGGAAGGAGATCAGGAGGAAGGAGAGGAAGAAGAGGAGTTTGAAGAAGAAGAAAAGTGAACCTTAAGGTTGATAAACCTGAAGGTTTATGTTGCCGCTATCATATGGGTGACTATTTTTGTGGTGGTCCTACAAACAATGTTTTTATTTTGGTGATGTGGTGGTTCCTTAAACAATTTACTTTTATTTTGTTTATATTTGCTAAAACACTTTAGTGGTTTGTTAAATAACTTAATCTGCTAGGATGTTTTTTTTTGCTAATTTTGGATGATATTTTGCTACAATGGTTATGGTTTTTAATGGTTACTTAGTTTATTTCGAAAACTTTTTAAAGTTTGAAATAAATTAGTTTATTATGATAAATCATTGTTTAGGATTAGCTCCTTGATTAAGGGGAGTTAATTTTTGTGGAGATATTATTCTATGGTCTATGCTCTGTACATTTGTATATAGACTTATCCTACGGGACGACGGCACATTAAGTTTGGAAAGAAATATCCAACTAAGGGGAGATTGTTAGTGTAATTTGCAGGTGATATCGTAGATGATTTCCCAAGTGATATCGCAGATGATATCCTGGACTGAAAATTATATAGTTGTATATTTCTTGTTTATTATTTAATGGACTAACGTGCTAATATGGTCTGTATAGTCTATGGTTTATGGTTGTATTTCAGGGTGCAATAGCATCAAAGAAGGAGCTAGACACATGTGGAAATTGGAAGAAATGAATTAATACATTTTATGTATTAATTCGTAATTTTGGCATTCAACAACAACATGTATGTGGACTTTGTCAAGGTTGTTGCTGAATTATAAAAGAGGTACAAGGATGAAAAAGCAAGGGAGTACAAGGCGTGGAAGCATGGCTTGAGGATTCAACAACTCGGTTGCTACAAAATAGGAAGTGGGAGCTAGAATTGTGGAACAAATTAACCCACTCTCCCTACACTTCCTCCACGTGCAAGACCAGCCCCAAGGCTGTTATTGGAGTAGCCTTCAAGTATTTGAAGACTATAAATAAGCTTGGAAGGTTTATTTGAAGACATGCCAATTATTTCATCACATTCACACCTTCGAAAAGCTTAGAGATAGAGTTCTTTGTTTGGTTCTTTTTAAATCCTTTCTCCCTTGTAATTTCGCACTTGATTACTTTGGTATCAAGGTGTGTGAAGGCTAGAATAGGATTCCGTTCTTTATCTCTTGTTCCATAGAGCTCAAAATAGATATAGCTATAGGGAACTTTCGGCTTTGTAAATTCATTCATAGTGATTATAAAGTATTGCCTAGAGAGGCACTCTCAAGTTATATTTATATAACTTGAGAAAAACAATTTTGGTGTTTTATTCCATTCAAACTCTTTTACAAAAATTGTTTTATTTTCGAAGTGTGTGTGTGTGCCATCCCAAGTGCTATCGTTGGTGCTGTTATCACCTTGGATATCACTTGTGATTCAAGCCGTGACAATTTCAGATCGTATTCCATTATACCCCCAAAGATCAGCTGATATAAACACACTCAAGCACATAATAGATACTTAAAATAACATCCACCACAGGGATAATAATATATCAACATGGTAATGTATACTCATGCTAAATCAATACCATAGTGCAACATTCATTTAATACACTATGCATAGTACCATCAATGAATATGTATTCAAGTAGGGTAACAGTATAACCAATAAATCCACAAATGGGATAACAATACAGCCATACGATAATCATATCCACACTTGGGATAACCATGCAACCATATAATGAACATATCCACCCTTGGGATAACAATGCAACCATATAATGAACATATCCACACTTGGGATAACAAGTTAACAACATAGTATATAAATCCACACTTTGGATAATAACGAAACAATGTGATAAATACACATTTCCACACTAGCACAATAGGGACATACAGCTTCTACACTATTCAAACCAAACACCAAGGATATGGACAAGTAAGGCCACTATGTATCATAAACCCCTCCTACATAGTCATTATACAACCTCGAATAACCTTAATAAAAGTTCAAGATCTACTTCCCAAGTTTGAACTATTTTGGTGAAGTTACTAATCAAGCCTATTAACCATTTTCCGGATAATATTTAAACTACTTCCACTAATCCATTTTGATCAAATAAGACGTCATTGCGTAGCCAAAGTATTCTACTTTAATCTAAATTAAAGATATTTCATTTTGGTTCTAGTTTGAATAGGTTTAAACAGCTCTAAAGTTGGTTCAAAGTTACCAAGCCAGGGCACGACTCGTGCCCTAGGGCACGACTCGTGCCCCTTTGGCCTTTCTCAGATTCATGCGTCCCTTGGCAAGCACGACTCGTTACTTCCATAGAGAGCCACGACTCGTGCCTTAAGGGTACGACTCGTGCCATTTCATCCTTCGATTGATCGAACGATTGATAACTCCAATTCCACGAGTCGTATCCACGGAGTTGGCCATAGGCACGACTCGTGCCGATGGAGGCATGACTGCGTGCCACGGCCCAAATTCAAGTACCAAGCTATGACATTAACTCAATATTTCAAGAAACGAAAATCCCAAGCCCAAGCTTCCTATAATTTGTGAACCTAAAAGGGATTTCTAACTTTGCTAATTCCATTCTAAGCCATTTAACCCCAAAGTAACTACATCCTAACCTAGATCATTTTACCACTTGGTTTTCCACCCATTTTACTACCATATTTCAAGATTAACCATCTTAATCCAATTCAATCCATTTTTCTTACACTCTTAATCAACTCCTATGAACAATGACATCATTCCATAACATTACCCAACTCCTCGAAACTCCAAGAAGGTTTCTAAAGCATCAAACAATCATCATAATAAAAATAAAAACATACATAGTTCATGAACATTTAAAGAAGGGGAAAGTCGTAATAACTCACCTTAGCAAATATAGGATGGAATAAGGATTTTCTTGGCTTGATGTGCTCCCCTATTTCCCCCGAACACGGAAGTACAATCGGATTGCCAAATGGAGAAGAATTGAGTGCCCTATGAACTTGGAAGGGGAAGCTTTCATGGAAGAGTTTCCATGGAAATTTTTGGAAGGAGGAAGAAGAAAATGATGAGGGAAAGAAAATGAGGAGGAGGATGGAGGAGATTATGGGAGAGGAGGGTATGGTGGGCTTTTGACTAAGGGGAGGGTGAAGGAGAGAGAATTAAGGAGCATGGCCCCCCCATGCTAGTTAAATAAAATCTTTCCCAATCCTACACTCAAGCCCCACTAAATTTCCCAAGGAATGGCATTAAATCTTCTACTTCTTTTCCCTACACAAGGAAAACCTAACTACTCACATTTTTATTTATTTTTTCAATTAATATACCACAACAAAATACTTTAACTTATTTTCATTTTATCCTAAGCTTTAGAATTATTTCACAACCATCTCATTTTAACATAGAAAATCAAGGACACAAAATGAACACATAAAGTCAACAATAATATAAAAATCATATAATATGATACTAAGAAGTAAAGTGCCTAGGATTAGGGTACGTTACACTAAGCATCATTTGTCTCAAGAATTTGTCTTAAAACACTGTAAAAATACTAGAAATATACCAACAAATGTAAAAATCGAAGATATATGATATAAAGGAAGCTAAATTTACACTAATTTAAGACTAAAAAGGAAATAAAAACTAAGTAAATACTAAAAGATAAAATGCTATAAATGACTATAGAAAGAGTCATTTTATCAAACTCTCCCACTTACTAAGTTCTTGCTTTTGTCCCCAAAGCAAGATTAGGATAAAAAGAAGGAGAGAGGAAGAAAAGCAAAAATGATAAAAATCTAAACTGGGATCCCTCCGGAAAATATATAAATGCTACAAGCCTTTATTGCCATAAAGATATTGTCTTTATCTACCTTTTCAAACTTTTTATAAACTTTAAAGATTATTTAGGAAGGGGTTTAGGAAGATTTTTAAGAAAGTAATATTTGAAAACAATAAGTCATTATAGAACAAATAGAATTTGATGAAGCAAAGCATAATATAGAGAATGATGAATTTTTTTAGATCATAAGCTTGGTAAAGAAATTTTTCACTCTTCAAAAGTGTTTTTGTGAGAAAGAATATTTGCTTGAAATGTACAAAATAATAATGATCATTTATTCACAAGTTAGAAGTATTCATGTGATTTGACATACACTTTTGAATCACAAAGATGGAAATGGATGATAATAGTGGAAAATTTCATCAAGGCTACAAATTATCTTGCTTAAACGTGTTATATTTTGCAAAAGAATTTAAGTGATTTTGATCCTTTCAAGTAGGATACATTGTGGCTTCGAATCCCATGTTCCTAATACTTAGATCAAAAACGCTTAATATTATTTCCATTTTGGCAAAAGTGCATCGTCACAGCGAACGCCGTGCCCCGAGTTACTTATGGAAATAATAGAGACTTTTTGCTATTTTTAATGACAAAGTCACTTTTGAGAATTAAGATTAAATTTTGTTGCCTTGACTCAATTAGTGGAAATGGAAGATGAATTTTTGTGAAGGTTTGTGATTCAAAAAGATGCAAAATATTTATGAATATTTCTAAGAAGGAAATAAAAATCAAAAATTTTAGAGTGTACAATTTTAAAGAAATAACTCATAATTTTTTACAAATTTTTAAACAACCAAGAGCTTAAGATGATCGGGAAGAATTCAACAAGAGTAACTATGCTTTTCTTTATACAATCCTAAATAATGCTATATTGATTTATGATGCCAAAATTACTACCTAAAACGTATCCCTAAGTTCTTTCCTAATAATCATAAGTTTATAGAAAATAAGAGAAGGAAAGGAAGACATTATCCTAAGGCAATTTGCAAGTAAAGAGATGATCAATCATAGGAATTTGATTTTTAGTACTAGATGCATACATAAATATAAAGAAATGCAAACTAAGTAAAAAAGAAAAATTTAAACTAAAAAGTAAATAAAGATAGATAAATACCCCCCCCCCCACACTTGAGGCAAACATTGTCCTCAATGTTTTAAGGACATAGAAAATTTGGGGAGGGTAGAGAGAAACTTACGAAAGTGGTTGTGGCTGCGGGAAGTTGTCCCAATTGTTGACTCCATAATTGTAGATCGAGTTCAGTTTCCTTTGGATGGTGTTCACTCGACCTTGAATGTCATTCCGGAAGTAATGGAACTCTTGAGTAAAATTGTCAAACCGGGTAATGATTTGGATATTTTGAAGTTCTATTCGTTCAAATCTGTTGTAGAACTCCGGTGGCAATTGGGTTAGGTCGGGTTGGTCTTGCTCTTCCTCTTCTTCCTCTTGCCTTGCTTGGCTTGTTTGGCCTTTCCCTTGGTTCATGGAATTGGGAAAGGTCCAAGTTGGAGGTTGATATGTTTGGGTGAAGGGGAGGATAGTGCTAGGGAGAACAATGTAGGGCATTTTCTCGGGCCCTACTAACCAATTAAACTCTCCACGCCCTCCATCAGAAATCATTTGCATAGTTCATAGGGTCGGAATATCCAACTTTGTTGACCCCGAAACTTCAACCCAGTCACTTGGCACCACATGCCCAAAATGTTTGGCAAAAAGGGTTACAATACCCCCAATATGAATCTCTCCATTGAAAGTCGGGGAGACAATATCACTAAGCAACTCAATCAAAAAATGACTTATATTCACCTTCCTATGAGCCCTCACAAAAAACCACATCAAGAATAGCTCCTTTTTGTTCACCGTCCCCTTATCTTTCCTTGCAAAAATGGTACATGCATAAATCCTATGTAAGAGACGGATGGTTGGGTGGATTATGGAAGAGGCTTTGGCTGACCTTGATTTAAAGGAAGGGATTCCGGTAATTTGCTCCCAAAAGAGATTCTCCCTAAATTCAATAGGAGGGTCGGCTTCATAGTTTGTTAAAGAAGGCCATCCAAGAATTTGGTTGATTTCAAAAGAAGTAAGATGACACTCCTCACCACAAAGACGAAAATGAAGATGGATCAATTGATAAGGCTCCCCAGTTTGGCCACAAATCTCCGTTGAAAACTCCTTTCTCAAAGTACACAAAAAATCCAAAGTGATTCTTTCATATGTTTTCTCATGTAAATCAAGAAAACTAGCATAACCTATCCCAAGATGAAACTTCCTCACATTTACATCAATTCCAAGGGTTCGAAGGGCAAGGGTATCCGAAAATTGGGTAGGCCTGATCCTTTTAGAATGAAGGGCCGTAAATCTAGCCACTTCGAAAGCTTCTCTAAAAACAATACCCAAGTTATTTAGAGTTGGGTTCAGATTAGAGGGTGTGGCGGATTCTTTTCGGGCCTGCTTAGAAACCCTATCAGTAGCCTTTCCTTTTTCCTTTCTTTCCATATCAAATTTGTAGAAGAAATACTCAAAACCCAGCTAATTGAAGAACATAGTAAGAGAGAAAGTAAGTTACCCGGAAAATTTTGATGCCCAAAACTTTGAAATCCTTGATGCACAGCTTCAAATTGCCAAAAAGCCTCCTTCTTAAGCTTCAATCCCTTGAAATTTCTTCAGTTTTTGAAAGGGGGAGAAGGTTAGGGATTTTTTTGAATTTGGGGGTTTGAAGAGGTGTTTTGATGGTGATTTGGTGATGGGGAAGTGTTTGGATGATGAAATTGTGGTGGATTAAGGTTGTATGGCTGGAATATATGGTGGATTGAGGAAGTTTTATAGTAGATGGGGCGGAGTTTTTAGAGTGAGAAAGAAGAAGATGAAGTGAATTTGGGGAAGAGGGGAAGAGGCGTGCCTTTTGACTGAAGCGACACAATTTCCCAGACGACATGCACGACCGTACGCTATAGAGTTGCACGGCTTCTCCCTTTTGCTGAGCCCTCAGTCTTACTCGTTCTAAACTACACGGCTGCTCCAGATTATAGAGCACGGCCGCTCTGCCACTGTTCACCATTTTTTTTCTAAACCTACAAAACAGAGTTAATATAATAATAATAAAAATAGATAAACATAAAATAAATAAATAAATAAAAATTAATCCATCGGCTACCACTCCGATAATGCTTGTTTTAGGTCATTAGCTCGACCCATTTTCGGTAATCAACATAGGTGATGCGTGATATTTTGGTGGCCTGTTGTCTTTGACAACTCGCCATTGCACACCCTCCGGAGTGATTAAAATTTTCTGCGGGACACATGTTTTCCATCCTGGCCTTTTTCTTGGTAGAGCAAGTTGCCTATAGTCCTTGCACTTTCGAAATTTCGAAGTGCTTCTCTTACTCGGCACCTTTGTTCTCTTTGGTTTCTTTGCTGCATGGTTAGTATCGGGACATGCAGAAATTTTTATCACATCATAATCACTATCACCATCTAAAGGTTTATCATTCATGAGATGATTTTCCATCTTTTCCTTAGATTGTGACCCATCACCCTTTTCATGCTCATCTCTTGGGGTGTAGGTTTCTAGATAAGGATCCTCAAGGTTTGTTATTTTCATATCAAACTCAACGTTTTCCTTCCCGACATTTAGGGAGAATGTTCCATTCTTTACATCAATAATTGCCCCTGCGGTGGCAAGGAATGGCCTTCCTAAAATGATCGGAATTTGTTGATCTTCTTTCATTTCAAGGATCACAAAGTCGACAGGGATGATCAAATTCTCTACCCGACATGGCATATTTTCCATTATACCGATTGGGTATTGTATGGAACGATCCGCCAATTGGAGAGAAATGGTGGTGGGTTTGAGTTCCCCCACATCAAGTTTCTCACTAAGCGATAATAGCATTAAACTAACATTAGCCCCTAAATCAAGCATAGCGTTATCTACGTTAATTCTGCAAATACAACAAGGAATCGAAAAAGTACCCGGATCGGACTAGCATAAAAAGGCATTTCTTCAATATTTTCAGATAACATTCTTATATTCCACTAGCCTCTTTTTTCTGAAAGCATTTGTTTTATTGGTCTAGCATAAAAAGACATTTCTTCAATATTTTCAGATAATGGAATGTTAACATTAATAGCATCCAAGCTCTCTAGAAGTTCGGTGTAATCCTTATTTAATTCTCTAGGGGATTCCGTCCCCGAATTAGTCTCAATTATCGGTGGGATTGGACTAATATCATCTTCACTAGGGCATATGTTAAGCAATTCATTTTCATTCCTAGTGTTCACCATACTAACATGCTCGTTAGGCCTTTGAGATTGACCGGGAAGACTCCCTTGTGGTCTATTTGTTGGGTTGGCTTGTTGAGCTTGTTGATTTTCAAGCATCTTATTATGCGCGGCTAGGTTATCGAACCTAGCATTCAACAATTTAAAACATTCCCTAAACTCATTATTAGTCTTTTCTTGAGCATTTTTGTTTTCAACTATGAAATCCATTGAAAGATCTAATTTTGATTTAGGGGGGAAAGAATTCGAATTAGTATTGAAATTCTTTGATGTGAATCCTGGGGGTTGTGTGGATGGTTGTGGATTTAGAATATTGTTATTCTTATAGGAGAAGTTGGGGTGATTCCTCCATTCGGGATTTTATGTATTTGAATACATTCCCTCCTTATGCCCGAAAGAATTTACAAAATTCACTTGATCACTAGAAGTAGTGTCAAGTAAATCACAACAATATGTACTATGTGAGTTAGACCCACATAGTTCACACAAAACATTGACATTAGCCACGGGATTAACATTAATATTTTCAAACTTTTTCAGAATCATGTCAACCTTAGATGAGAAAAGAGTAACGACATCAACATTATATTTACCTGGGGAGCCTTGTTGTTGCTCCCTCTCGTTTGACCACTGATAGTGGTTCAAAGCAATGTTTTCAATGAGGTCGTATGCCTCATCAACTCCTTTGTTCATCAGTGCTCCTCCTGCAGCGGCATCAATAGTTTCTTTCATTTTGAACGTGAGACTATTGTAGAAGGTATGAACTATCAACCACTTTTAAAGCCCGTGATGGGGGCACATCCTTAGGAGCTCTTTGAAACGATCCCAAGCGTCGTACAATGTTTCGCTTCCTGTTTGGCAAAAATAGGTGATCTTTGTACGAATTTGGGCGGTCTTGCTTGGTGGAAATAAACGCCCCAGGAAAGCCTCTTGAACTTGGTCCCATGTTGTTAAATAGTTTTGGGGGACTGAGTTCAACCATTGTTTTGCCTTATCCTTCAGAGAAAATGGGAAAAGGCGCATTCTTATTGCTTCCGGTGTGACACCCTGAATGTGAGTTGTGTCACAATACTCCAAAAATGTTTGGACATGTAGGTGTGGATCCTCGAAAGCAGTATCGCTGTACTGGTTATTCATAACCATGTGAAGTAGCTGTGGCTTTATTTCAAAATTGGCCGCATTGGCGTTCGGCACAACTATGGGAGATCTAGTTCCCGGGGTACTCGGATTGACGAAATCCCATAGGGTCCTAGCAGGTGTTGCTGGTTCTCCTTCCGCCATGTATTGGTTTAAAATTTCCTTGAGTTTTCTTAGTCTCTCGTGAAAGGTTCTTTCTGGTTCCGGATCAAAGTTGTCAAAGATGATCCGCGTCTGTTTCATAAACTATAAGAACACTCACAAAGGAAATTAAACGTAACAGATTTTCGAAAGTAAAAACTTAAACAAAAATTAAAGAAAGAAAAATTATATGTAGTAAAGACAAATACAACAAGTAAACCGTTGTCCCCGGAAATGGCGCCAAAAACTTGATATGCTTCAAACCTTAACGGTTCTTTTAATACCGCAAGTGCACGAGCTATATCAATATAGCGAATCCAAGTACGGGTCGATTCCACGAGGACAGGGTTTACTATGGGATATATTTGCTTTTACTAAGAAATAAAGATGAGATTGGGAGGAATATAGTTTGAGTTAAGAAAACGATAAGAACATTCACAGAAAATACATTAGTTAAAACTCTTATGAATGGAAGCATTCTCGGAATTGGAAATCATTTAGTCAATTATTCATCATTTAGTCATGTCTTTGAAAATATAAATACTCATCGAAATCAAGGATGGTACGTTAAGCCTACACTACTTCTCACGATCAAACAAGTAGCGTTTATGTCCTTCACTAATTATGCCCTATCTCTCGATGGCCCATAATTAGTAAGGATCCATTAATGTTCGGAAATCAACGTACTTTCCATTCAAGGAACATCCCTAGGCCATTGAACTACTCTCGTGATCAATGAAACCTAGTTCATTTAAATGGTTCCGTTAATCGAGATTCTCCGCTAGGTACTTCTCTCGATTAACTAGAATCATACAAGTTGGACGTATCCAAAATGTAAGTCGTTTTCAATTTAATATAAAGAGAATTGTTAAGATGAAGAGAAGATGACAAGACTTTATAAAAGATGATGAATAAAAGACATTTTGAGTTTCCAACCCCAAGAAATTGGGGGATTACTCACGATCCATACTTTAAAACAAACATAAATGTATAAATAAAGATATATAGAAATAGAAAAACTTATTGTTTGTATGAAGACAAAGGCTGAGAATAACTTTGATTGCTTCAACACTTCAAGTCAAACTCCAAGAACACAAGTTAAATCTTCGAGAGATTTATGAAGTAATAATTGCTAGAGTTTTTTACTATGTATTATATGGTAATTCAGATGATTTTTCAATCTCTAATACTGATACAAATGTGCCTTTAAATAGGCATCCTAGGCTAGGGGTGTGATTCTTCAAACAGCCATCTTCAAAAGTTGCCTTTCCATGACTGCAACAAGTGCACGGCCGTGCTCTATGGACTTGCACGGCCGCTCTAGCCTTGGCGCCAACTCCTAATTTGAACTAATAAATATGCACGACCGCTCCAAGATATGCTGCACGGCCGCTCTGGCCTGGATTGCTCGGCCACTCCAGAAACGAAGGCTCGGCCACTCCACTGATTTAGGGCCATTTTGGCCTGGCTGAGGGCAGGTGCACGGCCGCTCCTGAATATAACGCACAGCCGCTCCAGATTGAATTTGGCTTGGATGATCATTTTAAAGCTGTCCTTCCTTGCCTTTGATCCTTAGTTTTCCCAAAGCATCATTTGTCTCAAGAATTGTCTTAAACCTGTAAAAATACTTGAAATATACCAACAAGTGTAAAATTTAAGATATGATATAAAGGAAGCTAAATTACACTAATTTAAGACTAAAAGGAATTAAAAAATAAGTAAATACTAAAGATAAAATGCTATAAATGACTATAGAAAAGTCATTTATCAAGGATAGATAAACCAGTTTCAACAATGTGTCTGTGACAACGTTCAGAGTAACCATTATGTTTGGGTGTATGAGGGGGAGAGGTTAGATGTTGGATTCCATAAGATTTAAGAAGAGGTTGAAGGCCGATGTATTCCCCTCCATTATCACTGAATATGGTTTTGATGGAGCGATTGAAATACTTTTCGACAAGAAGTTTGAAATGACTGAAGACAGTGGTGGCATCATTTTTGTGTTTGAGAAGATAGAGCTAGATAAATTTGGAAAAGTGATCCACAAATATAATGTAATACTTGAAAGCATCAAAAGAGAGGAGAGGATACGTCCAAACATCACTATAATTAACATCAAGTGGACCAAAAGACTTTATTGAGTTATCATAAAAAGGTAATTTGTGACTCTTGTTACAGTCATAAGAATTACAATGAAAAAGACTAGAATTCGGAATGTTTAAACTAAACTGCTGACTAAGAAAACGTAAAATAATGGGGGAGGGGTGTCCTAGCTATGATGCCAATTGTTTGTAGAAGACAAGTTGATCGAGTGAACAGCGGAAGAGGAAGGATGCCATTCATAAACGCCAGATTTTGGTTGACTGTGAAGAAGAATGCTCTTTATTTTGATGTCCTTCACAACATAAGAATTTGGTGAGAAGGTAATAGAAGAATTGTTATCACGACAAAATTGAGATATTGAGATAATATTACGAGAGATAGAGGGAAAATGAAGCACAATATTAAGTTTAAAAGTGGAAGAAGGTGTAATGAAAGAGGTCGAACCAATGTTAGAAATCGGAAGACCGGACCATCACCTATCAGAAGCTCCTCTATTCCATCATATGGAGAGTGGAGGGCAAGGTTATCCAAGTTACTGGTGGCATGGTGAGTGGCTCTGCTATTAAGGAGCCAAGATGGTGGAGAGGGGTGATGGGTGGTGGCTGAATAGGCGCTCGGATGAGGGGAGTAGGCAGGTTTGCAGGTGTTGGGATGTCCTCGGTATTGTGGCCGAGGGTTGTAGGGAGCAGGGACATTGAAGGATGGTTATGAAGTGGGATTAGGGAATGGATTGGGGAAGGTGATATGAGGATATAGATTGTGGAACATGGGACATTGTGAGAGAGAATGACCAACGGAGCGACACCACTGACACTTTCCCTTGTAAGGTGTATTAGGCCGAGGATTATAAGAGGAGTTGGGATTCGGGTTGGGAAGAAGGCCAGCGGCCGAAGAGGGGAACTTAGGAGAAGGGTTTCGGTTGTTATTTTTGGACACATAGTGGACAGGGGATGGAAAAGAAGAGGTAGAGTTGGTTTTGTGTTTGAGAAAGAGTTATTTATTGATGAGTTTCTCATGGAGCTCATCAAAGGAAATCGGGGTTTCACGATTTTGGACAGCGGAGATGATACTCTCGTATTCAGGATCGTTGAGTTGGTCGAGAATTTTGTCAATGATGTCTTCAGGATCAAGAGGATGTCCAAGAGAGGTAAGTTGGTTAGTGCAAGATTTGATTTCTTGCATGTAATCAGAGACGGAATGAGACCCCTTGGTGATGTTGCGAAGGCAATCTTTGAGTTGTTTAAGATGGCCTTTAGAAGGGTTGGCATATGTTTTAGCAAGGGTTTTCCAGGCAGCAAGAGTGGTGGGGCAAATAGAGATGAGAGGCACAATAGGGGCGGATAGGGTGTCGGCTAGGGCTCCTAGAATTAATTTATCTTGGCGAAATCAAGTGGAATACGATGGATTGGAGAGATGGTGGAGGTGGCGGGCTGGGCAGCAGAGGTTTCTGTGGCAGCAATTTCTTTGCTGGTGTTGGTTAGGTTTTCGAGTGGGGCTAAGTGAGTACCATCAATGAATTTGAAAAGATCAAGGCCTATGAGGGTGGCCTCAATCTGGGTTTTCCAAGCAATATAGTTCGTAAGGGTAAGTTAAAGAACATGATTGAGAGATACAAAGATGAGGGGAGAAGAAGGTTCGGCTATGTTAGGGATTACCTGAAAATCCGGAGTGTCCATGGACAGAGGAAGAAGGCCGGCGGCTGAAGAGAAGGGGAGAGGTTGACGGCAGGGTAGCTAGGGTTTAGAGAGAAAGAAAAA
Source organism: Adenophora triphylla var. japonica (assembly GCA_022495995.1). NCBI lineage: Eukaryota > Viridiplantae > Streptophyta > Magnoliopsida > Asterales > Campanulaceae > Adenophora > Adenophora triphylla. The sequence continues at coordinate 112,238 of JAFEMH010001764.1, forward strand.
ATTAATGCTCTGATACCATATAAGATAGATAAATATATTGGGAAAACTTAATTGAATTATTGATGTGCTATTGTATTTATACAAAATGATGAATCCTAACCTAACTTGGAGTCCAAGGCAATTACAATTGGAAAAGATTACAATCACTAAAATAGGAAATTAAATACAAATAAAACTCTATTTTATTTATTTCTATCATTTCTTTCTTCAACAACTCAATCAACCTAACCACCAGCAATCACCATCGTCAACCTCACCACATCCACCACTCATCCGCCACCAACACTACAAAAAACTGATAATTATGACCCAAAACCATTCCACCATCAGACAATATACCAACACAAAACCAACTCAATTCCATCAAAAGTCAAAATTTCAAACCAAAATCAAAAAATCAAAACTCATAAATGAATCTAGACCTGAAAAGAAAGGAGATGAAGGAAAATGGATCTAGATCTAGATCAAGATTTAGATTTAGATCTAGATCTAGATATATAAAGAGAAAGAGATGGTCGGATAGAGAGACGGGGGGTAGAGAAGAAGATGAGGGAATGGGTCAAAAGGGCGGTGGTTGCCGGAGTAAAAGGAGAGGCACTATTGTAACGACCCTAACCCTAGGCACTATTTTAGCATCTCATTATATGCATTCTATATTATTTGTTGACTTTATGTGCTTACTCTATGTCTTTAATTGTTTATGAAAAGTTAGGATGGTTATGAAATAACTTTGAAGCTTTAGGGTCTAATTGGAAATAAGATAAAGTGTTGGGGTGAAGTTATAATAATTGAAAATAAGTAAAGTATTATAAGTAGTCAAGGTGTGTTGTGTAAGGATTAGAAATTGAGGAGTTAGTTGCATTCTTTAGATCTTGAAGGGCTTAATTGTATTTTGTGGAAAGAATTCATTAAATGGAATCATGGGAGGCCATAATTCCCTTTTTTCCACCATCCTCCTTCCTTTGACCTCCTCATTCCCTCATCATCTTCTTTATCTTCCTCCTTCATTTTCTCCATGGAAAACCCATTTCAAAATCCTCCCTTCGAAAAATTATAGTAAATTCAATCCCTCTTCATTTTACGATCCATTTTTACTTTCTTGTTCGTGGCGGCGAGGGGAGCGCATCAAGCCGGAAAAATAGTTATTCCTTCTCATATTGTTAATGTGAGTTGTTATGACTTCCCTTCAATTACATGCTCATGAAATATTTGATGTTGATATTGTTGTTATAAGGGTTATTTGGTATATTGGAACACTTTCTTGTAGTTGAGGATTAATAAATGACCTAAAAATAGTGTTGTGGTTCATGGAAGTTGATCAAGAGTGGAAGAGTATGGTTAATGTTGAAGTAAGAATGTTCACATGAATTGTGGTAGTGGGATGGGTAAATAATCAAGTTGTAAGTGGTCTAGGTTTATACTACTTTGGTTTAAATGATTTAGTATGAGATTAGTAAAGTTTAGTAACCCCTTTTATGTTCACAAATCAGAGGAAGCTTAGTTTGGTTTTAGGTTTCTTGAGTTGTTGCTGAAGTCCTGCTACTGATGTCTGATTCTGGCCGTGGCACGAGTCGTTCCCCTTGGCACGAGTCGTGCCCATGGCCAACTCGTGTAAACGACTCGTGATATATTTGTCAGCCTTGCTGATTGAATTGGAGCTGAAGGAGCACGAGTCGTGCCATAGGGCACGAGTCGTGCCTTGTAGGATAAATGAGTCGTGCCCTATTAGGGACGACTAATTCTGGTGGGATTCAAGGAGCACGAGTTGTGCCCTGGAGCACGAGTCGTGCCATGCCCTGGTGACTCTGAACCCTTTTCAAAGCTGTATAAACCTAATCTACCCAGGATATAAATGAACCCTCTTTAACTTAGATTAAAGTAGAATACTTTAGCTACACAATGACATCTTATTTGGTTAAAATGGAATTGTGGAAGTACTTTAAATATTACTCAGAAAACGCTTGGCAGCCTTGTTTGGCAACTTAACCAATGTGACTCCAACTTGGTAAATTGAGCTTGGACCTTTATAGAGGCCATGTATTGTTGTATATTGACTATGTAGGGTTGGTTGATGATACCTTGTTGCCTTACTTGAATCCATATTCATTGATTGTACTATGCATAGTGTATTAAATAAATGTTGCACTATGGTATTGGTTGAACATGAGTATAATTTACCATGTGGTTATATTTCTTATCCCTTTGGTGGATTTTATTTCAAGTAACTATTATGTGCTTGAACTTGTGTTAATCAGCTGATGTTTGGGGGTATAGAGTAATACGATCAATTATGGAAAGTGTGACCTAATGTGATCGAATTATGTTATACCTGTGACCGTCCCATTCTGTGGCCACAGATTGGGGTATAGCATCTGTATTGAGCCAAAAGCCTTACAGAGTTGCTAGTATCTTATATGGTTCCCTGAAAAATGGGTCTTATAAAAAGTGAATAATGCTCAAGCAGTTCACTAATGAGTGGGGTTTTATCTCCAATGTTGTACGACTATGGTTCAGACGGGAAAAGGTAAACCGAGGTAATGTAAGGTGTTTACAGCTTTTCCAATGTGTTATATGCACCTTGTTATGTGTTGCATCTTACTTGGCATATTGATGCATTCATAATAGCTTGCTGAGATTTATTCTCACCCCTCTCTCTTTAATATTTTTAGATCCCGAGACAGGCGGACCAGCAAAGTAAGGACGAAAAGGAGTTTGGAAGTGGTCTTTTGGGATTGTCGGGGTATGTATAGGTTGGTGTAGAAAGATGTATTTTGGTATAAACCCTTTATGGAGTTTGTGTATATTAAAACTTGATTTCCACGTTATACCCGAAATCTTTTGTAACTAAAACAGGCTGTTACTTTCAAAGTTGTTTAACTCTTCCTCCAAGTGGAGATGAAAGGAGTTATTTTGCAATGGTTATGTTAAGTATGTTAAGTGTGTAAGTTAAATTAAAGTTTTAAATTTCTAGGAGATTTGGAGTTAGTTTGGGGACGCTCCCGCTCGGGACACGTGTTGGTTCCGGGTCGGGGTCTCCACAACTCTAGAGAGAGATCGAGGGAGAGAGAGAGAGAGAGAGAGAGAGAGAGAGAGAAATGAGGTAGTCGGATGCCTGCATGGGTGAGGTCGCCGGAGGAGGCCGAAGGAAGGAGTAGACAGAGAGAGTGTACGTGAGATTGTGTGTGTTTGTGTGTGCTGATTGATGAGAAAGGAGAGAGGAGGGGAGGAGAAGGGTTTTGTTTGTGGGACGAGGGAGAGTTTAAATTAATTTTTTGAATTTTGGTCCTTTGAAATTATTCTACTCTACTTTTGCTCCTTAAAATTGTGCTAATTTACTTTGTATTGATATTCCTATGTTATCCTTGTAAATTATGTCATATGCATATCACATGCACATTTAACAGGAAAAAATGGATGTCGTTAGCCCGAAATAACTTGAACGAGCATCAAAAACATATGAGGTACTATGTTTGCAACAAAAATCAGTTTAGTTATGAAATCCAAACAAGCCCTATAGTTATAGTTGGGATAATTTTGTTACATTTTTTTTCCTTTTCTTTATTAATGAACTAGTTTTATACCCGTGCGTTAAACGCAAGGATAAATAAATTTGAAAAAATAACTAAAAAGATATAAAAATAATAATAATTTAAGAAAATATAATTTTAAAGATATTTATTTCTACAAAAATATGTCATTGTATTAATCCAATAATATTACACATATTACTAACAAATTGAATTGTACATATTGAAATATTTATTAAAATACAAAATTATTAGTGAAATATTCACCTTTATTTTCAATATCAATACCATGTATCAAAGTTTTAAAATGTTTATAAAGGAAGTGACATTAACATCACTTGATCACCTATTTTTTACAAATATTGTCTTTTAAAAGAAGACCATTATTTGATAATTTTGTGCTTTAAAGAACTAAATAACTAAATAAATTAATAATAAAAATATTTTATTAAGTAATTATACCCATGAATATTGAAATAGAAAATATTAAACTACTAACTAAAAGTTAATTTTATAATTCTATACATTAACATTTTTTTAAATATAGTTAAGTTTTATAACATGTTACTCATATTTATGAATATTAAAATATTTATCATTTAATTTACAATTATAATTTATATTTATTTGAAAAATACTATAATCAAATTTCATATAATGTTAGTCTTAGTTAGAAATTTTAGTTAGAAATTAAAAGATATACTCAATTCCTTAAAAAAAAAACAACTTTATTAGAGCTGACTCAACATCGTTTAGAATTTTGTGAATGAGCTAAATCAATAATTTTAATATTTTGTCTTTTAATAACCTCTTCCAATGGTTAAAGAATAAACAAAATCTAATAATATTTTATTTTTGAAAGAGAACTATAAATTGGATAATATTTAATGACTAACTGGAAGAAAATTTAAATTTCAATAATTTTTTTTACAAGATTTCTTATGATAATTCATAAAAGGTATAAAATGCTATGTTAAACTTGTACAATTTTTATTTAGCAAATATCTCTTTTTAATAGTGTAATAATTATGATTAAAAAATAGTGTAATTATTAAATGTATGGAATGTAATAAAAATGATTTTTCAAATTCTGATATAGTTTTGGAGGGAAAATATGTTTAGATCACTTGAGACTTGAGCCTTTATGTGCATATAGATGACTTAATTTATTACAAGAATGTCAAATCAAAATGCTAAAAATTACATTTGATGGGATTCGAACCCCTAACCTCTTACTATTGAAATGAACCCGAATATCCTTTTACAGAAAATTTTGATCATAAGCTATGCTATTGAGTGAAATTTCAACTATTGCCAAGGCACCAAATTCATGAGGGAAGAGTGAGACATGAAGTAAAAAAATAGCTTCTAGATGCATTATTGAACTTGAATGAGTCACTAATTTTGGTGTTATAAATAAACCAGGTGGTTTTGGAATTTGGGAAATGATGAATTTCCAGATAGGGAAATATTAATATAAATATTTGAAAGTTTCAATAGTCATTCATCACTTTCCTCAAATATCTCATTGGGACATGTCTGTGGTTCCTCCAAATAAATAAGAGGAATTGCCAGATTAGATTACAGATAGATTCCTTCCCCAACTTGTTGATGTCTCTCTATATATAACCAAACACCAACTTTAACTTAAATTAGAAATATCACAACTTTTATATATGCCATTTTGAATAGATGATTTTTTTTTATTTTTTTATTTTCATGGTTTATATAATTGGGTTTCTAATGATAATTTAATAACAGATAGAAAAAATTACTCCCTTCATCCCAGAATAAAAGTTATACTTTCTTTTTTGTTAGTACATTCCGAAATAGAGTCTCATTCTCAAAATAGCAAGTGATGAATAGTGTTATGAACAACTTATTAATGCAGGTAAGTAAAATGTTTTTTGGTACCTTAGTTTATCCGGAGAGCATAACATGTTTATGCACCTAAAAATTATGTAGTTTAAACGATAAGTGATGAATAGTGTTATGGACAACTTATTAATGCTGTTTTTTATGATCTCGTCATTATTCTACGTATTCGTTGACATAAATTATTAGTTTGCTCGATGACAGCGACAAACTCGAGATGATTAGTTTAAACGAAGCTTAACGACCAAATATTTGGATTATGGGAAGTGATTGGAGTAGTTAATAGTACTAGTTGAGAGTACATAACAAATGATGATCATTTGTATGGTGTAGAATAGGACATGATTATGTATAAATAATCAATTAACAAGTGTCAAAAAATATAAAAAAAAAAAATTAATTACCCTATAAAGGGGAAAAGGGTGTCTGAATCTAACTGGAAATTGAGGTGGTTTTTGTCTGAAACAATATTACACAGACAGAATATTAAGTAAACAAATGATAGGACCTGAAAATGTGACAGAGGCATAGCTAGAAATCTGAATATGTTAATGTGTGTGTTTGAGGAGAGGATTCAAACAACAATGCAAGAAACTACTTAGTTCTTGACATATCTTATCTCATCTCTGCTTGTTGGAAAGGGAAAGATCTCTGATTTTAATTATTTAATTTATTATTATTATTATTATTACGATTTCGGTCCAAAATAACTGTTACTTTTGAACAAAATGTTTGGTTAAAAATAAATGTCGCTTTTAGTGTCATCAAAAGAATTCAATTCCTATTTTATCTTCACATTAAAAATTGTTTTGCTTTATTAATTGATTTGTTGTGTTAAGTAATGTAAGAGATAAAATAAATAAATAAATAAGAACAATACTTTCATCATAAGTTAAAATAAAAAACGATAAAACATACTCCCTCCGTTCCTAAATGTTTGTCCCATTTTCTCTTTTTCTTTGTCCCAAAAAGTTAGTCTCATTTTTAAAATTAAAGCTTCAAAATCACTAAATTTTCAAAACTTGTAACATTTAGGGACGGAGTATTACATAACGGCGGTGTATATTATCAATAATTTTTAAAGCGTTCGTAAAAATAATCAAAATTAAAGCTTCAAAATCACTAAATTAAAATGTTTGAAAAGTTAAATGGGACAAACATTTAGTGATGAAGGGAGTAGTATGTACTAGAAGAGGCCAAAACATCAATAACATTGCAGCCATGCACGTGACAAATACAACTTAATTACTCCCCGGCCATACTATGAATTAATATGCCTAAATTTTAGAGCTTCTTAATTTACTAATACACCAAAATGGTTCCAATGTTGGATGAGATGAGCTGGGGTATCCCTATTACAATATCCACACTCAAAATAATTGACTTATTTTATAAATTCAAAATTTAATATTAAAATCTAATGAGCTCGAAAGTTTTCGAGTTTCTGAATTTAATTAAATACTCCCTCCGTCCCTGAAAGATTGTCTCATTTGCCATTTTAACTTGTCCCAAAAAGTATGTCCTATTTCTAAACTTAGGCATGAATTTTAGTACAAATCTACTAGGGTACAAGAAGGTGAAGCTTTTCCTTAATAATTGCAAAATGTACAAATAGGACAATCTTTTAGGGATGGAGGGAGTATTACTAGTGGTAAGCCGCAATTTATTTTTTATTTTGATTAATAAACTAAAAAATTTTAATTAGAATTTTAAAGTAAAAATATAATTTTTATTTATTATATTTAGGCCCTGTCTTGTCGAGAGTTTTTTGTTAAAACGAAGATAAAAAAACTCAGTTTTTTTTTTATTAAGCGTGCTAGTCAAGAGTTTTAGACGGTTGAATTTTAAAAAGTTGGGGACATTTTGGCCGCTCAAAATTATAGCGTCCAGAAATAAGCTCCGTTTTAAAAACTCTCCGTTTATAAAATTGTGCACCAGACGAGCCCTTAGTTTGTAATAAACTAATAATCTGTTAATGTTTTTTTCCTATAATGTTGTCTACCTTATAGTTTTTCTATATACAAAAAAGCGTCAAGTATTTTCGATCAAATGGATATTGTATGTAGATTTCTTATTAATTTGAGCTATTAGTATTGAATTATATAATATATATTCTTTTAAGTTGACAAATTTCATATTTAAAAAATAGAGTAGGTCTGCTGAGAAACGCGTTTCTCCATAAGTTATGGAGAAACGTGTTTTTTCAAATGTTCTGGATATCAGTTTCAAAGGTTCTGGATATTCAGAAACTTACAAAATGATATCCAGAAATTACAAAATGATATCCAGAAACTTACAAAATGATATCCAGAAACTTACAAAATGATATCCAGAAATTACAAAATGATATCCAGATATTACAAAATGATATCCAGAAACTTACAAAATGATATCCAGAAACATTTAATAAATTTATGGATATCCTTTCAAAAGGTTCTGGATATCCTTTCAAAAGGTTCTGGATATCCAGAAAACAAATTACTAAATCAATTTGATGCCCATGGGAATGGCAATACGACAGTCACAATGAGCACTTCCCATAACAAAATGATATCCAGAAATTACAAAATGATATCCAGAAACTTACAAAATGATATTCAGAAACTTACAAAATGATATCCAGAAATTACAAAATGATATCCAGATATTACAAAATGATATCCAGAAACTTACAAAATGATATCCAGAAACTTACAAAATGATATCCAGAAACATTTAATAAATTTCTGGATATCCTTTCAAAAGGTTCTGGATATCCTTTCTAAAGGTTCTGGATATCCAGAAAACAAATCACTAAATCAATTTGACGCCCATGGGAATGGCAATACGACAGTCACAATGAGCACTTCCCATAACACAATGAATCCTCCAAGAACCAGTAATCGTAACAAACGCCGTATTCAGATAACAATCGCCGGCTTATCAACAATCGCCGTTCATTTGAAGCGGAATCTGTTGGACTTTTAGTATGGCTTCTCAAGAACTTAACAGAAAAACTGACGAAGAATTTAACGGAGATTGGAAAAACTAGAAAACAAGTCGAGTCTTGTATTATATACAATCTCCGTAAGAGTTATTTGTCCCGCACAGGTGCTTACGGTTGAATAACAAAACTCTCGTAAGATAAAACGACTTTACTATTAGTTATAAGGAGCACTCCAATATAACTAATCTAACGAACAACACAATGTTTTGAACTTTGGACTTGAAAGGATTTGATGCAACAAGATGATATGATTTTGTTATGTTAATCTATCTCACTAGAGGGTAAAGAGGCTCAAATGACTGTATCAATGAATTGAAATTTGGAGGGAAACTATTTAAAGAAAGTTAAAGGGTTCATGGCTTTTCATTCCAAGAGGTGCCAAAACTGTTCAGATCCTGCGCAAGAGCGCGGCCGCTCTGGTTTTGAGCGCGACCGCGCTGGCATGCCGAGACCAAGCCAGGATTTACTTAAAATCAGCGCGGCCGCTCTAGGCTGGAGCGCGACCGCGCTGAAGCCCGTAACCCGAAAGGTCACGAAAACCTTTTGGGAACAGTTGTGACCCAAAACCAATTTGGATCAGTCCAAGTCAACCCAAGTTAACTTTAACCCTTTATTTAACTTTCGTTAAGTTACAAAAACACTTGTCATTAATTCTCATTCACCCTAAATGGTTTTGAGACATTAAACGAGTTTAATAATCTACAACAAATGTAGAATATATTTTGTAACAAATCACGTTAACGAATAACGAACTACGTTAGAATCTTGGGTACACGTTAAGTCAAACTTAACTTTCCGTTACCCATTTCCAACAATCCCCCACATGAATGACAATTAATGCATGAATGCAATTTCGTCCAAAGTTCCGGCGAACTATTATTACATCGGGTTAGATAGCTTGTGGCCTTGAATCCTCCCTAGTGAAATATTATCGGATATACTAGTCATTTGGTAGCGAGTCGCTTTGAACCAGTGACTGTCGGATGTATACCAAGACAATAATACTCACATAATAACAGCTCTAACAATAGTTGTTCTCACGTTTTGTCCATTTCGGCCTTGGACCGTATCTCATTCATAAGCGTTCATTTAGAGACGGCCTAGTTACCTCTCGCTTATATAGGTGATTCTTACTATAAGGAGTATCATGCACTACTCCACCCGTAGGTATAGAAATCATTAAAAGTTTTCTCAACTTATCCTTACCACTGCTGCATGTACTTGTACTTGGATGTTCTGGGAATGAGTATTCAACATCTCCGGGTTAATAAACCGAGTTGTTGTTTCCAAGTAACTCTACTAGAACTTATAACTTGGTTGTCTCATTGAACCAAGGGCCTGGGATCTCCATTTCTCAAGGTTGAGTGTCCGCTATAAGTCCTTTTGTTGTGGGTTTTAAACCCATTCCCTTAACAGCTTTATACAGTTGATCTCGATTTATACCTTTGGTAAACGGATCCGCTAAGTTATCACATGAATTTACATAATCAATAGTGATAACGCCATTCTTGATCAACTGTCTAATGGTATTGTGTCTACGACGAATATGTCTAGACTTACCATTGTACATACTATTCTGTGCCCTTCCTATTGCTGATTGACTATCACAATGTATCATAACAAGAGTACGGGTTTACTCCAACATGGAATATCCTCCAGGAAGTTCTTAAGCCATTCTGCTTCTTCCCCAGCTTTATCCAAAGCTATAAACTCAGATTCCATCGTAGATCTGGCTATACACGTTTATTTGGAGGATTTCCATGACACTGCTCCTCCACCTATTGTGAATACATATCCACTCGTGGACTTAGAGTCTTTCGTGTCCGATATCCAATTGGCATCACAGTATCCTTCTAATACTGCTGGATATTTCTTGTAAAGTATCCCATAGTTTAATGTATACTTTAAATATCTTAGTACTCTCATTAGTGCTTTCCAATGATCAGTACTAGGATTACTTGTGTACCTACTTAGTTTGCTTACTGAATATGCAATGTCTGGACGTGTACAATTCGTTAAGTACATTAGACTACCAATTATTCTTGCATATTCCAGTTGAGAAACTGGTTCCCCTTTGTTCTTGGCTAAATGTAGAGCCAAGTCTACCGGTGTCTTAGCCGGAGGGTCATCAAAGGCATTGAATTTCCGAAGAACATTCTCTAGGTAATAGGATTGTGAAAGAACTAATCCTTCAGATGTTCTAGAGATCTTTATCCCTAATATTACATCAGCTAATCCCATCTCTTTCATGTCAAAGTTCTTCTTGAGCATGCCTTTGGTATTCATGATCAAATCATGATTACTTCCCATTATGAACATGTCGTCTACATAAAGACATACGATAACGAATGATTCAGATGTTCATTTAATGTAGACACATTTGTCACATTCATTAATCTTGAATCCATTCGACAACATGGTTCTATCGAACTTCTCATGCCATTGTTTAGGTGCTTGTTTTAGTCCATACAAGGACTTTACAAGTTTACACACCTTTCGTTCTTTACCAGGAACCACGAACCCTTCAGGTTGTTCCATGTAAATTTCTTCATCAAGTTCTCCATTTAGGAAAGCAGTCTTCACATCCATTTGGTGTATCTCAAGATTATGCACTGCTGCAATAGCTATGAGAACACGAATTGATGTGATTCTTGTGACAGGGGAGTATGTATCGAAGAAATCATATCCCTCTTTCTGTCTAAAGCCTTTGGCAACTAGCCTAGCTTTGTACTTTTCGATTGATACATTCGCCTTATACTTCCGTTTGAGGATCCATTTGCAACCTAATGGTTTGCAACCTGGAGGGAGATCAACTAATTCCCAAGTATTGTTGAGCATTATGGATTCTATTTCACTGTTAATAGCCTCTTTCCGAACGAACTATCCGCATCGATAACGCTTCTTAAACGATTCTTTGGTTCGTTTTCTAACATGTAAGATAGAAAATCAGGACCAAAAGTCTTTTCCACTCTTGCCCTTTTGCTACGTCTCGGCTCTTCATCTTCTATTTGAGAAGGACCGGTTATAGATTCAAGTGTTCTTTTATTAGAACCTATATCTTTCCTGTCCCTAGCCGGAAAGATGTTTTCAAAGAATACCGCATTCCTTGATTCTATAGTAGTTCCTACATGCATATCAGGAATGTCCGATTTGTGCACTATAAACCGATAGGCACTACTATTATTGGCATATCCAATAAAAACACAGTCAATGGTCTTTGGACCAATCTTGACTTGTTTAGGCTTAGGTACTTCAACCTTGGCCAAACACCCCCACACTTTAAGGTATTTAAAACATGGCCTACGATTATGCCACAATTCATAGGGCGTTTTATCAATACCTTTCTTGGGTATTTTATTAAGAACATAATTAGAAGTGGGTATTGCTTCCCCCCACAAGTTGTCGGGTAAGCCTGAACTTATCAAAAGCGCGTTCATCATCTCCTTGAGAGTACGATTTTTGCGTTCAGCAACTCCATTAGATTGAGGGGTATATGGAGCCGTTGTTTGATGAATTATGTCGGATTCCCAACATAGTCCTTCAAACGGTGCTTCATATTCTCCACCTCTATCACTTCTAATTTTCTTAATCTTCAAGTTAAGTTGATTCTCAACTTCTTTCTTATAAGTCTCAAAAGCCCCTAAGGCTTCATCCTTACTTCTTAAGAGATAAACATAGTAGTACTTAGTGCAATCATATATAAATGTAATGAAGTACTTTTTACCTCCTCGAGTTTGCACAAGTTTTAAATCACATATTTCGGTGTGAATTAACTCGAGAGGAGTTGTGTTTCTTTGTATGGCATTAAATGGCGACTTCGTCATTTTTGCCTCAACACAAACTTCGCACCTATTAGTCGAGTCGAATTTAGTCATTTGGATTAAATCTTGTCTTGCTAATTTCTTAATGGTGTCGAGGTTTACATGTCCTAATCTATCATGCCATAAATTAGAACTTTCCGACAAGTAAACATAAGAAACACAATTTTTATTCATCGCACTTTGGCGGATCACAGTCACTACATTCATTTTAAAAAGGCCCTCCTCGAGGTAACCCTTTCCAAGAAACAAACCATTCTTGGTTAGTACAAATTTGTCGGATTCGAATACTAGTCTAAAACCGGCCTTACTAAGCAAAGCGCCGGACACCAAATTTTTACGGATGTCTGAAACATGCAGCACATCCAACAAGGTTACTTCTTTTTCGGAAGTCATCTTCAAAATCACGTTTCCAATGCCTTGAACATCGGAGGTCGCAGAATTTCCCATGTAGAGCTTTCTTCCGGAGATGGGAGTATAGGAGGAGAAACTTTCCTTGTTACCAAAAATATGGCGGGTAGCACCGGTATCTATCCACCAAGCTTTTGGATTCTCCTCCAAGTTTGCAACGTTGGCCTCAAAGATCATCGCTGCAAAGTCTAGGTCCATGTGGTCAACATTATTTGCCTCTTTTTTTCGGAAGACGACAGTCCTTTGCCAAGTGGCCCGGTTTGCCACAGTTATAGCACGGCCCCTTGAACTTCTTAGAGCCCTTCTTCTTCCCTTTCTTAGCATTCCCGGCATTTTCGGAATACTTTCTCTTTGTGCCACTTGTGCTAGCCTCGGCGAGATTGACCTTAGCCTCCATTTTGCCCTTAGCAACCTTGGCCTCGTTGATTCTATTGTTCTCTTCTATTTGAAGACGAACAACAATGTCTTCCAAGGACATCTCCTTGCGTTTATGCTTGAGATAGTTCTTGAAATCCTTCCACGAAGGCGGCAACTTTTCAATGATAGAGGCCACCTTGAATGGATCATTCATGATCATCCCCTCGGCATCAAGCCCATGTAGAATGATTTGGAATTCATATACTTGAGTCGTTACCGACTTGGAATCGACCATCATGAAGTCAAGATACTTACCGACGACAAATTTCTTTGACCCGGCGTCTTCGATCTTGTACTTTCTTTCCAAGGTGTCCCACAACGCCTTGGCTAACTTGACGGTACTATACACATTGTATAGTGCATCGTCAAGTCCATTCAGGATGTAATTCTTACACAAAAAATTACCGTGAGCCCAAGCCTCCTTGGCCATTTGCCTTTGGGGGTCGGGATCACCATTTTTCACCGCCGGAGGATCTTCCTTTAAGAAGCGGTGCAAGCTTAGGGTGGTCAAGTAGAAGAGCATCTTCTGTTGCCATCTCTTGAAATCCACACTAGTGAATTTCGCGGGTTTCTCACCATGACCGAGGTGATGTGGAGTAGGAGCGGGTGCAACATGGTTGAATGTAGCGTCACCTTGAGAAGGAGGTATAACATTCCCTTGACTGGAGGAGGAGACATCTTTCTCATTTGCCATCTTTGAAGGTCTTGAAGAAGCGACAAATAACTCTTACGATTGTTGGACTTTTAGTATGGCTTCTCAAGAACTTAACAGAAAAACTGACGAAGAATTTAACGGAGATTGGGAAAACTAGAAAACAAGTCGAGTCTTGTATTATATACAATCTCCGTAAGAGTTATTTGTCCCGCACAGGTGCTTACGGTTGAATAACAAAACTCTTGTAAGATAAAACGACTTTACTATTAGTTATAAGGAGCACTCCAATATAACTAATCTAACGAACAACACAATGTTTTGAACTTTGGACTTGAAAGGATTTGATGCAACAAGATGATATGATTTTGTTATGCTAATCTATCTCACTAGAGGGTAAAGAGGCTCAAATGACTGTATCAATGAATTGAAATTCGGAGGGAAACTATTTAAAGAAAGTTAAAGGGTTCATGGCTTTTCATTCCAAGAGGTGCCAAAACTGTTCAGATCATGCGCAAGAGCGCGGCCGCTCTGGTTTTGAGCGCGACCGCGCTGGCATGCCGAGACCAAGCCAGGATTTACTTAAAATCAGCGCGGCCGCTCTAGGCTGGAACGCGGCCGCACTGAAGCCCAGAACTGAAAGGTCACGAAAACCTTTTGGAAACAGTTGTGACCCAAAACCAATTTGGATCAGTCCAAGTCAACCCAAGTTAACTTTAACCCTTTATTTAACTTTCGTTAAGTTACAAAAACACTTGTCATTAATTCTCATTCACCCTAAATGGTTTTGAGACATTAAACGAGTTTAATAATCTACAACAAATGTAGAATATATTTTGTAACAAATCTCGTTAACGAATAACGAACTCCGTTAGAATCTTGGGTACACGTTAAGTCAAACTTAACTTTCCGTTACCCATTTCCAACAGAATCAACGCCGGCGGATCACACCGGCCGTGGACATGAGGCTGGTAACTCGGGATGTCAGGGTTATCAACAATCGCCGGGTTGGAGATGACAGCGTAAACCATAGGCGACGTCGGTAGAAACGCCTCCGCCGATTTCACCATAGGAGTCATAGGCTTCGGATTAAAGGAGCTTGTCGCCGGCCAAGGGGTTTTAGACGGAGAAGATTGGTGAAGAAGGTGAATAGATGGAAGGAGGGCACCGATTTGGGGAGAGATCGGAGAAGAAGAAGAACGATTAGAGGGAGAAGCCGGAATTGCGTCTAGAGAGAGATTAGAGAGAGAGTGAGCGTTGTGTCTGTGTTGTGTTGTGTCTGTCTAGACGTAAAGAAATTTAGAGAGCGACGGGAACTATGGAAAAACCCGTTTCTCCATAAATTACGGAAAAACGCGTTTTTTCTTATATTTTGGCTAAAAAATAATACTCAAACAAAGAAAGAAATTTCATATAACAAAATATATTATCTTATTGTTAACCCAATTTCAAATGACCCAATGATTAAATATTTTATATTCTTTTCATTCATTCTATATATCGACTTACAATAATATTTTTGTATAATAACTATAAATACTCTCGTACTTTACTTTTATACTTAAAACACCAATCAAATTACTATTCCTTTCACTTATTCTATCTGTTACTTTAATTTTTATACTCATAACACCTCTCTCGTACCTCAATTTTCCTTAATCACCGTGCTCAAAATGTTAGTCCGATTTGATCTGGAACGTAGGGAGTATATAAATTACAAAGATAACTGAAAAACAAAAAGCGTTGTGTGGGTGAGTCGTAGGACTTCAAAATGTCCCATTCAATCGTAACTCCACCTAGTCAAGTAGGTTGAAAATTATTCAAAACAATATTTATAAAGAAAGTGAATAAAAAGTAGGTTATGTAAGTAACACTACAAGGAAAATCGATTTTAGCTACGGCAAATTTCGTAGCTAAAATGAAGATTCCGTAGCTAAATCGTGTTTAGCTACGAATTTGTTCCGTAGCTATTCCGTGGGTGCAGGTTTGTCGCTAAATTGGGCGTCGCTGTTTTGTAGCTAATTTAGAGACGGATGTGTCCGTCTCTAATTTAGAGACAGATATAACCGTCTCTAAATTAGAGACAGATATGTCCGTCTCTAAATTAGAGACAGATATGTCCGTGTCTAAATTAGCTACGGATACGACCGTCTACGGATTAGCGCAGATTTTTCGTCTCTATTTAAATTCTCGTTTTATTTTCAAACCATTTTAGCGACGGATATTTCCGTCGCTAAATTGATATTTTTAAAAAAAAAAATTAAATAAATATTTAAAAATATATATTAATATATTTTAAATATATATATATATATATATATATATATATATATATATATATATATATATATATATATATATATATATATATATATATATATATATATATATATATATATATATATATATATATATATTAAAATATATAAATATATATTTTTAAATATATATTAAATCAGTCCCTAAGCTTTTTTTTTCAAATCGCCCCTTAACTTTTATTATTTTCATATCAGTCCCTTAACTTTTATTATTATCAAATCAGTCCCCTAAATTTCTTTTATACTCAAATAGTCCTCACAAACTTCCACCACCACCACCAATCACCACCCATCACCACCAGCAACCACCGGCAACCAAAATCAACCACCAAATCTGAAAAAACAAAAATTACAATACTAGGTTTCCAAAATTTTGAATCTTTACAAAATCACCAAAAAAATCAAAATCAAAATCCAACAAACCGAAATCTGAGTTTCCAAGTTTCCAAGGCAAAATCGAAATCAAACCCAAATCTGGGTTTTGATTTAGATCGATAGAGAGAGAGAGAGAGAGTTTACAACTCACACCACAACCATTTTCATACCGAGGTTCAACAGAGGTTCAACTGGTGTCGCCGGATCTCGTCAGCCGCTTCGCCACCTCGCTCCTCGATTGGCTCCTACCGAGGTTAAACAGAGACTAAAAATGGAGAAAGAGAGAGAGTGATGGAGGGCGGAGGGTGACGAGCCGCGAAGGTATCTCGTGTCCGATGTCACGGGAGAGTACGGCGAGGCCGAAGGGATGGAGGGCGAAGGTGTCTGGTGTCGCCGGAGAGCATGGCGGAGGCTGAAGGGACGGTGAGGGAGCTGAGGGAAATGAGAGAGAGAGAAAACGGTGGGGAGCTTCAAACTGGTTCGAAATTCGAATGAAGAGAGAGAGAGAAAACGGTGGAGTGAAATAGGGAGAGAGTGAGTTTGGTATTGGATGGAATAATATGGTCCGTTTGATCGAAGTTATTGAACGGTCAGATTTCGCCTTGAGCCATAATCCCCGTGAAATTTTGAAACCAATCAAACAATGCCACATCACGTACTTATATCTATTTCACACTATATTATACACTAACTAAAATATTTATGTCTAATAATAAAAATAATAATATTTATTATTAATAATATTTATTAATAAATTATTAATTATATAATTAATTAATTAATATTAATATTAATTATATAATCAGTAATAATATTAATAATAGTATTAATAATAATTAGAAATTTTAAATATTTTTTATTGAATAGGAAAAAATATTTTAGATTTTTTTTATTACTGAAATTTATAAAAAGTTATCTAAAATATTTACATGCTTTTATTTGATTTACCCAAAATTTTAGTTATAGTAATATGCCTAATATCAAGAATAATAACATTATCATATAATTAGTAATAATACTTAATAATAAGACTAATAATGATATTATTGTTAATTATTCAATTATATAATTGAATATATTAATAATTATTATTATATAATTAATAATAATATTATTATATAATTAATAATAATATTAATAATAACTAGTAATAATACATAACATAAAAAATAATAATGTTATTAATTAATAATAATATTCATAAATTTAATTATTTTAAATTTATTAATAATAATTTAATAATTTAAACTTCTAAGAAATATTAATATACCTAAGTAATAATTGATATTAATAAATTATAAAAAAATACTTATTAACAATAACAATAATTTTATCTTTAAAGAAAATAGTAATTAGTAATAATACTTAATAATAAGGGTTAGGGTATAGGGTTTAGGGGTTAGAGTATAGGGTTTAGGGTTTAGGGTATATGATTTAGGGTTTAGGGGTTAAGGTATAGGGTATAATGTATAAGGGTTAGGGTATAGGGTATAGGGTTTAGGGGTTAGGGTATAGGGTTTAAGATTTAGGGTATAGGGTTTAGGGTATAGGGTTTAGGGTTTAGGGGTTAGGGGTTAGGGTTTAGGGTATAGGGTGTAGGGTTTAGGGCTTATAGTTTAGGGGTTAGGGTATAGGGTTTAGGGTATAGGGTATAGGATTTAGGGTTTAGGGTATAGGGTATAATGTATAAGGGTTAGGGTATAGGTTTTAGGGTTTAGGATTTAGGGTATAGGGTATAGGGATTTTTTTATTTTTTTTTTTTTTTTTTTTTTACCAAAATTGACATATGGCTAAAATTACTGCCATATCAATTTCCACTACAACTTCTGAATCAATGCAGATACACCACAAATATATCAATAACACCAAATTATACCACAAGCCAGTAAATTGATCCCCAAAATCATTCACCACTTCAGATTGTAAAAATATCACCATTTCCATTGCACAAAACATAGAACCAGCCACCACATCAAACTGAGCCATAGCTACTAACATCAGCACAAACATTATACCTATTTGAACCAGCACAAAAGCTTCCCTCATCACCAAATATCCAATCAGAATAATGCCAAATCTGGGAGATGTTTGAACATCTGAATGAAGCAGCCAACAGATACTCAACAAAAAGCAGTAACTGTGAACCTGCTTCATAGCTACTTGAACCAACAGTAATCTGGAACCAACAAGCTGAATCAAATCTGCCATAGCTGAATCTCTATTCTTCTTATCTAACTGAAGCAACATCAACCTGGAAACCCCAAACTGGCTCAAAACTGACATCCAAACTGACTCAAAACTGACATTCAAAACAGCTACTGAGATATCCTTATCCTTCTTTATCAAACTGATCAAAATAGAAGTTTGAACATTAGCAAACTGATCCATAGCTTCCTCAAAAATCAAACCCCAATTAACAAACTGATTCAATGAAGCCATTGACATTATTTGTTCAAACCTCGTGGTCTCCCCCTTTTTGCTTTGGAGTTAACACTTCTTTCCATCTTCTTATCTCTCTTATTCAATTCTTTTAAGGCCTGTCTGGTAACAGGTAATTGATATTCATCATCACTATCTCTTGATGAGCCATCATTGTTGTTTTCTTTCTCTTCCCTTTCCTCTGTTGGGCTGCCAAAGTCATTACTCGATTGACACGAGTTTTCCTTGTTCAAAGTGCATGGCCCTAAGCATTCATTCTCCTTTATTTTCTGTTTTCCCAACCTGTTCTCAGCTTCCACTATGCTGTTATACCTTATTTCTTCCGCACTAAGGCCTATTGAATCTTTTTCTGCTAGAATTCGATGTTGTTCTTCGGTAGTTTGCTTTAAAAACTGAGATTGCTGAGCTTGTTGATGTTGATGTAAATCATCCGTAACATTCAAAGAGCCTTCTTCACTCTGTTCCACCTGCTCTGTACCAATTCCAACTGAGTTACAATCATCAACTTTCTTTGCTTCATTGCCTTCAATGCCCTTCCCATCAAAGAACATTATCAACATCAACATCAGTTTTCATTACCAGTTGAATTGTTTGCTCCTTCACTTTTTGATCCGAATTTCGTTTTTCCTTTTCTTTCTGTCTTAACCTTCTTCTCCTTTCTTTATCATATAATTGATCATCGTAAAGAACCTCTCTGGGCCATTATCCAAATCAATTTGGATAATATTCTTCTTCTCGACCCACTATAACAGTGGTCTTCTCAAAGAACCTCAACAACTGGATTCTCATACTCTATTGGTCTTTGTTTTATCAAAATGTTTCCATTGCCATCCATTTCGTATTGCTTGTTGAAATTTCTCCAATTCCTACCTTACCAACTTCAAGTCCAAACCTTTTTTGTCCTCTCGTTCTTCTTGAATTTCCAAGTTATTTTCCATTAGTTGCTTCCCATTTCTTTTCTCCCGCATATCCACCTATTTTTCTTCTCTAGAAGGCTGATTTCTCCAACCTAATTTCCTGCATATTCCCACGTAATGCCCAAGCAAACCACAAATTAGTACAGTAAGCTATATTCCCCTCATATTGCACTTTTTGCCAAAATCCATTTTCTTTGGATTCACCAATCCAAATTTCAGTTTCTAATGGTTTTGAAACATCGATTTCCACACATAACCGAGCATATAATTGATTAGTGAGGCCCAATGTTCTATTATCTACCCTCAAGAACCTACCAATCTCATTTCCAATACATTCTAGCATTGCACCATTGTAAAAACTCCATGGAATCCCAGGTAATCTTATCCAAACTGCCACAACTGGATTCTCAACATTAAGCTTGAAGTCAGGGGTCCATCTAAACGCCCTATACATACACTTATTGATCACATGTGATTCTTTGGACAAGGCAAGTCTTAAATCATCCTCACAACCAATATACACACCTACATGCCTTGGATCCATTAAACTAACAACAAATTCACCATTTAACTTCCAATTTTGCTTAATATGTTCATGAATCTGAAGTAATGTTGGCCTACCTGCTGAGAACTTCAGAACCATTGAGTGTCGAAGCTGACTATTAGCTGCATTGAGCTCCAAGCTTGAAAACAGCACAGCAGTCTTGTTTTCCACCTTCGTCCTCCTCCTTGGAGGTAACTTGTCATATCCTAGAACTCCTTGTAATCCATTGAATGCTCGCTGGTTACCTTGAACTGCTCCAGCATATGAGATTTGAGTTGGCCCAAATTGATTTCTCAAATTTGTAAATTGATGCGTTCCACTTGTGGTAGAGGTAGGTATGCCATTCGCGAGCAAAACCTGATCATTTTTATCTGTTGATTTGCTCATCACCGGTGGGAAATTGACGGCGGAAATGTTCGAAGTTGCCATTTGCGGACGAATCAAATTCTCTGGTTGCGATGAAATAATTGTTGAATCCTTTGGTATATGCATGGAATGAAGGTAGGGGAAGCTTCCTTGGTTGCCAATATCCGGTGGCTTGGCCATCTCCGGCGAAATTGGCCGGAAAGACAATACACGCAGTAAATGCACCTTCAGATCGCCCACAAAAACGAGCTGCTTGGTTTAGGGGTTAGGGTTTAGGGGTATAGGGATTAGGGTATAGGGTTTAGGGTTTAGGGATTAGGGTTTAGGGTTTAGGGTATAGGGTGTAGGGCTTATAGTTTAGGGGTTAGGGTATAGGGTTTAGGGTTTAGGGTATAGGGTTTAGGGTTTAAAGTATAAGGGTTGGGGTATAGGGGTTAGGGTTTAGGGTTTAGGGTATAGGGTTTAGGGTTAGGGTTTAGGGTTTAGGGTTTAGGGCTTATAGTTTAGGGTTTAGGGTTTAAACCCTAAACCCTAAACCCTGAACCCTAAACCCTAACCCTTATACATTATACCCTATACCCTAAACCCTAAACCCTAAATCCTATACCCTAAACCCTAAACCCTAAACCCTAAACCCTAAACCCTATACCCTATACCCTAACCCCTAACCCCTAACCCCTAAACCCTAAACTCTAAACCCTATACCCTAAACCCTAAACCCTATACCCTAGTTGGGAGTTAAATTTTGACCCCTAAACCCTGAAGAAGAAAGGCTCTCTAGGGCGACGTGGGTTTTTTTTCTGGGAGATCTATTTTTTGGCCGTTTTGGCCGGATTTTGTGTTATGGTCAAGGCAGCGCGCTGCTCTTGGGGATTCGATGCAAGGGGTGGGGAAGGATGGTGGGAAGTTAGTTCAGACAGGAGATGGAGTAATTGGGCAGATTTCGAATGGTTTGGGCCTTCTACAACCGTCTATTGCAGATGGGGGTAGTGGGTCTATTCCGGGTTCGGTGGCTGCAATGATTCAGAGGGCTGATATTCGTGGCAATAACCATGGTTTTGGGGCTGAAGTTTTACAGACTAAGGATACTAGTTCTTCAGGTGGTATGCATGTGCATGGGGGTGAAAACAATAGGGTTCCTTTATCTTATTCAGCAGCGGTGCAAGGTGATAAAGGGGTAGACGGAACGTTTATCAATCCCTTTGCTGGATTAAAGGCGCCACCACGATCAGTAGCAAGGATTGATGGAGCCCCAACAGTAATTCTAACGGAGAGGGAGGTCTAAGCTGCTGCGGACAGATTGAAATTCACGTTGGTCTTGAAATTCTCACTGGTCGACCTCGGTTAAAGGTAATTTTTGATCATATTTACCAAGTTTGGAAATTTGAAAAACAAGTTTAATATTGGTTTGCTTGATCCAAGACACGTACTTGTTTATCTTACAAGTGAGGAGGATTTCACTAGAGCATTAGCTAGGGATTATAACGTAATTGCCAATAGCAATTTCCGGTGTTTTAGGTGGACACCTGAATTTGATTTCACCGTAGACAATCCTTGTATTGCGGTATGGATTCGATTGCCAAATTTACCTTTGCATTGGTATGCTTTTTTGGAAAATATTGGGAATTCAATGGGGACGTTTGTGAAGGCGGATGATCGAACGACTGGGTTTACTCATCATGGTTACGATCGAATATGTGTGGAGATTGATGTTTCCAAACCATTGCCCAGTTATGTGAATTTGGGTACGTCGAAAGAGACTTTTTTTCGAACAGGAAGTGGAATTTGAAGGAAATATTGCCTTTTGTGATGGCTGCGGTTTATTGGGTCATATAAAAGGTGACTGTAGGAAGGGTAAGATGCGTCCAAGGAATAATCGGGTAAGACAAAGTTTTGCTAAGACGGATATGGGACATAAGACAGAAATCAAGGTCATGGATAATGGTAACGGGCAGCGAAAACAACAGAAGGAATGGCAAGTTGAGGGGAAAGGGAAGGCAGTAGTGGAACAAAAACAAAATGGGGTTCGAAAGGAGGATGTTGGTCCTTCAAAGGTGCCGATTCTTTGCCAAGGGAGTTCGAAAACATTGTCTTTTGGTGGGGTAACTATATTAAATAAAGGGGATAATCTTTGAAAATGTTATGGATACCAATAAGGTCCATATTTCGAATGCTTTTTCAGCATTAATTGATATTGCTGAGGAGGATGAGGGAGATACAGGTGGAAAAACTGTGGAATTATGTCAATTAAATAAGGAGGCTTCATTGACTTCTAGTTTGGAGAAGGGTTCACCGAAATCGATTTCTAATGATGATGAGGTGAGTAAGGGAGATAATAATGGAGGGTCGATTAAACCGATGGGAGATATCATAATAGTGGAGGATGGTGAGCTTAAAGAGTCGGAGAAAACGCAATTATCACCTATGATTGGAGCAGCCAGTGATGTAGGATATGCAGAACAGGGGAAAAAGCAGGGGATTTGAAGGACACAGCGGAGGATATAGGTTTTTGTTATATGGGAGGTGTTCATCTATCGGAGGATCCTGTGGAGGGGGAAGTAAATGGTGTTGCGGGTATTTTTTCAAGGGATAATGGTTCGGAGGAGGAATCTGTTTCTCAGGAATCATCATTTGGTGAGGAAATTGCAGGGCTAGAGGGCAATAAAGACGTGCAACCTCAGGTATCTCCAATGAGGACCCGAAGTAAGCGTAAAGGGGTATCTTCTAATGCCAAAGTTTCCCAATGACGGTCATAATTTGGAATGCGAGGGGGGTAGGGAATGTAGGAAAAATGGATGCGTTAAAGCTTTGGGTGTCTCAGAATAAGCCGTGGTGTTTAGCAATTTTAGAACCCAAAATTTCGGGTCCACATGTAATAGATGATAGTCTTTTTGAGGGCATTGGGGAAGATGTGACAGAGGCGGACAATCTTTTTCTGACGGCTATACCAAGTGAAGAGGAGGTTTGGGATGCTATAAAATCGTTGAATGCGGACGGTGCTCAGGGACGGACGGTTTCACGGGCAGATTTTCGGGGTTGTTGGTCTATTATAAAAACGGATGTGGTGGCAGCGGTTCAAGCTTTTTATAATGGGGTAGCACTGCCTAGAGGATTTTCTTCGAATGTCCCTCATTCTTTTGCCTAAGGTGGATAATCCTACAGGTTTTAAGGAGTTGAGGCCTATTAGTTTATCGACCTTCATGAATAAGGTAATTTCTAAGATACTTACTACTCGTTTGGCTTCGATTATTCATAAGGTGATTTCTCGGAGCAAACGGGCTTTATAAAGGGAAGAGGCATTCAAGAGAATATTGCTTTGGCTCATGAGCTTGTTCATAGGGTGGATCAGAAAGTGGTGGGAGGAAATGTCCTTTTTAAACTTGATATGTCTAAAGCTTATGATCGTCTTGAATGGGATTTTACTGCTTTCGTGCTTTGGAAGCTTTTGGTTTTAACGACGGAGTGTAGGGACTTGGTGTGGCGTTTGGTGCAGGGTAATTGGTACTCATTGAGGCTGGGAGGGGTGTCACATGGTTATTTTGCTTCTTCTAGGGGAGTGAAACAAGGTGATCCTTTATCCCCGTTATTATTCATCATTGCGCAAGAAGTTTTATCCAGGGCCATGCACGGGCGCTTCGGGAGAATACGTTCCATCCTTTTGAGCATGGGAGAGGTGGGGTCCCTATTTCTCATCTTTTATATGCAGATGATATGTTGATCTTTTGCAATGGTCGGAGAGGTTCTATAGAAGGTCTTCGGGGTGTTTTGTCTAGATATGAGCGTGCATCAGGGCGGCTTATAAATCTAGAGAAAAGTGCCTTTTATGTGGGGAAGAAGATGAGAAACTTCGAGATTGAGAACATCCGGAGGTGGTCAGGGTGCACGCATCAACAGTTCCCTTTGAAGTATCTTGGTATTCCACTGTTCAAAGGAAGGATTCAACGGGTGCATTTTTCGGAGTTGGAGGCTAAGGTGTTGAATCGAATTAACGGGTGGAAAGCTCGTCTTCTGTCTTTTGGAGGTAAGCTTACTTTATTGAAATCTGTGCTTTGTAGCATTCCAATATATTCTATGGGAGTTTTAAAGGTTCCTAAGGGTGTTATAAGGAAGTTGGAGGGTATTATGGCTAATTTCCTGTGGAGTAATGGGGGAGAGAAGCGCCCGCATTGGGTAGCATGGCAGGAGGTGTGCAAGCCCATTAAGGAAGGTGGTTTGGGGGTTAGAGCTTTGAAGGATGTTAATGATACGATGTTGGCTAAGTTGGCTTGGACTGCTGTATATGGTAACTCTCTATGGGCTACTTTCATTCGTGAGAAGTATGGGTGGAAGGCCTCGGATTCCAGTTCTCATGTGTGGAAAGCGGCAGCTGATTTTCTGCCACAGATTGAGGATTGCAGTAGATGGATTGTTGGTAAGGGTGACATCGGTTTTGGATGGACAATTGGTGTGGTGAGCGGATTGGGGGTCCTCGACCTATTGATAATGGCTTGCTAGTTCGTGAAGGACTGATGCTTTTAGATGATTTGCTTCCTCATATTCCTGTTCATTTGCATGATAACATAAGTAGGGTATCTATTGATGAAAATGAGGTTGATAAGGTGTCATGTACTTTGACTCGGTCCGGGGTTTTTGAGTCTGCTGCTTGGTGGGAGCATCATAGGATTCGCAGTCCGTTGGTGGATTGGGGTGCTAAGATTTGGCACAAGCATATCCCTACTAAGGTTAGTGGATTTTGGTGGAGACTTATGCACAATGGCCTTCCGGTGGATGCTCGGTTGGAGGAAAGGGGATTTAATATTCCTCCCCGTTGTATATGTTGTCCTTCTGGTGGTTACAGGGAGACTAGGGAGCATTTATTTCTTCATTCGTCGATGGCAATTTCCCTTTGGCAGCATTGGTCGTCGTACTTTGGGTTTGGTTTTCACTACACGAATTTCAAACATTTATGGGAGGTTTGGTGTGGAGGACAATCAAAAAGAGCTCAAATAGGGTTGGTTCGAATGGGAATAATGATGTTTGTTTGCTGGGAGTTATGGAAAGCGCGATGCAAAATGATTTTTGATAACAAACAGATGGATTGCAGGGCAATTATTGATGGGGTTAGGAATGCTTTAGAGGATATGTGTTCATTCATGGTTCCCAAGGCTAAAACATCAGCAGCAAATCGTATCATTTTGGTCAATATGGGTTTAAGGGTTGCTGAGGTGAAGATTAGGAGGAGTTGATCTTTGAGATGGGAGTCATCGCGTGATTACAGTTATACGCTCAACACGGATGGTTCTTCAGTTCATGGAGAGTGTTCGGGAGGAGGGGTGATTAGAGATTGGAGGGGTGGCTTCATCTGTGCTTTTTCCAATTTCTATGGGACGGGCACAAACATGCAAGCGAAGATTTTTGCTCTCCGAGATGGTTTGAAGCTATGCCAGGATCTTCATCTAACGTCGGTTCAGGTGGAGTCTGATTCGATGGTGGCAGTGGGAATTTTGAGAGGTTTGTATTCGTGTCCGTGGCAATGCATTTATGAGATTCGGAAGTGCAGACGTTTAATGGGTGGTTTCGGTATTAGACACGTATTAAGGGAGGCAAATTGTGTGGCGGATAGGCTTGCAGCGATTGCTCATGATCATCGTCAACATATGAGGTTTGATACGGCTTTTGTTTTGCCGGGGGATGTGATAAATGCTTTGAGATTTGATGGTTTGGGCATTTACTCGGTTCGAAATTAACATGGGGTTGTTAATCTGGGTTTTAAAGCTTTGGAAAATCTTCTTTTTCTTGGCTGTGAGTGCACGGTTTGGAGGTGATTCTATTTGACATTGCTGATGTTAATATGTTTGGTGATGCTGAAATGGCTTTGCTTCAATTGATTATTGATTTGCTGCTGAAGTATGGTTGTTTAATGTTCAACAATGGTGTGCCTTCAGTTGGATTTGGTGAAGGTTTCAGCTGATGCATGGTTTTTCAAGCTGCTGGAAATTTTTTCTGATGTGCACCACCGTGCTTGTGGCATTGCACGCCCGTGCTTGTGCCAAAAAAAACTTGGGCGGTCGCCCTTCTTTCTCGGCCAGTTTTGGGTGGCCGCCCTTCCTTTGTGCTGGGTTGGGCCTAGTTTGGTTGTTGGGCTGATTTGGGGAGTTTTTGGTTTTTAATTCTGGGCTAATTTTATTGTTTTATTGTTGGGAGATAGAGTTGGGTTATAGTTCCACTCATTTTGTATTCTTTTTATTTTCCATTAATAAATTTTCCAGGTGTCGTCCTGGTTTTAAAAAAAAAAAAAAACCCTAAACCCTAAACCCTAAACCTTTTTTTTTTTTTTTTTTTTTTTTTTTTTTTTAACCAGAACGACATCTGGGAAATTTTATTGATGAAATAAAATATTACATCAATGAGCGGGTATTAAAGATCCCAACTCTAAAACCAAGCTAATTAAAATAAACCCATCTATCCTAACATTGCCCAAGCCAACGAGAAACCTGGCTGAGCAATACAAAGCTAAGGCCTAGCAAAATGGCCACCACATGGCCCAAACCAAAGGCCCATATCCACTTGCAACAGCTCAACCTTTTAGCCCAACCCGCCTAGGTCCCAGCCCAATCCGCATGGGAGCGGACGCTCCATTACAATGGGAGCGGACGCTCCCCAAAGGCAGCAACGACCAGATTGAAAAAATAAATTGGCACGGCCATGCTGAACTTCCATACACTACCGTGCCCAGAACCAAAATCCAACACAGCTCTGTCGTCTAATAAACATGTGGCACATAAATAACACCTTGCCAAACACATCAGTAAACAACTTTCTTTTGTTGACCCAAGGTGAAACTCATCAGCAAAACCACCAAAATATATCAAAAATAATCGCATAACATTATTACCCACCATATCCAAAACCCAAATGAAACATGTCCAACCTTTGAAACAGCAGGACCAAGTTTTCCAAACATCTTCAGAATTCCAAACATCAGGAACATAATTCAGCATCAGATCAAGACCCAAAAAGAATAGAATTAATCCCAAGAATCATATCCATTAACCACCAAAACACCATCAAAAACCAAAGAAGCTGCGCCAAATCCTTAACTAATAAAATAGCATCCGAATTCAACCAAGCTCCATCAAAAACCAAGCAAGACCAATCACCAAAAAAATGAAAAAAAAACAGTAGCCAAAAATCTGAAACATCAGCCCCAAGTTTTCACCATTCAAAGTAGTAAATAACCACCAAGAAACCACCAAAATCCATATAATCATTCCCGTATCAACGACGAATAACATAGCCTATACCCTAAACCCTAAACCCTAAATTCTATACCCTAAACCCTATACCCTAAACCCTATACCCTAAACCCTAAACCCTAAACCCTAAACCCTAAACCCTAAACCCTATACCCTAAACCCTAAACCCTAAACCCTATACCCTAAACCCTAAACCCTATACCCTAACCCCTAAACCTTAAACCCTATATCCTAACCCCTAAACCCTAAATCCTATACCCTAAACCCTAAATCCTAACCCCTAAATCCTATAGCCTAAACCCTAAACCCTAAACCCTATACCCTAACCCCTAAAACCTAAATCCTATACCCTAAACCCTAAACCCTAAACCCTATACCCTATACCCTATATCCTAACCCCTAAACCCTATACCCTAAACCCTAACCCCTAACCCCTAAACCCTAAACCCTAACCCCTAAACCCTAACCCCTAACCCCTAATCCCTAAATCCTATACCCTAAACCCTATACCCTATACCTTAAACCCTAAACCCTATATTTATTGACTAGAAAACAATATTTTAGCCTTTGTTAATCAGTGGTTTTTTTTAGAAAAAGTTATAGAAAAAAAAGATAGAAAAAAATTAAACAAATGAAAGTATATAGAAGAAAAGTCAAAAGAGGGACGGACTACCCTATATTTATTTTTTATTTTTTTTAAAATTTTTTATTGTATAGAAAATAATATTTTAGCCTTTGTTAATCAGTGGTTTTTTTTAGAAAAAGTTATAGAAAAAAAGATAGAAAAAAACTAAACAAATGAAAGTATATAGAAGAAAAGTCAAAAGAGGGACGGACTATCCTATATTTATTTTTTATCTTTTAAAAAATTTTTATTGACTAGAAATCAATATTTTAGCCTTTGTTAATCAGTGGTTTTTTTTAGAAAAAGTTATAGAAAAAAAGATAGAAAAAAACTAAACAAATGAAAGTATATAGAAGAAAAGTCAAAAGAGGGACGGACTACCCTATATTTATTTTTCATTTTTTTTAAAATTTTTTATTATCTAGAAAACAATATTTTAGCCTTTTTTAATCAGTGGTTTTTTTTAGAAAAAGTTATAGAAAAAAAGATAGAAAAAAACTAAACAAATGAAAGTATATAGAAGAAAAGTCAAAAGAGGGACGGACTACCCTATATTTATTTTTTATTTTTTAAAATTTTTAATGGACTAGAAAAAAATATTTTAGCCTTTGTTAATCAATGGTTTTTTTTTAGAAAAAGTTATAGAAAAAAAGATAGAAAAAAACTAAACAAATGAAAGTACATAGAAGAAAAGTCAAAAGAGGGACGGACTACCCTATATTTATTTTTTATTTTTTTAAAAATTTTTTATTGACTAGAAAACAATATTTTAACCTTTGTTAATCAGTGGTTTTTTTTTAGAAAAAGTTATAGAAAAAAAGATAGAAAAAAACTAAACAAATGAAAGTATATAGAAGAAAAGTCAAAAGAGGGACGGACTACCCTATATTTATTTTTTATTTTTTTAAAAAAATTTATTGACTAGAAATCAATATTTTAGCCTTTGTTAATCAGTGGTTTTTTAGAAAAAGTTATAGAAAAAGATAGAAAAAACTAAACAAATGAAAGTATATAGAAGAAAAGTCAAAAGAGGGACGGACTACCCTATATTTATTTTTTATTTTTTAAAATTTTTTATTGTCTAGAAAACAATATTTTAGCCTTTTGTTAATCAGTGATTTTTTTTAGAAAAAAGTTATAGAAAAAAAGATAGAAAAAAACTAAACAAATGAAAGTATATAGAAGAAAAGTCAAAAGAGGGACGGACTACCCTATATTTATTTTTTTTTATTTTTTAAAAATATTTTATTAACTAGAAAATAATATTTTAGCCTTTGTTAATCAGTGGCTTTTTTTAGAAAAAGTTATATAAAAAAAGATAGAAAAAAACTAAACAAATGAAAGTATATAGAAGAAAAGTCAAATTTAGAGACGGATACTAAATCGTCTCTAAATTTTAGAGACGAATGTTGAATCTCACTAAATTAGAGACGGATTCAAAAATCTGTCTCTAAATTAGAGACGGGTTAAAATCTGTCTCTAAAGTTTAGAGACGGATTCTGAATCTGTCTCTAATTTAGAGATGGATTCTGAATCTGTCTCAAATTTAGAGACGGATTCTGAATCTGTCTCTATTTTAGAGACAGATACAAAACCCGTCTCTAAAATTTAGAGACGGAATCTGAATCCGTCTCTAAATTAGAGACGGATTCGGATTCCGTCTCTATATTAGAGACGGATTCAGATTCCGTCTCTGAATTAGAGACGGATTCATATTCCGTCTCGATTAGAGACTAATCTGAATCCGTCTCTAATTTAGAGACGGAATCCGAATCCGTCTCTGATTTTTGGTTCTGTCTCTAATCTGTCGCCAAATTAGCTACATATTTCGTTCGTCTCTAAATTTCCGTCTCTAAATCCGGTTTTCCTTGTAGTGTAATGGCTTTTTTTTCTAATTATAAAATTTTATAAGTATCAAGTTGTTCAAAACTCTATTCATCTTTTGCCCTTTTAGAAATAAATCGAATGGTAAACTTTAAATTGGTATTTATAAAAAGAAAAATGTAAACTTTAAGCTAAAACGAAGAGAGTAGTAACTATAATTTATTAGTTATACTTTAAGCTAATTATAGCAATTATTAATTTCCTACTATTATAACTTACATAAAATAGTAATTTTATATATTAATTAATATTATTAACTTATTATAATTTAACTATTAACAGTTAATAATTATAGTTAATTATTATAGTTAAAAATTATAATTAATAATTATTAGTTAACTATTATATTTATTTATTATTGAGTTAACTATTATAGTTATTAATTATAGTTACCTATTAATAATTAGTTATTATAGTTACCTATTAATAATTAGTTATTATAGTTAAATATTATAGTTATCCATTATACTTAATAGTTAATTAATATAATTAATAATTATAGCTAACTATTATAGTTAACTATTAATAATTAAATATTATCGTTAACTATTATAGTTAACTATAATAGTTAAGTATTATAGTTAATAATTATACTAACTATTAATATTTTATTACTACACTTACCTAATATAGTAACTAATACTCCCTCCGTCCCACTATACTTGACACTTCTTTCCATTTTGGGCCGTCCCACTATACTTGACACCTTCCAAAAATAACCAAGTTTTTATATTTTTATATTCACTCTACCCCACCACTCATTCTCTCTCTTCATTTTCTACCACATATTTATTCAACCAACACTACTATTTATCCCACTCATTCTCTCTCTTCATTTTCCACCACACATTTTTTTTATTTTATTCTTTTTCCTTGGTTTTTGAACCCACTCCTTGGGTGTCAACTATAGTGGGACGGAGGGAGTATATATTATCCAATATTATTAGTTAATAACAAAGAATATGAAAAGTCACATATTTAAGAAGTACTCTCTCCGTCCCGGCCGACTTAGAATTTTTTGAAATGGCACGGGGATTAAGGAAAAGGTAAATGTTGTGAGTGTAATTTAAAAATAGGAGAGAGAATGAGTGGAGGGAATAGTAAATTATAATGATGTTGTGAGTATTAAAATAATGTAGGAGAGAGAATGAGTGGAGAGAATAGTGATTTAAGGTTTCCATTTTGGGCCGTCCTAAATCGGGTGGGACGCCCAAAATGGCAAAAAGTCCTAAGTCGGCCGGGACGGAGGAAGTATATGATGATATGGCTTCACAAATGAAAATATTTACAAAAAATTGTACATATGACATTACCATAGGTCTACTCACCTACTTTAAATATATATAATATAGATTAATTATAGTGATCTGATTTCAAA
Source organism: Adenophora triphylla var. japonica (assembly GCA_022495995.1). Taxonomy (NCBI): domain Eukaryota; kingdom Viridiplantae; phylum Streptophyta; class Magnoliopsida; order Asterales; family Campanulaceae; genus Adenophora; species Adenophora triphylla. The sequence continues at coordinate 144,005 of JAFEMH010001764.1, forward strand.
AACCTAATCTGTTATGCAATTGCAACCTGATGAGCACAAATTATGTGTGAACCGACCAACCATATGCCCACTAGAATACTAATGAATGATCAAGGCCGATTATGTGGTAAATGGGGCCCTAGGCCAAGTTTCGGCTAGAGACCTCATTTATTTTTCCCCAACCGGTAGATAATTATAAAGAAGTATTTAAGTTAATTAAAGTAATTTAAAGAATTATTATGCTAATTACAAAGTATTCAAATAATTATTAAGATGATTGCAAATAGTTTTTTTTAAAAAATAAATTGCATAAAAAACCTAAGTAAACTGTAACAAAGATCAAATTAATAGATCAAATTAGAAGAATAGAGGGAAAAAAAAAAAAAAGTAAAATGGAGGCCCCAAAATTCAGAAGTTGGTGGTTGGGTGGCAATCATCTTTCATTTGGTTACTCAACCGGGACAGTTTATTACCGGACCGGAACCACCGTCTGTCAATTAGGACAGCCTATTTGTGCAAATAAAATAAAATAAAATAAAATCCTCCAATCACTGAATTTCTGGAAAAAATCATTTAGGCAGGAAGGGACCAGCCGTTGGATTAATTAGTCACACACACTGTGACTGTCAGTCAGTAAGTGATGGCTTGCTTATTCTGGTCCCAATTTCCCATTTCATTTTGATGTAGTACTACTAGTAACGTGGCCTGTTAACACTCTAGGGATATCTTTCTTTCTCAACTTCTTCATATTCCATTTTTCGACCAATCTGGTCGGCTACTTCTGGTTAAATGCACTTACTACCCTTTGGGTTTTCACTAGTTATTATTGGATGGATTTGGGCACTAAAGTGGAGTATTGAACAAAAGTGGAACGAGATAAGCTAAACAAGCTGAATGAACGGATCAAATTTATTAGTTGAGCAAAATGTGTTGAACACCTTTTAACGAATCCCAAAAGGTGGACTCTTGAGATCAGAATAAATGGGCGAGATTGAGTGTACATTAAATTACTATGCAGTTCTATTGCTAGCTACAAATTCTTACTCCCTCCGTCCCGGACCTTGGTGTCTAGTTTGACTTTTCACGTAAATTAAGGAGGGAGTATTATATTGAAAGTGTTGTGAGTGTGAAATAAAATAGGAGAGAGAATGAGTGGATGGAATAGTAAATTATAATAGTGTTGTGAGTATTAAAATAATGTAGGAGAGAGAATGAGTGGAGGAAATAGTAAAGATTCCTTTTCATTTTAGGAAATGTGCACGTAGGTTTGGGACGCCCAAAATGAAAAGTGTGCACGTAGGTATGGGACGGAGGGAGTATATAATACTCAGCTGTACAATTCGAAAAGTCATAAATTGCACGAAAATTAAAAAAAAATGTATATTATAGTAAGTGTTGTAAATATAAAAATTGAGATAAAAGATAAAAAGTGGGATGGTGATAATAAGTGTATGATTATTGTGAGTATAACAAGTGATTATTATGAATAAATAAGTATTTAAATATTTCTATTTTGAGAGTGTTTTTTAAATGTAACACACAAAATGAAAATTTATGTTTTTTGGAGTGAGACGGGGGGAGTATTTATTTTTAATGGTTGATCTTACATCTATTTAATCAAAAATTGACCTTAATTACTTCTACAAACAACTCATTAGTTGATTTTCCCAATATTTATCACTTGTAATACTAAAATGAGGATATTATAATTAGATGGATGTTATTTTCTTTTTCTCATCCCAAAACCTTAAAGTTCAGTTGTAAGGTTGTACTTGCTAGTTGCTATTCTCTCTCATTGACATTTGTACCCAACAACTATACATATCAAATAGTTCCCACATCAATACCATAATCATCACGCCTCTCAGACCGCCCACTCCCTCCCTTTTCCCCCCACAGTTTCCACATAACTTGACAAATCTCTCCTCTCTTTTTTTCTCTCTCTCCTCTCTCTCTCTCTCTCTCCCTCTCCCTCTCCCTACACAAATGTCTTTGAACCACTTCTCATCAGAAACCCTCTGGTGGACTACCCAGCAACCTCCCCCACCCATGGAACCCTCTCCCAAATCTCTCAACATTTCTCCTCTCTACCACCACCCACCTCCGACCACCAACTTCAATTTCAACCTTAACCACCACTACGACAATAACCAAGAATCATGTCTCCAAGAAAAAGAAGAATTACCAAAAGAACCCATGTTTGAGAAACCCTTAACACCCAGCGACGTAGGAAAACTCAACCGGCTAGTCATCCCTAAACAACACGCCGAGAAACACTTCCCACTCGGCGGTGACTCAGTGGAAAAGGGGTTGTTACTGAGTTTCGAGGACGAGTCAGGGAAATCCTGGAGATTCCGGTACTCATATTGGAACAGTAGTCAAAGCTACGTGTTGACTAAAGGGTGGAGCCGATTTGTTAAGGAAAAACGTTTGGATGCTGGAGATGTTGTTTTGTTTGAGAAGCATAGATTGGACGGTGATAGATTGTTCATTGGGTGGAGGAGGCGGGCTGTGGTCGTTCCGGTTCAAGATAACGGTGGTTTGGTGGCTCAGGGAAGTATTGCGGTGGCGGGAGGTGGTGGGAATAATGGGTGGACGAGGGTGTTCTATAATGCGCAGGCTTATCCTACGCATCTGACCGGAGGAGTTGGAAATGGGCCTGCTGGTTTTCCATACCAACCTGACTGTCTTCATGCAGGTGAGTATTATGTTTTGTCTTGCTTCTTTCACTAAATTACACAATTGAGACAAACCCTATCTTGTTCTTTTCCTCAATTTCTAGTATCGATTATTTATTTATTTATTTATTTATTTATTTACACACACATATATATATTATTTAATTTAGAGTTTGTGCATCAATCTCCAATTACTTTGGATTTATTTATTTTTTAATATTATTATTTTGCTTTTCATGGGGAGGGGAATTATGAAATGAGAAACACATATGAACAAGTATTTTAGAAAAATTGAGTAATAATTTTAGGTTGATTTTTCTATAGAAATGAAAGTATAAAATTTGATATTGATACATCATCAACAATACTATAAAAAATAAACAATAATATCAATAACAAGGTATAATAACAAGTTTTGGATTAGAAAAATTAGATTAATTTTAAATTATTGTACTATTTAATAGTAAATAAATAAAATATAATGCATTTTGATCCAACAATTACGCTAGTTTATGTAAGAAATGGATAAATATTAGGATTTGGAACCTCTGGGGTTGAGACTCTAGTTAGTTTATCAGTGTAATAACGCGGTTAGATCCAACATTTTTGAAAGAAATTATACTTTCCATTTATTTCAGAGTAAAAGTTTTCTATGAGTTTTTTTTTTTTTTTTTTTTTTTTTTTTTCCATTCATCAAAAATACTTCATAATACAAATGAGTAAAAACTGGGTAAGTTAGGCGTTGTTTTTTTTTTTTTTTTTTTTTTTTTGTAATTATTCAAGTTTATAAAGATAAAATTGTCTAAAATACTATTCATAAATTGTCATTTTGGAAATGAGACTCTTATTCTTCTGAGACTACAAAAAAGAAAGACTCTTATTCTGTGATGGAAGTAGAATTACGTTCACTTAACATAAATATTTATTTTAATTAAAATTAAAATTAAATATAAATATAGATATTTGTTTGTTTTTGGATGGAAAGATAATAAATTTGTATTATATATAGTTGTTGTTGTTATGAAACTATAAGTTACTCCCTCCGTCCCAAAATGTTTGTCCCATTTGACTTTTTTGTTGAACTTTGACCATAAATATATAACAATTTAATTATGTTCATGAAATTCTAAAAATTTCTATTGATTCACCATTAATAATATTATCAACAACAACTTTTAGAATTTCATGAACATGATTAATCTCTCATAAATTTATGATCAAAATTCAATAAAAAAGTCAAATGCGATAAATATTTTGGGGCGGAGGGAGTATTTGTATTGTTGTTGTGTTTTTTTTTTAATTGATCGAGAAGAAAAAAAGGTTAGTAGATGCACGTGGGGGTTAACGAAATAAATGATAATTTGCAGGGTCAAATGTGCATAACAATTATAATAATAATAATAATAAGAGACCAACAACCCCAAGTGGGAAAGGGAGAAGGTCAGTGAGGTTGTTTGGGGTTAACCTGGAATGCGAGACAGAAGATTACGAGCCGGCCACGCCAGATGGTTCGACGTCGTCCATATCAAGTCAGGGTCAGGGTGAAGCCCACTATCAACCGCACATGGTAAGCCATTTTTTAAAAATTACGTACTACCTAAACTTTAATAATTAACTAAATTTTGCATTATTTTAGATTAACAATAGAATACAGATGTGACTTTGTCCATTTCCCCCCTATGATTTTTTCTGCCTCCTCTCATCAGACATTTATAGACTTTAGCCTTCTAAATTTTATGATTATTATTTTTTATTTATTTTAAAATGAATCTTCAATTTTCGTTTGAAGAAAATTGTTTTTGGTCACGAGCAAATTATATTCATTTTTGTCTCGATTTAAGATTCTTACTTTTCTTTTTAATATGTCTCAATTTAAGGATTTTAGTTGATTTATTTCGTAAAATGGATAATAAAACTCACTTGATATACTCCTAATAACAATCCATTTATTAATTTCTACCAACTTTTTCTCTGCTGTTTTACTTTTCACATTTACAACATTTACTTTTTTTTAACTTCCGTGAAAAACAAAAAATCGACCTTAAAACATTAAACTTGGACGGATAAAGTAGTACTCCTATATAACTACTCTATCAGTCTCATAAAAAAAATATAACAATCACATTTTTATTTTTTGATAAATGTCAAATTAAATATCCCGAAAGAGATTTGGTGCATTTTCATCAATATTAAGAATAGTAAAATACCTTTTTCGTAAAAATGCTAACAAGTCAAAAAAATTTAATTAGGACGAAGTAGTAATTGAATTAATGTCTTCTATCCTCCCAAAATAACTGTCCCTCTTTTATACTCCCTTTATTCTTTTTTATTTGTCTTTTTAGGAGAACAGTTTTGTTTCTAAATATTTGTTATTTTAGCTTTTTTTTTTTTTTTTTTGTTTAAATGATCAAAATTGTCCTTATCATTAATGCATTAATTTATTTGCTTTATAAGATTTTATAGTATTTAAGATAAAAAAGAAAGGTTAAAAATGGAATTTGATAGAGAAATTAATTAATTTTTTGGTTAGTGAGATTTTGTCTTAAAAAAAAAAAATAGAGGGAGTATATTCCAAAATAATATCCATATTTAAAAGAAATTTATTGTAATCATCGTCAAGAATACCATTTGCAGGTGTGTGCTATAATTTTATAAGAAGATTTATAAAATGTAATTAAATTATTGTTGACACTATTAAGACATTACTAATATTTTTTTAATTTCTATTAAAATATTTAATTATGATAGGATTTGATAAAGTTTAATAAAAATAATTGATCATTAAAATTAAGGTGATATCATATCTTTGAATTGGAGAAAGCATATTTTTCAAATATCATTAGGAAAACCTGCCAAATATCTTTATCTCCTGGTCAGTTGATTAATTATTAGTCCACAAAACAATTAAACATCAACTTGTCAATTAATTGACTTTTGGTCAACAAAATAATTAATGAGAAAGCCTGATATTTATTTATACCTTCTGATATCTAAAGTATAGTTTTACTTTGAATTTAGTATTAACTTTAATTGAATTTTCACTAAAACGTTAGTATATTTTAATTATTCAACTTAAATTTATAAAATTATTATTACAGTTAACCACCAAAAATAGAAGAGAAATTATACTTTTAGAATGAATAAATTATGAAATAAATTATATTTTAATTATACTTCATCACCTAGTCTTTGCTAAACAAAATTAAATCATTAAAAAAAAAAAAACATGCATCCGAATAAGACCTAATTAATCCCACTTAAATCTTTCTTTATAGTAAATTTTTGTAAGAAGGAAAACTTTGTCCACCCTCCGTCCCAATTTAATGTTTTTTATTTGACTTTGCATGCTTATTGAGAAATTATGATAAAATTGAGTCAAGAATAGTGGTAAGCGGAGGATATAGTTATCTATTAATAAAGCAAGTAGATAAAAAGTAGATATTACTCGAAAGTTCAAAAAATAAAGAGGTTCAATAATTAAGGAAAAGTAAAAAGTGAAAAATGTAATATGTTGTAAATGTAGATATTTGGGTAGTAAATAGAAAGTGGGGTAGGAAATAGTTAGTGAATAATTGTTTAGTATAATATGTGAGTCCCACAAATAAATAAACGAGTAATAAAAACTTTTTATTTTAGAATTTTTGAAGTTTCTTACGAGACAACCGAGAAATTTTGAACTTTTGACTAGGGGAGAAAGAGTTGGTACGTAATGTTTTTTTTTTTAATATATGAACTTTATGATGATAAGATTATCCCTAACAATGTTCATATTTTCCCATTTAAAAAATAAATTAATTAAAAATTTTAAATTGAAACTGACTCCAAACGATGAAAAGTACTCCATCCTCCTGCTACAACTTGCACACTTTTTTTATTGGGCGTCCCATTACAAATTGCACACTTTCTAAAATGACAAACACACTAATTCTCTCTCCTACTATATTTTTATACTCATAACACCAATTAAATCACTATTTTCTACCCCACTTTTCCTCTCCAACCTCACTTTTCATATTCACAACATTTTTTCCACTAATTCTTTCCTTAATTTTCATGCAAATAATAATTGTGTAAGTTCTACCGGGAAGGAGGAAGTGTACTTTAAACTAAGTACAATATCATATCAGATAGTAGTGGTTATTTCTCTCAGATTCATATTTTTTCCTTATGTTGATTATTTATAATATAAAATGGAACTGATAGTTGAAATGGGCTGTGTGGTTGGAAATGGAACAGGACGATATGAACATCTGCAGAGATGTCAACCAGATGAGGTACCAGTACCAGCAGTATCACCAAGGATAACCCATCTCATGATTTGACTTTTTTGCCCCCACTTGTTGGAATGTGCTCCATTAAAAAAAAGAAAAATCAAATACCCAATATTAAAAATTCAAGAAAATGAAAAAATCCCAGATTTTCAGGCTTCTTTCTCTCTCTAAAAGGAAGAAAAAAAAAATGGTGTACAGCAATATATTCTCCAAAGTCCACCTGCAGGAGAGATAGAATGGAGAAGAAAAGGACATGTTATGGGTTGTGGGCCCACAAGAAGGCCCAAATGGAAGAGTATGGGAGTGGGCTAACTATTATAGTATAAGGAATCTAGTTATGATGGATTTTGCAACTGTTGTGATTCTGCCTGCAAGATTTTTCATCATGAAATTCATACCTAAAAGTAGAAGAAAGTAAGGAATAGAAGATGGGTCAATGGGTGGGTTGGTGGACTTTGATGACATGGGTGGGTCCAGGTCCAGTCCACATTTGTAATAAGCTAATGTAGGAGTATGTGGCTAATACTAATGTTGTTCATGTGATTTTTCTTTTATTTGGTCACTATTGAATTTTGTAGTTATATAAGGAAATGGTGCTTATAAAGGACTATGATTCATTGGATTAAATTGAATGTTGGAAAATGATTCATTCAATTTTTCTTTTATTTGCTCACATGGATTTGTTTAAGGTTGAAAGGGGTTTGAGTGAATTGCACAAGGTTACTAGGTTGGGATTTAAAAGAGCATGTATATTTTTTGTTTTTAATATAAATCCAAATAATAATGTCAAAGTGAATGAATACTTTTTTTCACTGTGTATATGACACTTTTTAATACTAATATTGCTGATGCTTTTTAACACCGTCACTGACTCTAAAAAAACACTAGAACTAACACTTAATACTACTATCATTGGTATTCAAAAACATTACCACTAACATACGTTTTATATTATAACTTACACATTTAAATACACAAACTGGCAGCATTTGGTCCCATTTTGATGCGATTCAAAAATCCATTTCAGCTCTCATAATCTACACGGCGATGAAGAAGAGATGTAAGAAAACTTAACAAAAACAAAAATAGGAGAAAAAGGTGAAGACAATTAGGCCGATTCCACCACTTTTTCTTATTTATCATATAAATCAATTTATACTTCCCTGATGTACTTCAAATGAGTTTTCAATGAATTTTTGTGTTTGCCTTTCAGTAAATTCCAAAGATCTTCTGGATAAGCTTTGCCTTGATTTCCTGAGAGGCCGTCATTTTATTCGCTCGCGTTAATCTAACATAATTGTGCGACTTAAAAAAATCATTTTTCCTATTGGTAGGAAAAGTTGGATAATCAATTTGATGAGCCCGGATCTACTAGACCGGGCCCGCGCTCTGGTCTGAGGCAGGTGACGTGGCGGATTCTGAAGCCATTGGAGGGAAGACCGCGGACAAATAGGCGCTGTGGCCAAGCAGCGTCCCTCCTCGCATCGTCCCCATCGAGGACCATTGGGACCCTGCTCGCTGGATCCGTGCCCGCATGAGTCATGACCGCATCAACCATGCTCGCGTCATATATCTTTGACCGCGGGCACAACGTTGACCGCGGGCACATATCTGCTTCCCGGTTAATGTTAAGCCTTACTGAGCAAGTTAGCTCACTGGCTCTGACAGGCCACTTGCCGGCTCCCCCATAACGCATTCAATGCGGCTCAGTCCGACGCCTACTATTCCATTTAATGCACTAAGCCGGCTACACGGCTCATGTCACTTTTCGGCTATGTCCCCCTGGACAGTCAATGTTTCCTCCCTGACAGGACCAATTAGCTGCGGACACGTGTAGCTGGTCAAATACCAAAGTGCCCCCTAGGGCTGATCTCATTGCTTACATCAACTAAGCACCGCTTCATTGCCTATAAATAGAAGGCCTTTACCCCCTTGGGAAAGGTAAGTTCCATATACAATTGAGTAAGCTCTATTACTCTCTAAACCTAAACACACACACACTCCAAAGGTATTCCAAGCCTTATTACTCAGTATTCTTACTCTTACACCCGAGGGCCTGAGTTGGAGTAACATCCAACTCTGACCTTAACGGTGCTTGTTTGTGTTGTGATCTAGGTACATCAAACCACCAAATATATCCTAGTCAGATATCCTGAGCCGCTCCTGACCCCAAAAGCTGTGGCGTCATCACAATTAGAACCAATTATTGAAAAAAAAGAAGAAAAAAAAAACTATTCAGGGAAAAAAAATCGCTCAATTCAATTTTGGGATAAAGGGACTAGCTCATTATCCCTTTTTACTATCCATTTTTATGATGTGAAAAAGTGTCCAATTTCACTTTTTATTGTCCCTTTTTCTTTTTATGATGTAAAAGAGTGTACCTTATTTAGGGTAAAAAATGATGAATAATGTCTAAAATTACTTTGAATTACCATCAATTTAATTTATTACATTAAGTATGTGTAAATTACACATACTTAAATGAGAAAATAAACAACTATACTACTTGGATAAATCAACCAATAAATTATACATACTTAATGTAATAATATTATAAATTTTGAAAATTTTTCTTGTAAACAACATTAGTTGTTTGACTTGTTGGCTTCCCATCTTCATCACATATTAAAATCTTTAAACCAGCACAATTAGTTATGCTTGACAATGCAACATAAAGTTGATCATGGCTAAACACCGGCCTTTTGAGGAATAGAGCAACATGCGACAATGATTGACCCTGACTTTTATTAATCGCCATTGCATAAGAAATAATCAACGGAAACTGTCTCCTTTGAAACTTGAAATGCAACGATAGATCCGATGGAGTCAAGGACATTTTGGGGACAAAAACTTTTTCTCCGACATTGCTTCCATTTAAAATTTTAGCCTCAACAACATGATTCCCAAGCCTTGTAATGATTAGCCTAGTTCCGTTGCATAAACCTGCCCTATGGTCAATATTACGAGGCAACATCACTGGGACATCAACCTTCAGCGAAAGCTGATGATTAGGCAAATCAGAGCTCTTTATAGTATTCAAAAACTCGGTTGAATGAATTTCACCAAAAAAGCTCGAATGGTTTTCCGAACGGCAAATAGAATCAGAACTCAAGTAAGATCTGCCCTTGGATTGATTGAAAGAAATCATGTACTCATTAATGCTCTCAACAACATCAAGTGTTTGGAGCAAGAATAGCTCTCCCTTATAGAAAAGTGACATCATCAAAATGATTATAAAAAGATGGATATGTACTTTAAAACGATAGACTCAATAATATCATCTGATGAATCCACAATCAAGTCACTTGGAATTTCTATATTAGCAACACCATCATTATCGCCTCCAATAGAACCATTGCCGATACTCAAGATCCATTATGAAAATGCCTTAATCTGAAGTCCATCTTGTTCCTTATCAATAGCATGAAGTCTCGTATTCTTCGTAAGCTTTAAAACTTTTTAGTGTACCCAAAGATATGAAGAATTGATTGTAGCTATGACAATATCTTGTCTACTGCCTTTGGGAATAACCGGAAGGATTTGACGAAAGTCTCCGCCCATCACGATAGTTTTTCCCCCTAAAGGTTGATTGAAACTATCCGGATTTTCGAACCTCAAGATATCTCTTAATGTTTTGTCAATAGCTTCAAAACAATGCTTATGAACCATTGGCGCTTCGTCCCATATTTTAAGTTTAGTCCTCAACATTAGTTCTACTAGAGGACTTCCCTGCTTAATGTTGCATGTTGATTCTTTGTTGAGAGTCAAAGGAATAGCAAATCTAGAATGACCAATTCTACCACCCGGTAATAAAAGAGATGTTATGCCACTGGATGCTACATTTAATACTATGTCACCTCTAGATCACAAAGCAGCAGACAATATCCTCCATAAAAAGGTCTTACCTGTTCCCCCGGAGCCATATAAGAAATAAACTCCTCCTTGACCATGCTCAATATCTTGGATAATTGTGCCATAAGCAATTCTCTGCCCATGGTTACACATACACAATAATCTCTTACATTCATCAGCTAATGCACTTTTGTCATAATCCAACTCATCCAATATAAGCATGTTGTTGAACATCGATAGATCAAAATCTTCGAGATAAGGCATAATAGGAAAATTACAAAGCCCCTTACCCCTGCTTCTCAATATCTTTTCAATTTCTGAGAGCGTGCAATTCTTGATTTCTTCTTCAGAAAGTTGTAATCCTATTATATATATATATATATATATATATATATATATATATATATATATATATATAAAAGAATTAACAATTAGGCGGGTGATATGAACATGTTTGTGAAAAATAATGAGACAACTGTGCATTACCTTCATGTCCCAAAACCGTCGGCGCATATAAAGAATGTCTTCAGACAAATACTCGAAGCAACTTTCAAAAACAAACTCTGGTCTTGATAGATATCCTGACATCAACAACTTCACAAAAAGACCTCTCAATTGCATCGCAGATCCCCAATCATTTGCTTCCTTGATTCCATCAATATACTCTTTGTCATCATCAAGCACGCCTAAGTCATAGCCCTCTAAAAGAATCATATTGAACATCATTAACGCGCCTTATATCCTGAAAAGGAGTTGGTCCTCGAACAATATTCAATAATGTTCTTAGGTAATATAACTCTCCTTGTCCAGGTGAAACATAAAAAATCCTACCTATTTTGAAACCTTTTCTTGGTTCCCACTCTCCTATTTGCTTTTTCCAAATAAATTTAGTGGGAAACTTAGCATATGTCAATTTCTTAGCTTCCTCTTTATATTGACCTTTATTTGCGTCCATCCATGCTAAAAACATAGTATATCTAGATGTCGGACGATCAAGAACTTTTTCAATTTCATCATTATCCTCGAACACTATACTTTGTTCACCTGGTAGATGGAAAGCCAATCGTTTAACATGTGGATTTCTGTAATGAATTTCATTGCCCAGCAACCTCCAACAGCCTTACAAGGCGATATATATCTACAATCTAGATATGTTTTTATCTCATCAATACCATCCCTTCTAGAATCATCAGCCGCAGTTTCACAAAATTTTGCAGTCACCCTATCATGACCCTTACTTACGTACTTATAAAGATACTTGATCAACTTAGATTGATTGCACCATTCAACATTGATGTGACTACCATGTTGCATCAACAACTCACGATTGTGAGGGACCACATATCTGTTGTCGAGAGCTGTTCCCTTTACATCTATTGTACGACCATTATCAGGACGTTTGTAACTTGGATACCCCTGCTCATCAATTGATGTTGTCTCGTTAAATTTCTTTGGAAATACTTTGTACAACGACCTTCAGACATGCATGGAGAATTAGGTTGAGCTTTGCCCCAAGGTCCATGGATTATCAATTTCTTCACAGCATTATAATAATGCATATCAACAGACTCGTCAGGAATTTCTGCTGAAATGATTTTATCAATCCTTTCTACATTCGGGTGTCTTGCATCATTTTCTAACCATAGGATAATGTGAACATGTGGTAAACCACGCTTCTGCCACTCAATTGTGTAAATAACTAGAAAAAGATAATGATTAAATTTTAAAAAAATTATTCATAAAAGAGTAATTATAAGGTAAACATAAATAAAAAAATTATATGAAATTACATGATCGTACAGTTCTAAAAATTTTCTTTTCTCGCAAATCGTTCATAAGTATATCCAATTTAGCTTTAAAAATCCTGCACATGATATCAGGTCTATCTTCTGGTTGCAGTGATTTGCTGCGTAGAAATCGAACAACTTCAGGCCACTTGGGATTACATATAAAAGTAATCAACAAATTAGGATAACCAAACCATCTACAGATAGCCATTGCATCTTGATAGTTCTGAATCATATATCGAGCACTTCCAATATAGGATGATGGCAAACAAATTCTCTTACCACGAGAAGCGAGATTCCTCTCACCCTTGAGCAAGGCATTAGCCAATCCTTTATACATATCACACCTTAATTATTTTTGATGAGTTCTTATATAAGTCAAGCGGACAGTTTCAACCATTGTCCATGCATCAACTAAAAATTGCTGAAAAAGCCGCTTAGAAAATAGAATATTTGATGATTCTGATTCCCTTTCATGAATTATGTGCGCGAAAAATTCTCTCATACTCAACTTATAGCGAGATCTATTTGATGGATCCGCATCACAGTTTGAAGCAGAACATATTCTCTATAGCCATCTTGGCCAAATAAAAAAAGCAACGGATATTGTAACCCTAAGTATGAAGGATGCAATTCGGTAATTCTTTGGAGCAATCCTGTTTGTGTCTCAATAACAATATCCCTATCACCAATTAGGTTACCAAAATCACCAACTAACAAAAGTTCTACATCATCCTTTGCTGGGAGATTGTAACATCTACCGTCAGATTTTTGCCTTCCTATGAGCCTAAGTTTAACATCGCCAATTTGATTTTGTTGCAGTGAATCCCGAATCATTCTAAAAGACTTCACAAGAACATTATGCTCATCAAGAATTTTTTTTCAAGTCACTGACAATTTCTTCAAGCAAATTATTGGTCCATGCGTCCTGTCTAAATAAGAATCAGTATAAATAAAAATAATTTAATTCTTTTAAATGTGACAATTTAATTGAGAAAGTATTATTGTAAATTACCTAAAACAACGCATCCGGTTTTCCACTTCATGTTCTGTGTCATATATACAAAGTTGTGCAAACTTAGGAGCCTTTCCAATTGGTGGCATCAAACTTCCAATAAAGTGATAGTTCTGACAATACAATCTGAACACGGGGGGGGACTATTTCTTCTGTTAATGCCATAATCTATCTTTCCTCCCATCGAAGTAAAGGAAATCATCATGTTGTAAGAACGGATGTTTGTTGTAAAAAGCCTACTTTTGTCACTTTCTCCGTACAACAATTCCTTAAACAAAGCAGGGAGTTCTTGCATAGGAAACAATTGGACTTTTCCAAGCATGCAACACGAAGAGAACTTTGCATTCAAGGTTGTCTTGCAACGCTTTTCCGATCTTTCTTCAAACCAAAAAATAGCATTGCAAAATTGACATTTGCTAGAAGGATCACCCAAGTCTATATAATCTGATTCATATATGGACCAAATAAAATTTTATTATTATTCAATTTTTTGTTTAAAATTAAAAAAATAACCTACAGTGTTCATATAATATAATATTTTATCTAAATAACACAAATCCGTTATTATTATAAGATTACCTTCAGTGAAAATTGAATTATTAGACGCATGCATAATATTATCAATCACTGTAGCAAATACAGTTGGTCCTGTCAAGTTATATAAGAGAAAAATATTATCAAAAAATATATATCTACATAATATTGCATTAAAATTATCCATATATTTAAGAAAATATTTAAAATTACCACAATCCTTTCTTTTCCGACAGCTACTACATTTCTTCATATTGGTTGATCCAACTTCTTCATTACTTGAGTCAACTACTTTTGTCATAGGTGAGTCTAAAAAGATTGATAAAAAATTTAAAAGAAAAAAATTATTAGATTAAATATATCAAGCAAATATTGCAAAAAAAGTTGCCATATATATTTAAAAAATATTTAAAATTACCATAATCCTTTCTTCTCCTCTTGATACTACATTTCTTCATACTGCTCGATCCAACTTCTTCAAAGGCTGAGTCCAGTGTTTTACTAATAGCTGAAACTAAAAAATATATGATATAACAAAGTAATAAATATACATGTAATAAAATATGGTAATGGTTGACAAAAATAGCATAAATAATTTAAAAAGAAAAACAAACACAAAATGTAATTATAAATTTTTTAAAAAAACAAAAACAAATTATAGAACATCATATACCATCTCGCTTAGTTCTTCTATTTTGATCAGAAACAGTGGCACAAGTCAAAACGCCTTCTCCAATTGTGGAGTCACCTATAATCATACCATATACTTGTAATTCTTTATTTACAGTATATTGAACAACGGTATTTGCATTGATTTCAGATTGGAATGAATCGAGAACTTGTGAATGAAATGGTGTTGGAAATGAGGAAAATCAGTACAAATTTGATCGGGGTGTAGTACTTCTAGAAATACCATTTCCTGTATCAAAATTTATTATTTAGAAATTATCATAGCAAATTATAATTAATGAACATAGCATTAATAAAAAAATCATACCATTTGATATATCAGACAACGGTTGAAACACAGAGGGAGAACTCTGTAATTTTCCAAATTGCCTTGATAAATGTAGATCAGAAGTAACATTTTCTGGATCAAGTTTGTCCGGATAATTAATTGAATAAAAAAAATCAACCTAACTGAAATTACCCGATCCGGCGCGCGGCGCATCTCGCGTTGGGAGGCTATTTCTGCTTTTCGTTTTGTAGAGTCGCCACGCCATTTTGATTATGCCCAAAACACTGAGGAAAGGATGGTTTTGTTTATTTTGTTGTGTGAAGAGATTTTGAGTTTGGAGGTCAGGTTACGCCTCGAGAAGAGATTTTTTTAGTGCTCACCCGAGTCGCCTCGTATACACGAGTCTTTCTGTACCATTTTCTTTAAATGTTGTGTGTGTGTGTGTGTTCTTTTAAATAAAATGCATAAAGTAAATAATTGAAAGACAGTGCGGGAATATTAACAAACCGCTATCACCGTCAGGCCTCCATAGTGCAATGGAAGGTCTTGTGGGATGGTTTGTATGGTTTGGGTCTGCGTGAATAGTAAATATTGACTACATTGTAAGCAGTAAATTAAAAGAAGTAATGTATTTAAAGACTGAAATTTAAAACAGTATTTAAATGTGCGGAAGGAGAACTCACCAATGTTAGTTATGTTCAATCTTCATAGGGTTTGTAGGAGGGATGTGTTTGGCTGAGGGTGTTTAAAGAGGAGAGAGGTTTTGCCCTCACTAATGGCAAAATCTCCCCTAATTAACTCTCGATATCTGTGATGTACCCGATTTTGGTGCCCGACAAAAAACTTGGGAAGTTTTTGAAAATATTTTTTTTTTGGATTAGGTTTAATCTTTTATCGGACTTTGAAAAATCAACGGAGTCGCCACGCCATTTTAGTTAAGGGCCAAAACTTTGAAAATGCCCAAAATTAGAGAAATGAGTCAGGAGCTCACGTTACACTCCGGGAAGAACGTTTGTCGTTCACCCGGATTGCCTCGTATGACGAGTCTTCCATACTCGAAACATTATTTTTTTTTGTGTGTGTTTGTGCATTTTGAAAAAGATTTTGAACTAAGAGGGGTTTTCTGGAAAATAACAGAAGTTCAAGGGACTGGACTGGAAAATAGTTTGGAAACAGTGACTAAACTGCAAAATTACAGAAACTAGAAATTTGTTTGCAGATGACAATGTCATCCGCGTGGATGACTTTGTAATGCAAGTTCATCCGCGCGGACTAACCTGCAGTCTAACTTGATTTTTTACAGTTTCTCAGTTTCACTCTGTAACTTCCAGAAACTTAATTGGATTTACAGGAATTAACTGGAAATGTAACTGAAAAGCAGAAAATAAAGGATATTTGACTTTTTTGAGCATCCATGTTTTGTCCTCTCTTTCCCTAGACTTTGATTAGTGGTCATAAGAGATGAATCCACTTAATCAAGCCATCCCAAGGGTACATTAGGACTTGAAAACATGTCATTTGCAAGAAAAAGGGGGATTTGACATGAAAGTAAATTTGATAAAACACGGAATAGGTTAAGATGTATCAACTTTAGAGGAAGATCTCTAAGGTGGTCACAAGAAGGACCATCCTTGAGACCTATACTCAAGTGTATCTCATACATCTTGTGTGACCTAAATTGTATATGCCTTAAGGATGTTCATCCATGGAAATGGTTTCAAGGTGAACATCTTAGACTATGGGGGGGGGGACATTTGCAAGAAAATAAAGATTATGGACCATTTGAAATGATCATCTATGGAGATGGACTCCAAGATAACCATCTTCTAGGTCAAGTGAACAAGCATGAACTAGAAATGTAAAGGGACAAGGGAAATATACAATAAAAGTATGAATCCTTGTAGAGAATCATCCATGGAGATGGACTCCATGGAGATCCTCTTGGATCATAGGACAAAGGGGAAGGGGGATAAACAACAAGTAAGTAAAATCATATCATGGAGACATTAAATGGATGCATGAACTAGAGAGTTTTGAGTAGGGAGAACAAGAGTTTACCAATATTTCTTGGGTTTGTGTTTAGGGTTTGAGGGTTACAATGGCTTAGGAGTGGTTTAGGAGTGGATTTGGTGTGGAATTTGAGTGGTGAGAGTGTTGAGGGCTGTTGAAGGATGAATTTTGACAGAGTAATAGTAGAATTTATAAATTTTTGGCCTCTTGAAACTGAGGGAGCAGGGCTGTTGTTGGTCCCAAAGGTGGCAACAAGGGTGAAAATACAGCTAGAGGGGGGGGGGTGAATAGCTGTTTCAAATTTTTCGCCCTCTTTTAAAAACTAAACCTCTAAGCTTACAAAACTGCTTGCAGTTGATAATAAACTGCAAGTAGATATGTAAAATGCACAGCAGAATAATTAGAGTTACAAAGCGGTTTTGGAGAGGCGGTTTGTAAAGCGGTTGTGATAGAGCAGTTGGTAAGTGCGGTTTACAAACAAGTGTGGTTTTGACAATGTTAACTCCAAACACTATTTCACAATAATGGATAACTAAATAAAGATCAAACAGAGACAGAGATAAATAATTAGTAAACACAAGAAATATAAATGCAGAAATATAAGAACACGTAATTTGGAGTGGTTCAATCGATAAACGATCTACGTCCACTACCAAGATGGTTAGTCTTGGATTTTCAAGAGTGATTTTACTATTGAGTATGAGAGATTACAAGTTACAAAGATTGATACTCAAATCTAAAATCTATTCTATGAAGATCAAATCCTAAGACTATAACCAGTGTATCTCAAGTGATTAATCTATGTGATTAAACAAGTGAGGTGTGTGTGTGAGAACAAGATCAAGGCTCTTTAAATCTATGAGATGTAGATCACAATGATTCTTGAATGTGTTAAGGCTTGATTTCTGGGCTGGGAAATATTTCTTGAAGATTGAAGATGAAGATTCAAAGGGTTGAATAATTTCTGGGCAGAGCTTCAGCTTCTATAAACACAGCACTTTCAATTTTTTCAAGCAATCTTCAAATGGTGAAGATTAGGGGTATTTATACCCAAGCATCAAGGAACTAGCCGTTGGACACAACTGTTGCAAGGACAGTACTTGATGCAATCCCATTGGTCCACATGACCACTTTTGTCCTTTGGTACAGCAGCTGCAGATAAAGCTGATCAGGCTTCAGCTGCAAGCAATGAGGTTTGGACACCTGTCACTTTTTCAAGATCCTTGCAGATCTTCTCTGACATTGAATCACGTGACAAGATATGGTGGTTGACTTTAGATATTACTGATGTGGATTCCAATGGTAAAGGTGGTTCACTTCAAGTCTTCAATCATTGGAGCGGTTCTGGTGTGCATGCGGTTTGACAAGTGCGGTTGGTAACACCAGTGAGGTTGCAGAGTGCGGTCAATAATTTGGAACTGCACAAGTGCGGTTCACAAGTGTAGTTGCTTGCCGGTTTGTTCAAAGGTAGTTTCAAATAAGGAATTCCACCAAGCAATTGCTACAAGCGGTTTTGCTAGGGCGGTTGGAAGTGCGGTTTGAAACTCCTGAACTGCAACTCTCAAATCCAATGAGTCTTGTGCCAGTCTTCAAGCCTAAATTTTAACATATTCTATAAAATGGACTTAGCTAAAAAATTGAAGTCTAAGCTTCATTATATAGGGTCCTAAAGTCCTTAAAATAGACAGGAGGTTATGGTATCAATCAAATCTAATACAAAATAGGAGGGTTAAAATATGCATACCCAACAATCTCCTCCTATTTGATTGATGCCATTACCTACTATAACTTAAAGCAAACATTGTACTTGGAAAAACATTTCCATAAGAATTAACATGGTAAGTCATGTCCCAAGTCAATGCACACACTTAGCTTAAGCTATAGATTTCTATACTATCTGAAAGATAAAAACTTACAATATGGAAAGTATATAAATGCATTCAGTGCACTTAAAAAAATAGACAGGAGGTTATGGTATCAATCAAATCTAATACAAAATAGGAGGGTTAAAATATGTTTAACCTTCATTTCAAAAAGATGATTTTAAGTTGGAAAATATTTGAATGAGGTTATAAACCATAAGTGGTTTCATTGTTCTACAAACAAGCAGTTTGATATGAACAAGGTTTTGGAACCAATGATGCATTTTTCATTACTACCATTGCGGTTACAGATTACAAAGGTAGAAAAGAAAAATGCAAGGGTTACAAAAGCAAAAGGAAGTTGGACAAAGATACAAAGAGTGTGGTCCAACAAACAAAAGAGTTTACCAAAAATTACATAGCAGAAGCGGTTCATTGTTGGTGCAGTTCTTGACCTTGCTGTTGCTGCTGCGGTTGGTTGACTTCAGGATTACGAGCTTGGTTTGATGCAGAGGTTTCAGACTTCAGAGCTCTTCTAATCCTTCTCACCTCATCAGCGGTCCTTCCTTGAGCGGTCACCAATCTTTCTAGGATATTTTCTTGAGAATCAAGCTTGAGATTGGCATCACTGACTACTTTGGAGTTTTCAGATACTTGAGCAGTTAGATCTTCAATTAATGCATGGAAGGAGGAGTTCAAGGAATTGACACATGATATGAATCTCCCCCTGAATTGCTGCAGTCTGATTTGAAATAGCTTCAGACATAGGATCTAGATCAACTGTCACCTTAATAGAGGATTTCAACTCATTAACTGTGGCTTCCAGTTTAGAGGTGAAACCTGACTTGATATTTTCAAGGCGGTCGTTGAATTCATCCCTGATCCCATTTAGCTTGGCCATCAAGGCATCTTCAAGAGAGTTTGTTTTGACCTCCAGCTGAGCTTTAACAATATCAACTTTAGAGAGAACATTTGCTTCAACCGCATTCAAGGCGGTTTGAAAGTCTTGAGAGGGAGGCGGTTGCGAGTTGATTGCATTGAGGATTTCAGCTTGGAGGGAGTCAAGAGCGATTTTGGAGGAGTTGGAAAGTTGAGTGATCATTTCTTTCAGATCAGAATCTCCAAATGATTGAATTTGAACAATACCTTCAGCTAAGTCCTTTTTAAATCCTTCAAAACAGGATTCAGCTGAGGATTTGACAATGTTTGCTAAGTCCTTCTCCCCCTTAATGGCATCAAGTATTTGGGCAAAACTTTTTAGAGAATTTTTATGGTCAGCCATTTGAAGGGTTTGAGAGGCAATCAAATGGGATTGAGATTCAACAAGCTTTTGAAGGGAACGGTTGGAAGCTTCAAGGGTGGCATTGGATGCTGTCAGTTTGATCATATGGCCTTGGTTAATGAGGAGTTGGCTTTGAATAAGGTTAAGAGTGGAAAGAATCTGAGAGTAGTCAGTGGGTGGAGGAGCGGTTGAAGATGAGGGAATATGGGTGAAAGCAAGAGGCGGTTCAGAAAAGGTAGGAGGTGCAGTTTGAGGCATTTGAGAGAAAAGGGTTTGAAAAATACGAGAAGCAGGGACTGTATATGGTGAGGAGGTTGAAGTTGAAGTGGTTAGAGTTTGAGGTAAGGTAGATGGGGCGGTTAGGATAGGGGTGGTTGGGATTGGGGCGGTTGATATAGGGGCGGTTGGGATTGGGGCGGTTGATATAGGGGCGGTTGATATAGGAGTGGTTGGGATGGGAATTGTGGAAGTTAGAGAGGTTGAAGTGATTGGGTTTGTATGTGTGGAAGGGGATCTTTGGGGTGAAGGCGTAGGAGATTTAGAAGGGTTTGATTTGTTTATGGGAGAATTTTGTGGTGAAGGAGTTGGATCCCTAAGTCTAGAAGTGGAATGAGCTGGGCCTGTTGATGGCTTGGAGGTCCATTCAGTAAAGGCACGAGGGTTTGAGGTGGCTTGTTTCAAAGGGGTTTGAGGATCAGAATGGGAGGATGAATTGGAATTATATTAAGAAGAGGAGGATTTGTCAAAGTAAGAAGAAGTCACACCAGGAATTTTGACATGGGTTTGAGCAACTTGGTGAAGATAATGTTTTGGCTTTTTGATGGGGGTTGTCTTCTTTGCCATTTGTTTGAATCTCCTCTTCCTGGGATTCTCCCCCTGAGCAGTTTCATTTCTAGGAGTTGGAGAGGGAGGAAGCGGTTGGTTGGGAATTGGTGAAGAGGTTTGGTGTTGAATAGGTGAGGTTGGAGGAGTTTGAGCTGAAGATTGGGTTGGAGGTGGAGGCGGTTTGGTTTGAGGAGGAGGTTGCGGTTGGACTTGTGATTGGGGTTGCGGTTGGGGTTCAAGAGTGGATGACTTACCCTTTGCAGTTTTCCTCAGTTCTGCCTTTCTCTCCAACTTGTCTAACTTGGCCCTGTAGAAAGCAGCCTTGTCTTCCTCAGAAAGATTGGCAGTTGCAGTTTTGGCTTTCTTGGCCTTCTTGATAAGAGGGGCTATTCCAGCATCCTCTTCTTCTTCCTCATCCTCATCAGGTTCATCTTGCAGTGTCATCTTCTCCTTTGCTTTAGAACTTGGACCAGCACCAGCGGTTGTAGAACGCGGTTTGATTGATGCGGTCCTAGTCTTCTTAGGCTGTGGTTCAACAACTAGATTCTTCTTTCTTGAGGCCTTCTTGATTGCCTTTCCCAGAGCTGTAACCGCGGTTTCAGGAGTCATCTCAACATAAAATTACATTGGTTGATGAGTATCAGCATCATACAAGGACTTGTATTCAGTATTCCCAAAATAATATCTGAAATTGTGACATACCCTAGTTCCAAGGGAGTCTCTATCACCCAAGGGCACAGATAATTCAGGAGTTGAGATTCTCAGATCCTCCAGATGCTGATAGCTGGTAAATAAGGCGGTTAGGAGCCTGCAGAAGGGTCTCCATCTCATGTGCTCATTCTTGATTTTTGACTGGTAGGTATCAATAGAGCTAGCCAATTCTCTCATAAGGATCTTGGTCCAGTTGAGCTTGATCCCATTGTATATAGCACAACAGTATGTCCATTGCTGAGAGGTGAAGTTGTTGTGGTTACCAGTTTTACCACAAACAGACATCCCTACTATATAGCCCAAGTGGCTCATCAGTTCACCAAACTCCTTCCTTGGCTTCTTCTTGTAATAACCAGATAAAGAGGTAAGCTTGACTGTAGATTGAGCGGTTGCATCTAACACCTCTTGATTGACTTCTAAGGGGCATCCAGAAACATGGAAGCCAAAGGTGCTTCGAATATCCAGATGATCAATAGAGATTTTAAAACCTTCAACATCAGCAACCAAGCAGTTGATCTTACTTCCATCAGATAATAATCTCTCACCAGATTCAGCAGTTGCATAAAACTGGTCCACAAAAGATGGAATGATATAGGATTGCTTTTTGTTGAAGAGAGGGAGGATTCCAGAAGCACTCAATCTTCTAATCATTTCTCTGCCAAGGGCATCATTCTGAAGCTCAGTCTCAATGATCTCATAACCTGGTATGAAAAATCTAGGTTCCTACAAAGTGAAATAAATAGGTTAGATCCATAACATGATTCACAAAGCACAAGCGGTTTGGGCATCCATGCGGTTGGCAATGATTCGGTTGGAAATGTGAAGAACTCCAAACCTCAAGTGTATTGTGAATACAACTGAAGGAACATAGAAAATATGCAAGAGATTATATTAGTACGTGGCATTGTAGTCCAAAGTTATTCCACACTGCAAGCAGTTGTGTTGTAGGGGAAGGTTATGGTGTCCAGCCTATATACTAAGTAATATTTCAAAGGCATTGAACATGTAGGTGCAAAAGATTTACATAAGTAGCTAACAGGCATGCGGTTGAGATATGATCATGCGGTTTTAAAATAACATGCGGTTCATAATTAGCATGCGGTTCTAATTGGTAATGCGGTTGTAAATAGCATGCAGTTTGAATCAAGGATTTGCAAGAATGCGGTTTCAAACATAGGGAGCATGCGGTTGATGTTCAAAACAGTGCATTCCAAAAAAAAATTTATTGAAAATATTCTAAGTATGGAAACAGGTTTGAAAATCAAGTGAACCAAAACATGTGAAATTTTGACAAGGCATATGAACAGTCATGTTGAAGGCATGATGAACACGAAGAACAACTTAGAACACTAAGAACAGAGATTCAACATAAGTTCACCAAAATCAACAAATAACATGTCAAAATGATCACAATGAGCAAGGGATTAATAATATCATAGTAAAAATTCAATCTTTTCTCAAAATAAACAAGAATAAGCAAAAACACAGAAGTGGGTTTTCAAAAAGTTTAAACTAAAAATCCAAAATCAGTACTCAAATCATGGATGGATCATAAAATAAGTTACATATAATGAATCCATAAGTAAATCCGAACAAAACCCAACAGAAATCGTTTAAAATGATGAACAAACAAAGCAGTTATGAACAAAAATGCATTTGAGGGTTTCGAAGCCTTCAAGGTCTAACAATGGCGGATTCACATGGTATTTTGCAGAAATGAAGAAAGATGAAGTTAAGAAGTTCATACCATATCAGAGAAGGGAGCCTTGGGTGCCATTGAAATTTGAAGAATTAAAGTTTGAAGTTTTTGAAGATTTAGAGAGAGAAGATGAGTTGGTAGAAAGGACAGTGCTCAGAGAATTGACAGAGTTGAAAAGTTGAAATTGTAGGGTTTGGTTTTTATTTATAGGAAATTCTCAGAACAAGGACAGTTGAAAAGACTTTTTGATTATCCCATAAAAGAAATCATTTCTCTGTTGCACCCTTTCATCTTCTTCCTTTGCCAATGATGGCTGACAAGAGATTTTTTAACGCTAATGTTCCCTTTGCATTAAATGCATTTAAATTTTGAAATAACGTGGGAAACATTTGCAAAAATACCCTTATGTCAAAATGTGGACTAAAATGAAAATAAGAGAACTTACCTTGAGTCCACGTGGCAGTGCGGTTGAAAGGGGGTTCAAACCGCATAGCTTCTTCAAAGCTAAGAAAGATTAAAATAGTTTTTGAAAATATCAATTGTTGAATGCGGTTGAAGAGTGAGCGGTCAAATTGCAGCATGCGGTTGAAACAACACGGTTGGCTGCAAAGGCGGTTGACCACTAGCAGTTTGGATACACGCGATTCAACAATGGGAGGTTTGAAACCTCAACAGGAAATACAACCTAAACTCAACACATAAGTTAGAAAATAAAAAGTATGGAATCATTTAAGTTCAAGCATACCCATTTCTCCTCTAAGGAATGAAAACCTCTTGGAGTCAAGAGCCTTGGTGAGGATGTCAGCAATCTAGTTGTCTGTCCCCACGTACTCTAAATGGATATTCCTCTTCTCCACATGGTCTTTGAGAAAATGATACTTGATATCAATATGCTTGGTCTTGGAATGCATGACAGGGTTGTTGGAAACTGAAATTGTTGAAGTGTTGTCACACATGATAGGGCAATTTCCTTCTTCAATTCCATAGTCCACCAATTGCTGCTTCATCCAAAGGATTTGACAGCAACAACTACCAGCAGCAATATACTCAGCCTCTGTGATTGACACTGAAACTGAAGCTTGCTTCTTGCTGGCCTAAGCAACTAGTCTATTCCCAAGGAAATGACAAGTACCACTAGTGCTTTTCCTGTCAATAGTACAAGCTGCATAATTTGCATCTGAATAACCTACAAGATCGAAGTTTGAATCTTTGGAATACCAAAGTCCAAGGTTAGTGGTTCCAGATAAATAGCGGATTATACGCTTGACTGCAATTAGATGTGCTTCTCTAGGATCTGCTTAATAGCGTGCACATACACAGACACTAAACATGATATCGGGCCTACTAGCAGTTAAATAAAGTAATGAGCCGATCATACCTCGATATAAAGTTTGATCAACCTTCTTACCTTTGAGATCTTTATCTAGCTTATTGCCGGTGGCCATTGGAGTATCATATGCTTTAGCATTTTCTAATCCAAACTTCTTTATCAACTCCTTGGTGTATTTGGCTTGGCTGAGGAAAATACCTTTTTCGCATTGCTTGATTTGAAGCCCGAGAAAGAATGTTAATTCTCCCATCATGCTCATCTCAAACTTGCTTTTCATTAGCTTTTCGAAACGCTTACAAAGTAACTCATTAGTAGAACCAAAAATAATATCATCGACATATATTTGAACAAGTAAAGTATGCTCATTATATTTGGCAATAAAAAGAGTTGTATCGATTTTACCACGTTTAAATCCTTTTTCTAGTAAAAATTTAGAAAGAGTCTCATACCATGCCCTTGGAGCTTGCTTAAGTCCATACAAAGCTTCTGGAGTTTGTAGACATGATTGGGAAATTTGGAGTCTTCAAATCCAGGCGGTTGGGCAACTTACACGGTCTCTTGCAGTTCACCATTGAGGAAAGCACTCTTCACGTCCATTTGATATAACTTGAAATGCTTGAAAGAGGCATTGGCTAAGAAGATCCTAATTGCTTCCAATCTTGCAACTGGAGCGAAGGTTTCATCATAATCGATTCCCTCTTCTTGCCTATATCCTTGTGCAACCAACCTTGCTTTATTCCTAGTGATGCTTCCATTCTCGTCCATCTTATTCCTAAATACCCACTTAGTTCCTATCACTCCTTGATCCTGAGGTCTAGGCACCAAAGTCCAGACCTTGCATCTTTCAAACTGGTTGAGTTCTTCTTGCATTGCAACGACCCAACTGGAATGGAGTGCTTCATCAATATTCTTGGGTTCAACTTGAGATAATAAGGAAGTATGCTCATCATAGTTCGATCTCCTTATTTGAACACTGGCAAAAAGATCACCAATCACATTAGAGAGAGGGTGACTGCTAACTTCACGAACCTCAGGGGGTAAATCTGGTTGGACTGAGGTTTGCTGAAGATCTTCAATTGGAACATCGTTAGATCCTTCAGCGAAGTCATGAAAGGTAAGTTGACAAAGAGGTTCAATAAGCTGGATAGGGGAATTCTCAACTTCTTCTTCCCTTGGAGTTGTATCTGGAGTAGGAACTTCATGTGCGGTTTCAAAGGTGCGGTTTGAAGGAATGTCAGTTGAGGGTGCTGGATTTTGTGGTTGAGGTTCAGGTGCGGTTCTAGAGGGTTCACCTGTTTCATTATGCTCAGCAAAATCATCAGCAACATTTGGAGCCAAATGTGGCTCAAGGAGAGAATGCTCATCGAAAGTAACATGGACAGACTCAACTATTTTTAAACTAGTTTTGTTAAAAACACGAAAAGCTTTTGAATGTTTAGCATACCCAACAAAAATACCTTCATCGTCCTTGGCTCCGAATTTACATCTATTTTCTCTTCTGTTGTAGAGGATAAAGCATTTGCAGCCAAAGATCTTGAAGAATGCAATGTTGGGGGTTCTTCCTCACCAAAGCTCATAGGGAGTCTTGTTATAGGTTTTGTTGATGAGGGAGCGGTTCTGAGTGAAGCATGCTGTATTGATTGCTTCAGCCCAAAAATACTGAGGCAGCTTGGCTTCAAATATCATTGTCTTTCCAGCCTCAATCAACGTCTTGTTCTTCCTTTCCACAACCCCATTTTGTTGTGGAACACCAGTAGTTGAGAAATTGTGATCAATCCCATGGTCATCACAATACTGAGCAACACCGTTGTTCTTAAATTCTGTTCCATTATCTGATCGAACACTAAAGATGTCATCTTCTTTTTGAGATTGGAGCCGTCTAAAAAGTGCGGTGAGGATCTCATAGCAGTCATCTTTGGAAATCATCATCTCAACCCACGTATATCTTGAATAATCATCCACCACCACTAAAGTATATCTACTTCCTCCAATACTGGCAGTGGTTACGGGTCCAAACAGATCTATGTGAAGCAGTTGTAAGCATCTTGAAGTTGATGGAGCGGTCTTGCTGGTGAAAGACGACGCGGACTGCTTACCAAGTTGACATGCACTGCATTTCTCAGGATGGTGGTCAGCCACTTTGGGTAAACCACGAACGAGGTTTTCCCTACCAATCTTTGCAAGATACTTAAAGTTCAAGTGGCTCAACCTCTTGTGCCATAGCCAACTATTTTTGCTCACATTTTTAGCTACAAAACAGAGATTAGTAATACTACATGCAGAATCTAGATCAATAATGTAAATATTACTCTTACGAATCCCTGTGAGTAGGGTGACTCCGGAAATGCTATCTTTGATAAAGCAGTTTGATGACGTGAAGTTGCAAAGCATTTCTTTATCGCAGAATTGAGAAATTGAAAGGAGGTTGTGCTTGAGTCCTTCAACAAGAGAAACCTTCTCAATGGTTAGGTTTCCTCTCCTTATAACACCATATCCAATGGTCTTGCCTTTGTTGTTATCACCAAAGGTTACAGACGGACCACTTGCTTCAATGACATCTTCAAGTAATGATCTATCTCCAGTCATATGTCTTGAGCGGCCCTTTGTCAAGATACCATTCATTTTCCTTGGAGTGACCGGCCATTAAGCAGAGGACCTGAAATGTAAACATTAAGAACGAGGTCCCCCTTTATTCCTTGGGTCCTGAAGTTAGCAACCCTTTACGACCCACACCTGTTTGACAGAAGGAGGTTTACTCTTCCTGGCATTGGATGTGAACCGCAAAAGGCATTCTGCAGCTTTGTGACCTAAACCATCACACACAGAGCATTTATAAAAGCTACAAGCATAATGAGGTTTTACTAACTCCTTACTCTTATTAGGAGTTTCATACGGTTTGGTAGGCGTGGTTTCAGGCTTAACAAAGGGAACTGGATTTAGTTTGACCACGTATTTTCTGGGAGCGCTCTTTCTGCTTTTGAAGGCAGGTGGAGCGGTCGAAGAAGAGGCGCGGTCAGACTTGCAGTTGCCAACATCTCTAGTTTCACCAGAAGCGGTTTTAGGGATGCGGCCAACTCCATATGCCATTTCCTCTGAAGCTACACTCTTAGAATTCTTTGGCTTCATCTGAAAGTTCTTCCCATATTGCTTCCCTTTTGGGTAGACAAAATTAAAATTTTGTTGTCCTTTACCCTTAGCTTTAGCATGCTTCCCCTTAAGAATTTCTTTAGTTAGTTTCAAAATTTCCTCATCTTTTTCACTGCAGGATGCACACTTCTCCTCTTCATCAGATCCAAAACCTAGACCCTCCTTAATTCCATTGGGAACTTGAGAATCTATGATTTGATCCGCGGTGGATTTTGACTTGAGCCACCCATCAATAATCTTTTGACGATCGTTGAGTTGGGTGACCAGGTCATCATTCCGGAGTTGAAGTGCAACAACCTTAGTTTCAAGGATGCGGTTTTGATTAGCAAGAGGAGTCATTCTTTTGATTTGGTCCTTAAGATTTGAAATTTCAGACCTCATCACAGTTTTCTCCGTCTTGTACTGAGAAATCTCATCATTAGCTAAGCTTAAGGCTTTCTTAAGATTAGAGAATTTGTGGATCATCACTTCAGCTTCCTTAAACATCCTTTCGTGTTCCGAGGGAGAAACTTCTTCCACCACCTTTTTCAAAATTTTCTTCTTTGGAATTACTTTTGAAGGTGGTGCATTTGTAGGAGGGAAAATGGGACGTGAATACGAGCAATTTCCTATCTTAATGCTAGGAGTAAGTTTGATATTTTCATCCAACTTAAAATTTGGAGGTTTTATAGAAACCTCTTTTTCCTCCATATCTTGCAACTCGATTGACTTAGAATCTGACTCATCGGAAGCATCTGCAATTAAGCAGAGATTAACCTCTTCGGTTTCATCGTCACTTCCATCATCAGGATCCGTTTCAATCCAAGTTGCTAATTCCTTGGAATTCTCTTCCTCCTCAGCAACCATTCCCTTGCTACGAGAAAAATTTGCAGGAGTGGTTTTCTTTTTCATGTATTCATATTTGGGCTGTGGACACTCAGATGCAAAGTGACCAGGTTTTCTACAGTTGTAGCAAACTAGATCACTCTTTTTCTTTGTATCTCCAGCCTTAGAAAATGTTGCAGGAGGTTTGCCTTTAGAAAATGTTTTTGTGAAAGGTTTTGAGGATTTTCTAAAATTTTGAAATCTTTTTACAAACATGGCAAAATCATCATCATCCATCTCGATGAGTGATGAGGTTGATATGGAAGGATCTACGGTTTGATTGGATGTAGATGGTTTCTCCTCATGTTCCACGACGGACATGGAAAGCGATTTGGTTTTCCCTTCAATCTCTTCAATATGATTTAATTTAAGCTCATAGACTCTAAGATTTGCATACAAGTTACTTAGCGACCAAGTATTCAAAACTTTTGAGTCTTCTAGAGAGGTAGCCTTATTAACCCATCTAGAACCCAAAGCAGCTAGGAAAGTCTTATTGATTTTCTTATCGGTTAAAGTTTTTCCAAGAGATCTACAAGAATTAACTACCTCAACATAGCGGTCGTAGGTTTGATGCAAGGTTTCGTTGGATTTTCTGTTGAAGTTGTTGTAGGATCTTTCAACAGCATATAATTTCCTTTCCTTGCATTCGTCATCACCTTCGAGGTAGCTCTCTATGGCATCCCACATCTGCTTTGCGGTTTTGAGGTACATCACCTTTTGAAGAGTTGAAACTGGGAGGGTTCCTGAAATGATGTGCCTTGCCTTGCTGTCTAAGGCAACTAATCTCTTCTCTTCATCCGACCACTCATCTTTAGGCTTTTTGACCTCTGGAGTTTCTGTATTGGTGGTTGCATCAGTGTTGGCCTTCATGGGAACAAACGGGCCATTGATTACGTTCTCCACCAGCATCTCATCAATTGTTTCCAAATGAATGAGCATTCGGCAATTCCATATGTCAAAGTGGTCTTCGTCCAAGATTGGAATGTGTGAATAGTTAACAGTAGTCATTGTCTCTGAGTTTGCCATATTGAATCGGCACACAAGCTGTT
This sequence comes from Adenophora triphylla var. japonica, assembly GCA_022495995.1. Lineage (NCBI taxonomy): Eukaryota > Viridiplantae > Streptophyta > Magnoliopsida > Asterales > Campanulaceae > Adenophora > Adenophora triphylla. Next base: position 173,858 of record JAFEMH010001764.1, read on the forward strand.
AAGCTTGAAAAACAGTGGTTTTAAAATGTATTAGCTCTGATACCACTTGTTGGTCCCAAAGGTGGCAACAAGGGTGAAAATACAGCTAGAGGGGGGGGGGAGGTGAATAGCTGTTTCAAATTTTTCGCCCTTTTTTAAAAACTAAACCTCTAAGCTTACAAAACCGCTTGCAGTTGATAATAAACTGCAAGTAGATATGTAAAATGCACAGCAGAATAATTAGAGTTACAAAGCGGTTTTGGAGAGGCGGTTTGTAAAGCGGTTGTGATAGAGCAGTTGGTAAGTGCGGTTTACAAACAAGTGTGGTTTTGACAATGTTAACTCCAAACACTATTTCACAATAATGGATAACTAAATAAAGATCAAACAGAGACAGAGATAAATAATTAGTAAACACAAGAAATATAAATGCAGAAATATAAGAACACGTAATTTGGAGTGGTTCAATCGATAAACGATCTACGTCCACTACCAAGATGGTTAGTCTTGGATTTTCAAGAGTGATTTTACTATTGAGTATGAGAGATTACAAGTTACAAAGATTGATACTCAAATCTAAAATCTATTCTATGAAGATCAAATCCTAAGACTATAACCGAGTGTATCTCAAGTGATTAATCTATGTGATTAAACAAGTGAGGTGTGTGTGTGAGAACAAGATCAAGGCTCTTTAAATCTATGAGATGTAGATCACAATGATTCTTGAATGTGTTAAGGCTTGATTTACAGAATTTGGGAAATATTTCTTGAAGATTGAAGATGAAGATTGAAAGGGTTGAATAATTTACGGCGAGCTTCAGCTTCTATGAACACAACACTTTCAATTTTTCAAGCAATCTTCAAATGGTGAAGATTAGGGGTATTTATACCCAAGCATCAAGGAACTAGCCGTTGGACACAACTGTTGCAAGGACAGTACTTGATGCAATCCCATTGGTCCACATGACCACTTTTGTCCTTTGGTACAGCAGCTGCAGATAAAGCTGATCAGGCTTCAGCTGCAAGCAATGAGGTTTGGACACCTGTCACTTTTTCAAGATCCTTGCAGATCTTCTCTGACATTGAATCACGTGACAAGATATGGTGGTTGACTTTAGATATTACTGATGTGGATTCCAATGGTAAAGGTGGTTCACTTCAAGTCTTCAATCATTGGAGCGGTTCTGGTGTGCATGCGGTTTGACAAGTGCGGTTGGTAACACCAGTGAGGTTGCAGAGTGCGGTCAATAATTTGGAACTGCACAAGTGCGGTTCACAAGTGTAGTTGCACTGCATTTTGTTCAAAGGTAGTTTCAAATAAGGAATTCCACCAAGCAATTGCTACAAGCGGTTTTGCTAGGGCGGTTGGAAGTGCGGTTTGAAACTCCTGAACTGCAACTCTCAAATCCAATGAGTCTTGTGCCAGGCCTAAATTTTAACATATTCTATAAAATAGACTTGGCTAAAAAATTGAAGTCTAAGCTTCATTACATAGGGTCCTAAAGTCCTTAAAATAGACAGGAGGTTATAGTATCAATCAAATCTAATACAAAATAGGAGGGTTAAAATATGCATACCCAACAGCTGTATTTATAGATTGGCTGGAGTACAATCTTATCCACGTGGATATGATTGCAGGCACACTCATCCGCACGGTTGGGATCAGCAGCGTGCCCAATTTTTGCAGAAAGCTATTTTTGCTGTTTCTATTTTGTCAATATTCCTTTTTTATTGGAAATGACAAATTCCACCGAGGTCATATGCCATTTTCTTATTCCTAAGAGGTCCTTCCTCATTCAAATTGTCAAAATAATATCCAAAATGCCCCTAAATGACTATAAATCATTAATTTGGGATGATGGAACATTAACGACCCAGATTGGGGCACTTACAGTAGCCCCTCGACGACGGTACTTCCAGGGGAAGTGGGGTCGTTGACAAAAGTGAGGATCCCAATCTGGCAAGCTTTTACCTAGATGGGTGAGGAGGTGATTGAAGCAGTCGGATGGCTGGTCCCTTTTAAAGGATTCCTATGTATCCCAAGTGGGAATCAATTCGGTTGTAGTTCAGATCTTGCGGGAGAAAGGAGTGACCAAGGTGGTCAAACGAATGGACCTCCCTACCGCATTTTCGTTGCTGAAGATAGACTCGACTAACGAGGGTATTGCCGAAGATAGACTCGAGTAACGAGGGTGTTGCCGAAGATAGACTCGACTAACGAGGGTGTTGCCTAAGATAGACTCGACTATCGAGGGTGTTATCGAAGATAGACTCGACTAACGAGGGTGTTGCCGAAGATAGACTCGACTAACGAAAGTGTTATCGAAGATAGCCTCGACTAACGAAGGTGTTGCCAAAGATAGCCTTGACTAACGAGGGTGTTACCGAAGATAGACTCGACTAACGAAGGTGTTGCCAAAGATAGAGTCGACTAATGAGGGTGTTGTCGAAGATAGACTCGACTAACGAGGGTGTTACCGAAGATAGACTCAACTAACGAGGGTGTTGCCAAAGATAGACTCGACTAATGAAGGTATTGCCGAAGATAGACTCGACTAACGAAGGTGTTGCCGAAGATAGACTCAACCAACGAAGGTGTAATTTATCACCGCAGACTTGCTTTGTTGCTTAGCTGGGGAAAATTTGGGCTTACGATGACTGTCGGGGAAAAGTATTCAGGCTTATGATGATGGCCGAAATTTATCTGTTGTGGATATATATTCTCTGTACGGGCTTTCAAGGATTGCCGGAGAAAAGAATTTGGGCTTACGATGACGACCGAGAAAGGATTCGGGCTTATGATGATGGCCGAGAAGGGATTTGGGCTTACGATGACGGCCGAGAAAGGATTCAGGCTTACGATGACGACCGAGAATGGATTTGGGCTTACGATGACGGCCGAAGATTTAAAATACGAAAGGAAATGGACTTTCGTTAAGAAAATCGGGCTTACTTTGGAGGTCGAAGTTGGAAATACGGAAGGAAATGGACTTCCGTTAAGAAAATCGGGCTTACTTTGGAGGCCGAAGATTGAAAACACGGAAGGAAATGGACTTTTCTTAAGAAAATCGGGCTTACTTTGGAGGCCGAAGATTGAAAATACGGAAGGAAATGGACTTCCGTTAAGAAAATCGGGCTTACTTTGGAGGCCGAAGATTGGAAATACGGAAGGAAATGAACTTCCGTTAAGAAAATCGGGCTTACTTTTGAGGCCGAAGTTGAAAATGCGGAAGGAGATGGACTTCTGTTAAGAAAATCGGGCTTACTTTGGAGGTCGAGGTTGAAAATGCGGAAGGAAATGGACTTCCATTAAGAAAATCGGGCTTACTTTGGAGGCCGAGGTTGAAAATGTGGAAGGAAATTGACTTCCGTTAAGAAAATCGGGCTTACTTTGGAGGCCGAGGTTGAAAATGCGGAAGGAAATGGACTTCCGTTAATAAAATCGGGCTTACTTTGAAGGCCGAAGTTGAAAATACGGAAGGAAATGGACTTCCGTTAAGAAAATCGGGCTTACTTTGGAGGCCGAAGTTGAAAATACGGAAGGAAATGGACTTCCGTTAAGAAAATCGGGCTTACTTTGGAGGCCGAGGTTGAAAATACGGAAGGAAATGGACTTCCGTTAAGAAAATCGGGCTTACTTTGGAGGCCGAAGTTGAAAATACGGAAGGAAATGGACTTCCGTTAAGAAAATCGGGCTTACTTTGGAGGCCGAAGTTGGAAATACGGAAGGAAATGGACTTCCGTTAAGTTCCATTGGAGAAGTTAACTCCTGTTAACTTTCTGTTAGAATGGGGATCTGAATGCAGAGTGCCAAGAATTAAAAGGGCAAAGTAGGGTTTTTACCCTACAATCTTATCCGCGCGGACCAGATCGACAGGGCGACGGGTTCAAGAGCAGACAGGCGCCGTTTGTCTTCTTCATTGTTTTCAAACAACAACCGAGAGGAAGAGAGAAAAAAGAGGGAGAAAAACTCCATTGTTGTCCAAAATCTTTGCTAAGACCTTCAAAATCGAGGCTATGGAGCAAGGGGAAGGAGCTTATGTAGTTCGCCGAGGTCGGGTGAGCAGAGAGGCTGCGGAGAAGCGACTTGAATTGGTGAGGATGCATCGCCATTACACGCTCTCACAATCGGTAAACGACGAAGTTTGCCCGGATATATGGCAACATTGGGCCACCGATGAGGATCTCCTCATAGTATGATACTCAATTTCGTCAATTTTATTGATTTTTCATCAAAATTGGTTCATGCTAGAGTTAGGGCTTGAATTGTCAAATTTTGGGGCTTTTGTTGATTTTGTCATTGTAATGTGAAATTGACAATGCATATGTTTAATTGAAAGCATGGGTAGTATGAATATGCAATTTGTTTGTAGAAAACATGAGTAGTTTGCATAATGTGAAAATAAAGTGGGTGCAAATTTATCGAATTTGGGGCGGATTCTTGCATGTGAGATTTTTGTGATGGAAACTCGTTTTTGTGAGCATATGTTTGATAACATGATGACTGAACGTGAGAAAAAAAAATACATGCATGATAGATTTATGAAAATAAAGTGCATGGAGAAAAAAAATGTGTCCAAAAATGGAACAGAGTTTATTTTCTCTTTTCCTGTTTGTGTTCGTGTCATGTTTGCAATTTTGTTGAGATGCGCGCTTTGTTTACTTTCAGGGGAGAGCGGATGTCATCCAGAGCAAGTTGGACAAACTGAAGACTCGGGGCTCTGTTGAGGCAATCGTTAGGCTTTGGGATGCATTGCCCACAGCTGGTAGGGAGGGTTACAGGAGTCCTCGACAGCTTGTGGTTGCCTCTAACCTTTACAGTTTTATTGAGTACTTGAGGGGGTTAGTGGGTTTCCATAAGAGCAAGGGGCTCTATCTTGCTTTGATTGAGTACTGGTGGGATGTTACCCACACGTTCCACTTCTTTTGGGGGGAGGCTACCGTGACCCCTACTGACTATGCTGCCATCACTGGTCTGTCCTTTAAGGGGCTTAGCTTGGAGTGGCATGACGGGTACACCAACAGGGAGCTGATGGATCTACTAGGGATCGTTCCCGTGCCAAGGAAGGGAATGGGCATGGAGTATGCCGTGGTGGTTGCGAAGCTGACAGAGAGCATAGCTCGATATGAGAGGGGGATCAGACCATCTCCGCTGAGCAGATTGTTCGCTGCTTCTTGTGGTTTGCCCTCTCCAGCACCTTATTTGGGCATGCTGAGGGCACAACTGTGTTTGCCTTACTGGGGTCTTTGGCGGACATCGATAGGATCGATGAGTTCACTTGGGGAGAGGCAGGCCTGGCGGAGTTATACTTCACCCTGGATAGGTATAGCAGGAAGGTGTCTACCTCCCTGACCTGCTTTGAGTTCCCGTTGGAGGTATACTCTCTTCTTCTTCTTTTTTACCCTATGTAGATATTGTATATCCATCTTTTGTATTGATGGGTTTCCCTTGTTGGATGCAGGTCTGGGCTCTGGAGATTTTTGGATGCGCCCTGTGGGACCATGTCCAGGGGGAGGTTTTTGCGTACCCAACTATGCTTTGGTGGACAAAGGATGCTAGGGTGAAGAGGAACAGCAGGACCAGGAAGAAGATAAGGTATCAGGACATGGTGCCGTTTTTGAGGGTGGAGACCAGCGAGAGGGTTAATTTTTACCCCTGGGGTCGATTCGAGGTTGACCAGGTGGGCGGTGCTGAGCGCTGGACTGAGCGGAGGTGTATCCTGCGGGGACTTACCTGCGACGTCTATTACTTGGGGGAAAGGGTGACTGGGCAACACGGTCTAGGGATGGCCCCTTTGGCACCGGTCGAGCCTCCGGCTGACATGTTGTATCCCCGGGAAGGGACGGAGAGCTGGCAGTGGTTTAGGGCTAGGCAGCCTGCCATGAAGTATGTCACTCAGGAGCCTTATCTGGCGTTTGTAAGACGCAGGCTGAGGATGCCTCAGGTGCTGGCGAGGGAGGGGATCGCTGTCGTCAGACTCCCTCGAGCTGACTTCTCATATACCCAGGAGGGGGTTAGGATGTGGGCCTAGATACCTCTCCCAGAGGTGACACCGCAAGCTTTCCGGCCCCGACCGAATGCTCGGGTATGTGCTGATCACATTCTGATTACTTAGCCTTTGTACATCTTACGCCATTGCTTCGACTGTTTTTTTGATGCTCTCATTTTTTTTGTGCAGTACTCGGCCCGGGTTGTCCATCGGCTTTTGCGCCAGGTCATCAGGGCCAAGAGGTTCATCTGCAACCTTGTGATGCAGGGGAATGCTCGGGGTTCTGAAAGGACATCGCGACTAGTGCCTCTGCACGAGAGAGGTCCCCTATTCCATCCAGCGGGCCTATGCCAAGCAGAAGGTCTATGGAGACTCCCAGTACCTAGCCCAGAGTGTCGACTCCTCTCTGGCAGCCAGCGGACATCCCTCTCTCTCCCTACATGGATAGGAGCGTTGAGATCTCGCGGGACCACATCATCTTCGGGGGTATGGAGGGACCGAGCTACGTACAGGGCAGAGCTGGTGAGGCCTATTCTTCACACCGAGGAGGTTATGGCACCTTTGAGCTGCAAGGGGATTACGGGACTCCCTTACAGACCCAGGGGACGTATGGCCAGGGCTCGGACGCCTTCTCTTTTGGCTATGACTTCTTTGCTGACATCGGAGTGCCGTACCGAGGCGTGCCTGCTGATCCTGAGGACACATATTCTGACGCTGAGCAGGATGACATAGAGTCAGGGATGGCTTTCCCGGAGGCAGCTGCAGAGGGACCGAGCACAGCTTAGCGGAGGGTGCGGAGGCGCGGCAAGGGAATTGCCAGGGAGGATGATCCCGGTTCTGATTTAGACAGTGACTCTGATTGACGGTGAGTGCCTGCGTCTGTTAGAGCAGAAAGAGAGAGAAAACATATACATTTCATGCACATTGTTTCTATTTTTGGAATGTAATAACTAGGTTACTGCATTATTGTCTTTTTTTTATATTATGATTTTTGTTAATTATGCACTGAATGCAAGTTGCATGAGCCCGATTTTGTGTTTTATATGGGCATGTATGTGATGAAAAATGGGATTTTGAATGGAAAATGGGGAATGGGCAGGTTTCGTTTCTGCTTGGCTGTTTGGGAAAACATTTCTTCATTGGGGGACAGCAGTTTTTACTGCTGTCAGAATTTTTTTTTTGACTCGGTGAAAATGTCATCCGCGCGGACAAGGCTGACATCTGACAAGGTTATTTAAATTTTCACCTCAGATCTGGTTTATCTCTCCCCTTCAATTCAAACATCTTCCTCTCTGTTTTTCAAGCTTCTGAAGTTTCGGGCAAAACCATAAAAATACATGGAAATCATGAAGAATTCTCCTAAATTGCCAAAGGAGTTGCAAATGATCTTCTTCAACAAGTTCAAGGAGTGGTCTAGGGAAATCATGCATGGGAACAAGGTGTTCTTTGAAGAGAGGTATAAAATCAAATACTTGTGGTCTCTTAAGGATCTTGTCCCGAATTATGACTTGATGAGGGTTTCCGCCGCATTTTGGGACACTCGGAGGCACATCTTTTGCTTCTCTTACAATGAGATGGTTCCCACCCTTGAAGATTTTAGGGCTTTACTCGGAGGGCCCGGGATGGAAGAGGTTGCACGTCCCTTGCCTGGAGGGATGTCTTTTGTCAACAAACTATCTGGCTTTCTTCAAATCTCCCCGGAGGAAGCTCGAGGTATGATTCGAGGACCCGATTATTTTGACATTTCTGGTCTCCCGAATATATTTAGCATCTTGGGTATGGTTGGTGATTGCTATTGGGATGCATTTGCTCTTTGTGCAATCAGGTCCTTATTTATGGTCTGTTCCTTTGGGATGTGCCATCGGTATCTGTTGGACATTATTGTGCATTGCCGATCGGGTCGGGATATAGTTCCCTTGATCATGGGATAGACCCTTCATGCTATTGATCGGTTGGCTACCGGGAAGCGGTACATGCATGGGGGAAGACCATTTTTGCTGGCGATGTGGCTGATGGAGAGGCTGGGAGTCCTACGGGAGGCTCCACATACACTCAGACCACGGACTTTTGCCTGGAGAGGGGTTACTATCGAGATCGAGGATCAGGTCTCGTGGGAGCACTGGATGGCTCAGCGCCGTACCCAGGATATCCGATGGTGGATTCTGCATTGGCAGATAGAGACTAGGAGGACACTCCAGGATGGATCTCAGGTAGTCATGCTTCCGGGGCTTTGTTGGTCTACCTTCTACATTCTGGCTTTAGCTCTCCGACAGTTCGGGATGGAGCAGATTCCTTTGGAGGGCTGCGATGACATTGCTACCCGGGTGGTGATTTCAATTTCTATGGATGACTTATTCTAAGTACCCAAATCTGGCTCCGGCCTTCCAATTAAAGCTTCCTAGCAATTTCCCAAACTTTCATAAAGTTTAGGGGCGATTCGGGAACTTTCTAAGACTTTTCGAGCGAGGGAGGACCTGTCAGGAATTATGAATTTGGACAGGACCTCGCTGGAATGAGCCTTCTAGTTTGCCACCTTGCATGTTTCTAGAAAAAAGGCAGTTATGGCTCGCATAGTCGCGCGACAGACTTGGCCAGATCCATGCAGCTATAAATCAAAGGCTCCCCCTCTCATTTCAGGATCCCTCTCAGCTACCTTACTGTCACTCTGCCAAAATTGGCATAAGCACACAGTAAACACACACAAACACACACCAATTCTCTCTCAATTCTCTCTCTCTCTCTCACCTATAATCACCTCTCTCTTTCTCTCTCTCATACAAATTCCTTATCCAACTCTTCCTCATACCACTCAGAGCTGAAGGCTAACTTTCTGAAGCTGATCAGAAGATTCCTATACCTAACTTGGTATAGGAAACGAGGACTACAAGGGTAACAAGCTCCCTCTCTCCCTACATCTCTCTATTCCATGCTCATTTATTCAATCTACATATAATTTCCATGCACAAGCTGCTAATGATGCTTAATCTGATATGATGAGTGTCGAATTCTGACCGCAATCTCTCTATTTAAATCTCTAATTCTATAGATCATTACGTGTTCCATGTTATTTCTTGGTTTATAAGATAATTTTGATGTAATTGTGCATGTTCATTCAAGGTGAGTGTGGATCTCTCATATCCACACCCTCTTGAATGTTTTTTGTTGACTTCTGTGCTCTATAGATCAATTCATGATGTAATTTGATGTTGTTGTTCTTTGGTTGTTCCTGCAAATCAGCTTTGTAAAGCTCTGCAAATTGGCTTGATGTGTCACGCGACAGACTTGGCCAGGCCATATCCTGTGTCGTGCGACACAAGTAGCCAATCTGCTGCAGTTTCATTTTCAGTTGTAATTTGTTTAGTTAATTGTAATCGGGATGTGGCCCCCACACCAAGTAGCTCACAAGCTGTATTTTCTCAGTTTATCAATAAAAGCAAAGCACATTTATCATATATTGTCTCACACACTTGCACACACATTTGAATGATTTGGATGTTATTTTATAGAAAGACTCGTTCGCGAGGCGTGTTGGGTGAACTCTCAGTTCTTCCTAACACGTAACCTGACCCCCGAACCCTCTCTCTGATTTCATAAATGGTTTTTCAATGTTTTCCTTAAAACGGCGTGGCGACTCCTTTTAATTCACTTTTACATATCTCCCGTCCCATTTTTCAAACTCAAAATTTTTCATACGGGGTATGTTCAGTGGCGACTATGCTGGGGACTTGAAACTTGTTTTCAAAAGAGGGTCAAGCTTTCGTTCTCATTTAACATCCTTCTCATTCATTTGTCTTGTTCTTTGTTGTGTGACCTTATGTGTGCATATGCTTTGCTTGCATTGATTGTTTTGTTCTCCATGTATTTGTTCTTGTTCTGGTATTCTGAGGCCATGGTGTTGAGTGATTGCAATGCTTGGAGACTGGGGCTTATTCCTGTTTTTTTGGTTCTGGAAAATTGGCTTGCCTAGTCGCGCGACATATCAAGCCAAGTCTGTCCTGTGTCACGCGACAGAGTTGGCCAGTCTGCAGAATTGTTCAGGCTTTGATTGAAGACAGTCCCTTGATCGGATTGTGATGTTGCTTATTGTACCCTGTTGGATTCTAGGGTGTGAGTAGTTTTTTTTCTTTATCAATCTCTTTCGAAAAGAAAAAAAAAAGCATAAAGAAAAAAAATCATTTTTCGCAAATAAAGGAATATAGTCACCCGCACATTATATCACTAGATCTAGAGCCATTTGGTGCGATTGACGGCATCGCGGATGGTGATGTATGTTGCCTACGCTTGAGCGCCTAATATCAATCCTTTCCCCCTAGCGCATCATAGGTGGAACCACACTTTTTCAAGCTTACCCAACGGTTGGTTTTTGATACAACATTTTCAAAATGAACTAAAATGAATTGTTTCAAAATTAATAAATAGACTTTCATACCTATCCCAAAACCTAGCACGTGTGGGCATGTTGCCAATGCAACATGGTTTCACGTATGGACATGTCGCTCTCACGGTATGTTCTAACGAGAGATCATATCACATTTTCAACATGCACCGACGAGAGCTCATGCCAGATTTTTTCTTGAAATTCTTCAGGAATACCCGTCATGCTGCCCAAATTTCTCCAGAAATTTGGACTGCTTGTCCATCCCATAAATGCTTAGGTTTTATTTAGGTATTATTGCCTATTATTAATTTTTATACAATTCATTTGGTATGTTTTGAATGGTGTGTCCCTAGGTTCCCGCTCGAGGTTTAGAATGCGAAAAAGAAGGCTTATCCTTTTCCAACCATTCTTAGGACTTAAAAGCCATTGATTTCTACTTGAACATAAATAAAATGCTTGCACGAGTCCGTCTCATTTCCCATTCTTCCCTCTCCCATACCTTCTCAAGGTTCTTTCCTCTACCACATTATCAATCCCTATTCACCTCTACAGCTATGACAAGTTGGGTGTGTGCTCCTGTTCCCGGTGCTCATTTGGTTCGTATTCCCGAGGCGGAAGCAGTTCAAGTGTCCAAGTGATCTTTATCTGATTCAGAATTCGAGATGTCTGGTGCAAAGAATGTGTTGGCTAGCCAGTCTGGAGGTTCCCCTGCTTTGGATTAGCTCGGTTTGAATGATTTGTCTGTTGTTGAGTTGCGAGCTTCTCTTGAGGCTGCACTGCTCGAGAACATGCTGCTAAGGCTAGAAAGGATGAAGTGCATGCTAGGTTTGAGGAAGCAATGCCCAGCCAAGGTATTGCTGTGATTCGTCGTGTAGATGGTTCTTATGATGAAATCACTGATGTTAATGGTAGTGATTTAGGAGCTGGGAATGTTTCTCTTCCTCTCCAGCCCGCCTATAATTCTACACTTCCTCCCCTCACTTTTGTTTCTTCCCGTCTGCATGCAAATGCATGGGATGAATATGAGTTCACAAGGCAAAGCTCCTTCTCCAATGTCTCAGCCCATCCAAACTCAGGTTCAGAATATGCAGTTCAATCACACTCAGAGTCAGGGACTACAGTTGAACTCTCAAGTTGGTTTTGGTGGACCACGATCAAACTTTTATGATCTGACATCTTCCCCTATGCCTAATGCTTCTATGCCTCCAACTCAGTTTGGATTGCAATTTCCAAGTGATTATCAACCTCCGTTTCAGCAAAACTCACAGATTTTTTGGACTCCAAGCTCTCAACAGCAAGGCAACTTTCAGTATGGTCAATTTCAGGGTCCTCGAGTACAGGATGGTTCTCAGTATCAGTTCTCTGGCAGCAAGTTTAATCGTGAAGGATTTCTCCAAGTTCCTGTTAATCAGTCCCAGTTTCAGGGTGGATTTTCTCAATCTATGATAGGCGCATCTCTTGGCTTTGGTTCAGCTCAGTATCCGGGGTCAGCTTCTTACCTAGCAGTCAGTGCTCCTCTTCAAAATCCTTCAGTCCATGATGCTCAGTTTCCTAGCTTGGTCAGCTTGTTTGATAATAGCTTGAATGTTCCAAGTATTTTTGGTTTTCCATCAACTGCTTTGCCAACAACACATGCTTGTGAGAATCCTTTCTTCCAGTTGACCAACTCTGTGCCTTCCTCGACTGCATCTCCCACCGTTATTCAGACTTTTAATGTCACTCCAAAAGTTGCCATTTTGTGGGAACAAATGAAAGTGATGCAGCAGCAAATTGACAAGTTAACTGCGGGATCGAGTGGACTTAAAGTTTTCGACCCGAAACAAATAAAACCTCTCCCTTACAAGTTCAAAATGCCCAAGATGGAGTTTGATGGTAATGCATATCCAAAGACTCAGAACAAGGGGAAGTTTCAATCCCGCCAGCGAAGGAAGTATGATGACTTGGGAATGACTACTGAAGAGGCGTTTAATGGTTTGATTAAGACTGGGATGATCAAGCCCCTTGAAAATTACAGCCCTGCTCATTCCAACCCAAAGCTGGACACAAGCAAGTACTGCCGCTACCATCAATATCCAGGCCATACCACCAATGACTGCATCCCTCTGAAGTTACTCATTCAAAGGCTTATTGATGAAGGGAAGATTGAGAGGGTTTCTTGCCCTAGCATTGTCAATAACCTTCCAAGAGATGAGATCAACTTGATAGAGTTATGAATGCCATCGAGTTTTGACAAATCGGAATTCCAGGGTACCCTTCCATCCAAGGTTGAAGAAGTCAAACAGTTGTCATAGGTTCTAGATTGTCCTTTTGGGACATGAGTCTGTTAAGTCCACTTTGGACTAGCTATTGTCTTTTCAATAATAAAAGTCTTTGTTTCTCTTCTTGCTAGACTTGAGATATCACTTGCACACCCACATTACACTTAAGTGAAATGGTTTTGTTCTATATGATCACTTGTGCTGCTCAACCACTAATTCGGTGAAATGATTAATATTTAAATTAATTGGCGTGAGAAAATTAACTAATATCCTTCTCAAATTGGGGCTCATCAATTCCCCATCTCGCATCTCATATGCTCACATCTCTTTCATCATACACATCATTTCGTTGCTCAGAGAATTTGCATTAATCTTTCACAACTAAGTTTAAGCAAGCAATGAAGACTTACTTTCATTTAGGTCATCCGGCAAGGACTGCAGCTGAAGCCTTTCACCATAGGAAAGCCATTACCTTAGCCTCACCAAACAATATCCTTTAATTTCAAGATCGGCATGACTTGAAGCCCTATTTAGCCATCTCCAGAAGGAAAAGGGGACTATCCCAGAGGCTCCCATGACTCCAAGGAAAATTGACCGCCTCCAAAATCAAGAATGGCGGAATGAAAAGATCCACACTAGGGGCTAGCAAAGGTTCTCAAAAAAAAAAGCCTAGTCCCTAGTGATTCTCTCAAAGCAAATAAGGATCTAGCTGTTTACTCAAAGGGAGTCTCAAAGAAAATGAAGAGATAGCATTGGGTTTCCCCTCGCCAACACCTTCAAAACCATTCCAAGCCATCCTCTCATTTTTAGAGGATACTCCCATTACCAATGCCCTTGCCTTTGGCCGAAGCAAATATGATATCTCATTCTTAGAGACATTGAAGATGTAATCGCAATCTCCTCGCCATAGAAAACCCAAACACATCCTTGAAAGCCAACCTTTCATCTTTAGAGGTTTAGTCAGCAAAAAGCCCAGCCAACCTCTCACCTTAAGAGGTTATGATGCAAACAAAGATCCAAATCACCCGATGGACGATCGAAGCCCTGAAACCAAGCTACAGTCCCTACCGGATAGCAGTTTCACTTCAATCTCATCAAGATCTAAATCAGATTAATACTTTATTGCTTGCTTAAATTGGAACCTAATCCGCCATGGTTCAAGACCATCAATCATAAATTGTGCAAATCCAATCCATTTGACATTTCATGTGAGCATATTTCATTTCTTCTCCACAAACACTTTCCATGGATGCCTCACTGGGGCTTCGCATAACTCCAAGGAGACATGTTCTTCAATTCTTCAATTCTCAAAAGATCCTCAAAGGTCCTCAAAATCTCGAATTTTCGCATTCCTTCTCTTTTCAATCGGGATAAGCCCGAACTACGGTGACCTGAGCTCCTCACAATGAGGGGAACGTAGGCAACCAGAAATGGTCCGGTCATAAATACATTTGAATTCCAGAAAATCCGGTCTCATCAATGACCTTTCCTATACACAAGTCCTCTTTCCATCTTTCCAAATTTGATTCTTGATATCAGTTGGTTTCCTCCTCATGATTAATCAAAATATTTGTTCATATCAAGATTAGTGGTTGAATAACCCGAACATCAATAAAGGGTTTTAAGCAGTCCTGTGATCATTGTGAATAAGACAAGTTTTCAAGTTTCTCGACAAGTCTTCTTTTTATACATCATAGAAAAATAGAGCCAAACACTGTCTTTCTGCCAGCAGGGGCTTCCATACACTTTTCCACACCTTGTTATGCTTATACTCTCTCAAAAAGAGTCAAGCCCAAAGCGAGTTTGTTACACAGAATTGGGATTCATTCCCACATTTCAAAATGTGCCCCTGCGGGTACATACTTCCGAATCTTTTCCAATAACTGTTTGACTTGTTCTGTAACATGACACACTGTCAAAGTGGGGCTGCACCAGACTTAGTCCATGGCTCATTCGGGAATCTGCTTCCCGAGTTCACAAATACCCCCGAGGATCTCATCAAAACAGGGGATGCACCAGATTCAATTCGAAATAATTTCTACCTACCGAGGCTCTGTCAGGCAAAAAAGGGATTGTTTGTACATAGGGTCCTCTATGTAGATTCTGGGATTTGCTTTACAGTCTCGATCTTTGGTGCTAGCTTGGCAATTGAGGTCTACTCCACTTGGGGCTGCTGAATTTATTGCCTTGGGAAAAGGTGTTACTTTGAAATAGAATTTGAAGCTTGGCTACCTCTATCACGCAACAAACCTGGCCACATAGTGTCCTGAGTCGCGCGACACTTATAGCCAACATCAGACATCAGCAAACTACAGCATTCTGCACTCCCCAGGGCACTCCCCGACTTGTCAATTACTGCAACCATCATCCATCCACTTCTCAAATGCATGGGAGAGGGTTCATTCATCCCATATACACACATACATTCATATACACACTCACCGGTACAAATATGAAACCATAAATCCATTCAATCAAACCATAAACCATATACATCAACCATACAACCATCATTCCATTTTCCATTTTCAAGATAAACTTGTGCAATAAAAAGAGCTAACAATGTATATACAAACTAACAAATAACTAAGTCCAATCTTGTACGAAAGTAGTGCATAGCAAAAATAGCATAGTCTAGGGTGTATGTTTTCCCAAAGGGTACAATAAGAAACAAGTCATAATCTGATCTAAGGGGCTACTCTAAATCATCCTCCTCCTCAGTATATCCTCCATCATCCTCCTCCTCTGTAAGTACAAGGTCAGGATCATCAGCAGGAGCCTGATAAGATACGGGGTCCACGCAATAGAACTCACCGACCTCAGGAATAACAATGGTATCAAGCTCGTTCGGATTAACAGGGAGATCATCATCATCATCATCATCATCATCACTACCATCCTCTGAGCTGGAAGGAGTGTATGAAGGGTTCTTGCTCCGATATTTCTTTAATCCGCCCGTCTCCACGTCAACTCGAGTCCTTTTTCTCTCCGGCTGGCTAGGAGAGGAGTCATCATCTGAAGTTTGGGATCTACATTGCTCCTTCCAGAACTGAGTGCTCCTCTGTAGCTGCTCAATCATGTCTAAAGCTCTCGTGTAAGCTCGAGCAAAGCGTCTATAAGACTGAGCTGAGACCTGATACAATCAAACAACGGAAGAGATTAAGAGACAAGTCGTGAAAATAAAAAAGGATACTAACAGGTGCAGTTACTAAAAAAGAAAAGGTGACACTCACAGATCTAGAGCCCTCAGGAAATTGGAAGTGAGGATGAATCCGGCTCATGTCAATGGGAGCCCACCTCACGCGATCATCATCCTGGTAGTCGACGTATGGAGGAGGTAAAGGGGGTCTCTCTACGAATCCCGATGGTGGCCCCACTCTCTGAGCACCACACCCTGCTATATGGACTAACCTTGCAGGAGAGCAGCATATTAGGTTTGGAAAGAAATATCCAACTAAGGGGGAGACTATTAGTGTAAACTGCAGGTGATATCGTAGATGATTTTCCAAATTCCAGGTGATATCGCAGATGATTTCCTGAACTGGAATTTATATAGTTGTATATTTCTTGTTTATTATTTAATGGACTAATGTGCTAATATAATCTGTATATTCTATGATTTATGTTTATATTTCAGAGTGCAATAGCATCAAAGAAAGAGCTAGACACGTGTGAAATTTGGAAGGAAACAATTTATGCATTTTATGCATAAATTCGTTACTTTGGCAACAACAATTAAAAACGTGTGGAGACTTGGTCAAGGAGTTGTTGCTGAATAAAAGAAGAGTACAAGGTTGATAAAGCTTGGGAGTACAAGGCGTGGAAGCTTGACTTGGAGATAAATCAACTCGGTGCTACAATTTAGGAAGTGGGAGCTAGAATTGAGGAACAATCTCAACCACTCTCCATACCCTTCCTCAACGTGCATATACAGTCCCAAGGCTGTTTATTGAGTAGCCTTCAAGTATTTGAAGACTATAAATAAGATTGGAAGGTTTCATTTGAAGATATACCAAGACATGCCAATTTATACCAACACATTCACACCTTCGAAAGCTTAGAGATAGAGTTCTTTGTTTGGTTCTTTTAATCCTTCCTCCCTTGTAATTTCGCACTTGATTACATAGGTATCAAGTTGTGTGAAGGCTATGATAGGATTCCGTTCTTTATCTCTTGTTCCATAGAGCTCAAAATTGTTATAGCTATAGGGAACATTTTCGGCTTTGTAAATTCATTATAGTGATTATAAAGTCTTGCCTAAGAGGCACTCTCAAGTTATATTTATATAACTTGAGAAAAAAAAATTGGTGTTTTTATTCCGCACAAACTCTTTTACAAAATTGTTTTATTTTTGAAGTGTTTGTGTGCTATCCCAAGTGCTATCGTTGGTGCTGTTATCACCTTGGATATCACTTGTGATTCTGGCCGTGACAATTTCACAATTATTACACCAACTCAACTCAGAATAACACGAATCAGTAACAGATTGACCAAGGGGGTGTGGATATGGGGAGATCCACACTCCCTTGGCAAACAAGTTATAAATCCAATGAGATCACATCATGAACATTAGATTAAACTAAGCAAATGAATTAAACAGAGAGATGGCGATTGCCACTTGATAATTGAAGCAGATGGAGCTCAATTATCAAGTGGATGAATGGAAATTGCAATGAAACAAGTAAAATAGCAAATGAGAGAGAGATATGGAGAAAGGGATTCGTTACCCTTGTAGATCCACAATCACTACACCAAGTTAGGTGTAGTGACCTTCAAATCAGCTGCAGGAGATGGATTCGAGCACAGGTGGAGTGCTGGCCTTGGATCTTCAAGTGGTATGAAGTGTATGAAGGTAGATGGGTGAGGTGTTTATGAGAGATGAGTGAATTGAGGGGAATTGGTGTAGGTTTCTATGGAAGGAGGAGAGGGACGAGTCTATGAGGTAATTTTGGCAGAGTGACTTTAGGGAGTGGAAAAAGAGATCCTGAAATGAGAGGTACAGGGCTCTATTTATAGCTGCAGATGAGAGGCCAGTTGTGTCGCATGGCATTCTGTTTCTGTTTTCCATGGCTCGAGTTGTCGCGTGACACAACATGCCAATAACCGTTTATGGCGCCAATTTGTCATTCTGGAACCTTCCAAGGTAATTCCTCTTAGGTCCAAAATGGTTTAATTCCCTGTAGGTCCTTTCGCATGGGAAAAATACTTAACAGTACTCCCTTCACAAGAAACTTATTAAAAAGATTCCGAAAGTCTCCGAGTGGACCGGGAATTTACCAAAACTCCCCAAGTGCAATTTTATCACATTAAAATGCACCTATAAAGGGTCACGAATTGGATTGGCGTACTCACAGAGCCCCTCGGCAACATCACTTATGGAAGAAGTGAGTTTGTCGACAAGAAGGACCCAATCCCAATGAGCGGCTGGGGATGTGGCGGATGGCTGGACAATGATTGATGAGATCGGATAGCTGGACCTTTGGAGAAAGGATTCTTACGTATCCCTAGGAGGGAATCAATCCGGTCGTAGTTCAGACTATTCGGATGTGTCTGACCCAAATGAGACTATTCGGAGGCGTCTGAACCCGGTGAATGACTGTTTGGAGGCGTCTGAATCCTGTGAAAGACTATTTGGAGGCGTCTGAACCCGGTGGAAGACTGTTGGGAGGCGTCTGAACCCTGTGAAAGACTGTTTGAAGGTGTCTGAACCCTGTAAAAGACTGTTTGGAGGTGTCTGAACCCTGTGAATGACTATTGGGAGGTGTCTGAACCCTGTGAAAGACTGTTTGGAGGCATCTGAACCCGGTGAAAGACTATTTGGAGGTGTCTGAACCCTGTGAAAGACTGTTGGGAGGCATTTGAACCCGATGAAAGACTATTGGGAGGCGTCTGAGCCCTGTGAAAGACTGTTGGGAGGCATCTGAACCCGATTGAAGACTATTGGGAGGCGTCTGAACCCTGTGAAAGACTGTTGGAAGGCGTCTGAACCTGGTGAAATGAACTAGAAGACATGATTTTTTCGAGAATACAAGACATGATGATTTGTAACTGAATGAGATATGATTTCATACCTGTGATGTGCTTACCTGTAGCTGTCGGAGGGACTGAGGCTACGGTTGATGATCGTAGAGGGTTGTAGCTGCCGGAGGGTCTTAGGCTACAATTCCTGATGTTGATGGAGGGTTGTAGCTGTCGGAGGTTCTTAGGCTACAATGGCTGGTGTTGATGGAGGGTTGTAGCTGCCGGAGGGTCTTAGGCTACAATTGCTGGTAATCGTGGCTGCCAGAGGGACTTAGACCACTGTTGTTAATGATGAAAGGTTATAGCTGCCGGAGGGTCTTAGGTTACAATTGCCGATGTTGATGGAGAGTTGTAGCTGCAGGGGGACTTAGGCTACTGTTTGCTGACTTGTGGTTCAAAAGATGAGCTTCTTTAATGATTGACCGTGTAGAGCGGGCTTTGATGACGAGAGGTACGAACTCGAGAATTTTTGGACAAGAGGGGTGGACCCGAGGATTTTTGGACAAGAGGGGGGTTTTGCCATGCAAAGGACGGTCTTTGTTGATGATTTTCCATCCAACATGGGGACTTTGATGAAGACGTGCCAGTGCATACAGGCTTTGATGAAGGTGCGCCCATGAGAACGGGCTTCTGATGATGATTTGTCCATGAGAATGGGCTTTGATGATAACTCGCCGTGCGGAATAGGCTTTGACGTCGCTGAGACTGATGAGCATTATTGCTTGGAGATTGGGGCAGCTGAAGCTCTTTCAAACAATGCTGATGAATTCGAAGATGACGAGACTGATGAAGATGATAGAGGCAGAATATGCCACCTGCAGGATTTGAAATTTTTGTCCAGATTGTGATTTGAGGGGCAATCCCCATCATCACATTATAATCACTTGATTATTATACCCTGTGGGGGGAAACACAACATACTAGGCACTTTGTATTTTATTCACTTGATTATTGCAAATTTTAAGCATTATTAATCTTGATGCACGAGTCCATCTCGACTGGGGATGAAAATGAAATGAGGATTTTGCATGGCTCGACGAGCTGATATGTATGTAGCAATTGTGCTATGATGGATTTATGATGGAATGACTGTGTTTATGTATGATGGGGTGAACCCTCTCCCATGAGGTTGGGAAATGTATGAGTGATGAATGAGAAGTATATGGATGACAAGGTGCAAACTAGGCAAGTCGGGGCGTACCCTGAGAATATAGATTGCAGCGGGTTGATTGTTACTGATAAGAACAAAGTGTGTCGCGCACCCGGGATGGCAAGCAGCAGAGGACGCGCAGAGAACATCCTGTCTTTGAAGAGATGACTAGGCAAAGCCCCCAGATTTTGAGGAGGTGACCATGGCGAAGGCCCAGTTGATAATGCAAAGCAAACCTGGAGGGAAATCTGGTAAGAAGAGCTCGAGAGAATAGCTTAGCAAAGCCACAGCTTGGAGAGATCCAATGCAGCCCTATTGTAGACAGAGTCATCTTGTGGCCAAGGAGGCAACCCATCATTTCAGACATTAGTCAATCAGTCAATGGACAAGACTCAGAAATGTATACATGCAGGGGCACATCTTTCGAAAGGTGGGAATGAATCCCGATTTTGTGTATAACATACTCGCTTTAGGTTTGACTCTTTTGGGAGAGTATTAGCGTCACAAGGTGTGGAAAAGTGTATGAAAGCCCCTGCTAACAGAAAGACAGTGTTTGGCCCTATATTCCTAGAATGTAGAAAGAGAAGACTTGTCGAGACACTTGAAAACTTGTCTTATTCATGATGATCACAAGGCTGCTTAAAACCCTTTATTGATGTTTGGGTTATTTAACCACTAATCCTGATATGAACAAATATTTTGATTAATCACGAGGAGAAAACCAACTGATATCGAGAATCAAAGAGGATTTGTGTGTAGGGATGACCCTTGATGTGACCGGATTTTTGAGATTTGAATGTGATTTCGACCGGACCAATTATGGTTGCCTACGTTCCCCTCCTGGCGAGGAGCTCAGGTCGCCGTAGTTCGGGCTTATCCCGGTTGAAAGAGAAGTAATGTGACATTTGAGATTTTGAGAATCTTTGAGGATTTTTTCTGGGAATTGGAGAATTGAAGCACATGTCTCCTTGGAGTGTCAATGAAGGACACGAATGCGAAGTCCCAGTGGGGCATCCAAGACAAGTGTTTGTGGAGGAGAAATGAAATATGCTCACATGAAGTGTCGAATGAATGGATTGAATTTTCACAATCTTTGATGGATGATCTTGAACCGAGATAGATTAGGTTCCAACTTAAGCAAGCAACAAAGCATTAATCTGATTTAGATCTTGAAGATATTAGGATGAAACTGCTATCCGGTAGGAACTGTAGCTGGGTTTCAGGGCTTTGATCGGCCATTGGGTGATTTGGAACGTCATGACCTCTTAAGATAAGAGGTCGGCTGGGCTTTTTACTGACTGAACCTCTAAAGATGAGAGGTTGGCTTTCGGGGATGTGTTTAGGATTTCTACGGCGAGGAGATTGATTGCCTCTAAGAATGAGAGGTCAATTCTTGACTTTGGCTCAAAGATAAGGGTAATGGTAATGGGAATATCCTCTAAAAATGAGAGGATGGTTTGGGATTGGTTTTGGTAATGGGAATATCCTCTAAAATCGAGAGGATGGCTGGGATTAGTTCCGGTAATGGGAATATCCTCTAAAATCGAGAGGATGGCTGGAAATGGTTGGAAAGTGTTGGTGAGAGGAAATCCAAGCTATCGAGAACTTTTGTGAACTTGTGAGAATTCAGGCTCCTTTTGAACATTGGAGAGCTTCTTGAGAAGTCGGGGGCTTTTGTTGAATTGTGAGGATCTAAAGTCCTTCTTTTGAAAAGCCTCTTGAGAAGTTGAGGATTCCTGCTGAATTGTGAGGATCTAAAGTCCTTCTTTTGAGAATTTGGAAGGCCTCTTGAGGAGTTGAGGATTATCTTTGTCTTTCCTTCATGACTTGAGTTTTTTTTGCGCACCGCCGATTCTCGAAGCTAACTTCTTGGCTACGCTTGGACTTCTCTTAGCATGGAGCAAAGATGATGGCTAAACAGGGTTTCAAACATGTCGATCTTGAAATGAAAGGGTATTGTTTAGTGAGGGTGAGGTAAAGACTTCCCTAGGGTGAAAGGTTTCAACCGCAATCCCTACCGGATGATCTAAACGAGATTAAGGCTTCATTGCTTGCTTAAGCTTAATTGGGAAAGATTCATGCAAATTCATTGAGCAACGAAACGATGAGCATGGTGAAAGAGATGTGAGCATATGAGATGCGAGATGGGGAAATGATAAGCCCCAATTTGAGAAAGATACCAGTCGATTTTCTCACTCCGATTAAATTAAATATTAACCATTTCAAAGAATTATTGGTTGAGCAGCACAAGTGATCATGTAGAATGAGACAATTTCAATTAAATGTGAAGTGGGTGTGCAAGTGATGTCTCGAGTCTAGCAAGAAAAGAAGTAAAGACTTTTACTATTGAAATAAAAAGACTGGTCCAACTTGGACTTAACAGACTCGAATCCCAACCGGGACATTCACTAATAAAATGAAAGACAGTCTAGACCCTACGATAACTGACTGACTGCATCAACCTTGGATGGGAGGTCCCTTGGATTCTGCCGATATCACGAAAAAGGATTGGTGACAACACTGGGGTAAGGACCCTTCTCAATCTTCCCTTCGTCCATGAGCCTTTGAATGAGCGACTTCAGAGGGGTGCAGTCATTGGTGACGTGGCCGGGATACTGATGGTAGAGGCAAAACTTGCTTGTGTCCAGCTTGGGATCGAGTTTAGCAGGGCTGTAATTCACCAGTGGCTGGACAAGTCCTCCGCTTGCTAAGATTTCAAAGAATTCCTCTATGGGCATCCCCACATCATCATAGTGTCGCTTTTCCCTCCTCCTCTGTACCAGTCTTGGAGGTGACTTGAGTCTTGGCACTTGACGAATAGGAGTCATGATGGGAATGGAGGACATTTGGTCCTGAAACTGAGCACTAGCAGGCAAATACTGAGTTGGTCCCAAATACTGACTCTGCATCGGCGACGAGCTGAAAGCATAAGAGGAACCCATCAGTGATTGAGAAAACCCTCCTTGAGGTTGAAGCTGATTAGCAGGAAACGGTAGAAGTCCATCCTGGCTGAACTGATTCCCGGAGCAAGGATGCTGACCCTGATACTGGGCGTTACCCTGGAAGTGAGGACCATGAAACTGACCCTGCTGATACTGAGAACCTGGAAACAACAAGCCTTGACCATTCGAAAGCTGGGACCCAAACTGGTTTAGAGTCACGGAAGCATTGGGAGTTGGTGAGGAAGTTAAATCATGGAAGATTGGTTGTGGTCCTCCAACTAAACAAGAACTTGTTTGAGGGCTTGACTGCACACCCTGACTCGGAACTTGAACTGGGTGAGATGTTGGAGCAAGGGGAGGAAGAGAGACATTTCTGGCCTCAACATCAAACTCATTGGCATCAGTAATCTCTTCATAAGTCCCATCGGCACATCGGATCATAGCAATACCACGGCTTCTCATTGCCTCTACAATTTTAGATTGTGTTGCCTCTTCTCTAGCTTTAGCGGCTTGAGCGAGTAACTGAGCCTCATGCTCTCTAACTAGAGCAGCTTCCATCCTAGACCTCATCTCTTTCACAGACAGATCATGCATGCCTTGTTGAACCATGGCGGATGAACCCCCAGATTGAGTGGTCATACCCTTCTCTACACTAGAGATCTCTGAAATTGAATCTGATGCAATCTCTGCTGAAATCGTAAATGCCTCAAAGACGTGAACCAAACGAGCACCGGGAAACGGATCGCGCACCCAACTTGCCGTAACTGGAGAGGAGAGGGCGTGTATAAGGTGGTAAGGAAAGGATCTTGAGATGGTATGGGAGAGGGAAGAACGGGAAAGGAGATGGACTCATGCAACACCTTATTAATGTTCAAGTAGAAATCGGTGTCTTTTAAGTCCTATGAACGGTTGGAAAAGGGGGAAACCTTTATTTACGCAATCTAATACTCGGGGGAACCTAGGGACACACCATCCAAAAATACACCAAATGTATTGATTAAAATTAATAATAGGCAATAATACCTAAATAAAACCGAAGCATTTATGGGACGGACGAGCAATCCCAATTTCTGGAGAAATTTGGGCAGCATAACGGGTATTCCTGAAGAATTTCAAGAAAAAATCCGGCATGACTTCTCGTCGGTGCACGTTGGCAAAGTGACATGATCTCTCGTTAGAACATGTCACGGGAGTGACAAGTCCATACGTGAAACCATGTTGCAATGGCAACATGCTCACACGTGCTAGGTTTTGGGATAGGTACGAAAGTCTATTAAAAATTTTGAAACAATTCATTTTAGTGTATTTGAAAATGGCGTGTCAAAACCAACCGTTGGGTAAGCTTTAAATGTGTGGTTCCACCTATGATGCGCTAGGGGGAAAGGTTTGATATTAGGCGCTCAAGCGTAGGCGACATACATCACCGTCCGCGATGCCGTCAATCGCACCCAAGGGTTCTAGATCTATGTGACGTATTGTGCGGATGACTATGTTCCTTTATTTGCGAAAATGATTTTTTTATTTTTTTTACTTTTTATTTTTTTATTTGAAAAGGGGGATAAAATGGAAAAAACAACACACATACACCCCACAGAGAACAATAATCACAATGATCATAATTTGATCATGGGGGACTGCTCCACAATCACAACCTATATCAAAAATTCAAGTCCTGCAGAATGGCAACTTCTGTCGCGTGACACAGGACAGCAAAGGCACGTTCTGTCGCGTGACAGAAGAAGCCTTTTCTAGAATCTGAACAAAAGGAACATAACCAGCCCTAGCCTCCAAGCTCAATGCAATAGCTCATTCCCCAAGCATCAGCAACACAGGCAACAAGGAGTGCAAAGACAACAAAGCACATAAAATGCATTTTAGGCACATAGAATGTCACACAACAAAGCACACAACAAATGAATGAGAAGGATGTTGAACATGAATGAAAGCTTGACCCGCTTTTGAAAAACAAGTTTCAAGTCCCCAGCGGAGTCGCCACTGAATGTACGCTCACCGAAAAAATAATTAAATTTTGGGAGTCGCCACGCCGTTTTAAAGGAAACATTGAAAACCTTTTGAAAGAGAATTTGGGTTCGGGGGTCAGGTTACGTGTTGGGAAGAACCGAGAGTTCACCCAACACGCCTCGTCCGTGGACGAGTATTTCTATGTTCAACATTCAAAACATTCAAGCGTGTGTGCAAATTGTGTGTGACAAGATATGTAACGAAATGCATATAAGTGCTTTGTTTTATTGATCAAAGGAAGAATTACAACTTGTGAACCATTTACTGTGGGAGGCCACATCCCACTTACAATGAGGATCATCTTACACTTACAATTGAAATGGACCAACTGCAAAGTGGTTACATGTGTCGTGTGACACAGGACTTGGGATGGTCAGTTGTGTCGCGTGACACACCATACCAATTTGCAGAGATCTTACAAAGTTGAGATAATAGGGATCAACACAATCACTTCAAATGAGTGTGAACATTGAGGATTCACACTCTACTCTGAGTGACAAGTAAACCAGATAAACAACTTACAACTGAACTAATGATCTCTGCAGAGTGGATACTTGTGTCGCGTGACACAGGACTCCACATGTCCAATTGTGTCGCATGACACAGGTTTCCAATCTGCAAGAACCTTACAATTCGAAATTAAAAGCAACAGATATCCAATCAGATCCAATTATTACACCAACTCAACTCAGAATAACACGAATCAGCAACAGATTGACCAAGGGGGTGATGTAAGTGCTCCAATTTGAGTTGTTAGTATTTTCGTTAGAAAACTAAGAAAAGCCTTCACATCCCTAACAAAAACCTTAACTTTTCTAACAAAACCTAACTTTTCTAACAAAGCAAGGGTAAGTTGGGGATTGCTATTTGGAGTTAAACAAGGTAAGGAATCTCACAAAGGGTAAAAATCCGAAAACAGCAATCTGTAAATAACAGCTGGTTGAGTATTTGAACAATTTATTCCTCTTGTCCAAAGCCTGCAGCAGCATTAAATGAACAGTGCACGCCAGCAGAAGGATCCGCGCGGATCCTTTTGATTTCCAGTGGCCTATAAATAGAGCCCCTCAGCCTCATTTTCAAACACAACATTTTCACTCACAACAGCATTCCGGCAGAAATATTAAAGAAAACAGTGGGAATTTCTTAATTGCCACCTTTTTCTCTTAATCATTTTCCCAAATCTCACTCACTAAACACTCTCAAAACTCCTTCAAACACAAGGAAGATAGGATACCACCATTGGTAAACCCTCCTTCTCCTTACCTTAAACCTCCCTCATCCATGCATACATCTCATACTTTAAAGATGTAACTTGTTCATCCACTTGTTGTTCATCTTTTGCCCTAGGTCCAAGAGGATCTCCATGGAAGTTCATCTCTATGGATGATTCTCTATAAGGATCAATATTCCTTCTAATTTGTTGTCTCTTTTCTTACATAAAATAGTTGATTAACTAGATTTTTTGACCTAAGGTGTGGTCACCTTGGAGTTCATCTCCATGGATGATCACACTAAATGGTCCATATTCTCATTTCATGTCATTAATCTTTACTTGACCTAAAATGAAGTCACCTTGGAATAAATTTCCATGGATGATCATTTTAAAGAGTCTAAATTGTTTTTAATTACTTGAAAGTATTTTTCCAAGCCTAAGATCTTCACCTTGGAACCATTTCCATGGATGAAGATCATCAAGGTTCCTAGGTTACAAAAAGGGTGAAGTTGATACATTGAGTTCAAAGATCTCAAGGATGATCATCTTAATGATCACCTTAGAAATCCACTCTAAAGTTGATACACCCTTAACCTAAATCAATTTTCATACACAAATCTTTATTTCAAGTTAAAATCTCCCCATCCCAAGCAAATGAAATGCTTTCAAGTCCTAATGTACCCTAAGGATGGCTTGATATAGTAGATCACCACTAATCAAGTTTAGTGATCACTAATCAAAGCCTAAGGAAAGTGGGGACAAAGCATGGATGCAAATCCCAAAAAAATATTTCCATTTTAACATTTTTAGTTGCAAGGACTCCAGTTCTGATTCTGTAACTCCAGTTTACATTCTGGAATTTACGAGAATCGAGGGCTGAAACGCCAAAAAGAACATTACTGTCTTATCCGCGCGGACAGGAATGCATCTCTGTCTGATCCGCGCGGACCATAATGTAAAAGACAGACATCTTGTTTTTCAGTCATTTTTCACTCACAGAAGCACATCATTTTGATAAATTCCAGTTCAGTCTAGTCAAAACTTTTATTTCTAGAAAACTCCTTTTTGCAAAATACACACACACACACACAAATGGTTTTAAGCTAGGAAGACTCATTTTACGAGGCATTCCGGGTGAACCCTAACGTTCTTCCCGGAGTGTAACGTGACCTCCGAACTCAAATCTCTCATTTTTGGGCATTTTTCAAAGTTTTGGCCCTTAAAATAAAAATGGCGTGGCGACTCCCGTTTTGATTTTCAAAAAAAATCGCGGTGGCATCATCATAGTGGCGACTCTGCTGGGGATAAAAGATGAGCTTTATTTTTTTAAAAAAAAATATATCTATATCTATATATATATATATATATATATATATATATATATATATATATATATATACTCCCTCCGTCCCACTATACTTGACACCCTTGAGGTGGGCACGGGAACTAAGAAGAAACAATTAAATAAAGAAAATGTGTGGTAGAAAATGAAGAGAGAGAATGAGTGGGATAAATAGTGGTGTTGGTTGAATAAATTGAGTGGTGGAAAATGAAGAGAGAGAATTAGTGGTGGGGTCCATCTAATATAAAAATATAAAAACTAGGTTATTTTTTGAAGGTGTCAAGTGAAGTGGGACGGCCCAAAATGGAAAGAAGTGTCAAGTATAGTGGGACGGAGGGAGTATATATATATATAAAATGGTATTTGGTATATAGGTGGAAACCATTAAACTTCCTGTTAACGCCTCCTAACACGAGTCGGGGATAAATTGTGGTTTAACAATCCCACGTACAGGTATCATTGTTTAAAAAAAAAAAAAGTTTTTGTGGGTCAAGCTTCCGTCTCGGCATTTGAAA
This sequence comes from Adenophora triphylla var. japonica, assembly GCA_022495995.1. Lineage (NCBI taxonomy): Eukaryota > Viridiplantae > Streptophyta > Magnoliopsida > Asterales > Campanulaceae > Adenophora > Adenophora triphylla. The sequence continues at coordinate 201,668 of JAFEMH010001764.1, forward strand.
CCATTTGTATTGTATGTGTGTGTTGGTTTTGCACATTTCATGTTGTTTTGATCGTCCCGGAAGAATCGATATCTTTGACTGTTGGACCCGTTTCCTTAAATTATTTGAATTTTATGTGCTTATGTGCTTATGTGTTCATTTGCTTTAAAAAAAAAAGATTTTCAAAAAAAAAGTTTCAAAAAAAAGATTTTCAAAAAAAAAATTTCGAAAAAAAAGTCATTTTCAAATTTTTTGCATGCATCATACTCTTTAAGACACATGAGAAAATTTCTATTTTACTCAGAAAAAGAAGATAGACTGCTTGCACACTACGCGCACTTGGCCTTACACTGCACACTACGTCCTTAACCCGGGGAAATCCCAGTAGCAGCCCGTTTGGCCTAATTACGCCTCTCGGTGCGAGCACGGGACTACCCAAACATCCCTTGGAGCCTCGTGTCGACCATGCACTTGTCCGTGACACACTTTGTCCGAGACCCGGTTGGTTTTTAGTCTGGTCCGTGTCGTGCCCTGTTTGTGTATACACCTTTCCTGTCAAGCCTTAGTCGGCATACCAAGTCAATATCTTTCGAGGACCCTAATCAGTCGAAGTCATGCCGGTTTTCCGCCGCGAACTTTGACCAGATATTGACTGGCGCCTTGACTTTGACTTTGACTGGCACAACTTATGCACCGACTCCCGGGACGACACTGAGTCTTCAAGAACTAACGATTATTCCATGTCTAATAACGACTTAACTGACGACGGGTCAAGATCAGTTATGGAAATTTATCAGTCAATACCATGCCGACTTTTCGTCGAGCCCTCGGACAGGATCTTAACCTTTGACGTCAGCTTTGTCCGTAATTTACATCGAATACTCGTTAAGACTCGATTACCCGCCAGACTTTAGGATCGTTTTCTTTTCGGTCGGTGGGACCTGCTTGCCCTACGGAACCCTTGTTCGAGGTTACAGGTTGAGGGTCCGCAGGCGTAGTGATGGGACCCACTGATCCAGGATTCAGAGTAGTTTGCGAAAAAGAAGAGCAATCTTTTCCAACCGCTTAGGTTAATAAAGCATGTTTTAAGTAAACAAGAACAAATAATTGCATGTTGCATGAGCCCTAAGACCAAACACCTACCCTCCTTCAATCCCAAATGTCTGAACCCTCGTGTCTTTCCCCCACAGCTCCTCACAAAGCTTGGTTTCGGGCGCCGGGTCACCGTTTGATCAGTTGGGAAGAGTCAAGCGCATCGTCAGCATCACCATTTGTTCCGACTCCGGGTTTCAGAATGTCTGCATCAGCTGGTAACGATGGGGACAACACCACTCCGCCTCCTAGGACTCCTCAAACAGAACAGCAATGGAATCAGTTAGCCGAACAGATGAGATTGCGACAAGAAGCACAGCTGAATAGCCTTATGGAGGCTATTAAGAGTCATGGTTTGGCCGCCAGTCTCAATCCTGATGGCACCTTCACCGTGGAAGAAGAGGAAGACCCAAATCCCACTCTTGGTCGCCCCGACTACTCCAGGATGCCACCACCCACCTCCTATGGTACTACTACCAGAACCCATGTTCCTCGATCTCTGGGTCAGCCAGCTCCCCAACTACAGACCACTGGATCCATGCAGCCTGACGGGACGAGCTAGTTCGCAGTTCCTCAGTGGGGACAAAATCAGTACGGAATGTCTTCTCATGGTTGGGGGTACCTCGAAATGCCACAGCAGATTGGGATCCCGCCTCAGTTTGGAACCGATCAATCCGGACCTTCACAGCAACAGTTCAAAGTGCCACAGCAACAGTTTGGAATGCCACCGCGATGCAGTTCGGGGCAACGATCGAGAGCCCCTCCTCAGAATGATGTTAGCTCAGCTGCTCCTCACACAACTTTCACAAACCCATTTCTCACTCAGGGTTCGATGGGTTACCAAGCCCCCATCCCAGTTTCATCAGAATCACCAGGACCGCAGTACCCCCCTGGTTATACGCCCTTGCCACAGCCAGCCATGCAATTCAACAACCAGGGAGAGCAGCCCGCAGTTAAGCCTACTTATGGGACTCACTCCGGAAACCCGAGCTACCCGGCTACATCAGGACTGCCTTCACCCTCTTTGCCAATTGAAAATCAACAGCAAGCCGCAAGGTTCTATCCCTTCGCCCAGGCTCCTACTCACACTCCCCCGGGCAATTCGGGCCAAGGACAGGTTTTCACCTACGTCCCCGGATCGGTCGTTCCCTCCACCAGTCTGCCGCCAGTGGTAGCTCCTCTCTCTAGCTCAGTCACTGGCTTGAACGCCATGGCTCCACCACAGGACCCTCATTTGTCCTGGTTCATGGAACAGCACAAGGAAATGAAAGCGCAGATTGCCGAATTGACTGCTAAGAAGTCTGCCTTCCGGCCTACGGACCCGGACTCCATTGTTCCCCTGCCCCACAAATTTTTGATGCCTAATCTAGACCTGTTTGATGGGACTGCATGCCAGAAAACTCATCTAGACACGTATACCTTGGCAATGAAGGCCAAAGGGTGCACCAATCAGCAGTTGGCTGACTATTTCAGTCTCTCTTTGAAGTCCAGTGCTCTAAAATGGTTCTTCCGCTTAAAACCCGAGGCCAGGGCTACATAGGACCAGATTACTAGTGCCTCACAAAAAAGTATAAAGCTAATTTGGAGTGGGAAACAAATAGAGTTGACCTGCAGACAACAGTGCAGCATCCCGATGAGAACATTGGGGATTTTTACAAGCGTTGGAATTTGAAGCTCAGCGAAATGGCAATTCCTCCCTCTGAAGAGGATCAATTGGACATCTTCCAGTCGTGCCTGAAACCACATTTGAGAGCTTCCCTCAGCCACTTCCCCTACGCGGACTTGCGTGCAATGGTTAATTCCGGGGCTAAAATTTGAAAAGGCTTACAATCAGCAACCGGTTGCTGCACCCGCCTACAGATATCAGGCTCTTCCCTACAACACTGCTCCTGCTCCTTCTAAAGGCAAAGAGGTGATCAATTATGCGGGGCAGGAATGTAATAATGCAACTCCATTTGCTCCCAGAAAACCAGCTGAGCCCAAATCGCGGGTCATAAACCTCGAAAGCTTCGGAATGCCTCTGAACGACATCTTTAGGGGACTGGTGAAAGAAGGCTTGCTGCGGCCTTTAGAAAATTTCCAACCCAGGAATCCTAATGCTCCCGTGGATACTTCTAAGTTCTGCGCTTTTCATCAAACCCACGGACATCTGACAGATAGTTGCTTTACTCTGAAAAAGGCAATCCATGGGTTGATAGAACAAGGAAAGTTGGAAGGCCCCGAGGGGCCTAATACAGTCAAAAATCCTCTTCCAAGAAACCACAACCAGGTAAACATGATTGAAAGCGGAGAACCCTCGCATGCCCATGAAGATGCGGAAACTGATGAAGATCTCCAAATACCCACGGCCAACCTTGTTGAGGATCCTGAATTCGAATTCCCCCTCAGCCTTGAAGATGATGAGCAAACCAACCCTCCTTGGTCTCATGTTAGAAATTTCTTGCAAGAATATGAGGCTCGCTATTTCTCGGATGAAGGGAAGGGTGACACTGAAGAGCTGGGGCTGTTCCGGTCAAATCATGAACCATTTACACGAGATGGTTAGAGCAGTCCAAGAAGATTGAACAAGAAAGCTTCAGGCGGGCGCCTGTATTGGGGCTTATCAGCAAAGAGGCCGAAGAGCACCTGGAGTTAATACACTTCTGCAAGCTGGTTTTGGGAGAAGTCGAATACGATCCCGAGGACAGTAAAAGTGAAGAATCAGAGGAGGAGGATTGCTTCTATATCCTGCCTAGAGTTTAATACGTGTCGCCCCCTCTCACTCTTCCCCCGCAGTTTCTGGGAGGAGAAGCTGAGTCGCAATTGCCACTTCCAGGAATGGGGGCATATGAAAATTTATGCGGTTGCACGCACCCATCTTCCCCTAACAGATTTGATCGGCATTCTCTCTCAGCCGAAATCCCAGTAGTATGGGATGATGATTCTGATGACAGTAATGATGATGATGACGACGAGAGCGAGGAGTCAACTGAGGCCCAAGATTCGGAATCAATCCGGAACAATTATGCCGGAAATGATATCATGGGTGCCGGACACAATGGTTGGTTGTCAGCAAGCGACAATGAAGGACCGCCAGAAAATGCGAGTCAGATACCTATGTGGACAGACCCCCACGAAGTACTCCTCGTAAGATGCACTTGTGGTCAGTGCCCGGATACCTCAGAGGATGAAGAACAACAAAGCCCACTTGCAGATCCATACATATCCAAAATCCTAGAGCACAATGTTCCCTATAAGGACCTAACGGGCGAATGGAAAAGGTTCATTGAAGCACTGGTCAAAAAGGGAGGTTTTCAGCGATCGGAAGACGATGAATTCGTAAACGTCATCGGATCCTTTTCTTCCTTCCCTAAAACAGACGGCATCACAACTGTAAGGGTCACGACCAAACCGCTCGAACATATCGAGTGCATGGAGTCACTGAAAAGGGTTATCGATCTAAATGTCTCCCCAGTTGCCTTCATACCCATGGATCCACATGACGTCTTCTTAATTGCTCCTGTACCCGACAGTGGACCCCGGGTACTCCTCATTTGGACCCAGATCTACCGAGCTGTTACGTCAAACTACGAAAGGGAGCATTGTCTATCCTTTACTTGTGGGTGCCCTGCTGTGATGATGTGTGAATGTATCGAAAATTTTCCCATTTTTGTTTGAAAAAATCAACGAAACGGAGTCGCCACGCCATTTTAATTTTGAGAGCCAAAACTTTGAAAAAAGCCCGAGATCAGAGATTTAGGTTCGGAGGTCATGTTACACGCCGGGAAGGACGTTAGTGTGCACCCGGAATGCCTCGTAAAACGAGTCTTCCAAGCTGAAAATCATTTGTGTGTGTGTGTGTGTGTTTTGGCCAAAATACTTTGAAACTCAGAAAAGTAAAAATTGGGATATCTTTTTAAGACTTTAAACTGATCCCATGATTTTTTGGAGGATTTTTGGATTGAGATTTGGTACTCAAAAGACCTTTTGAAGTTGAGAGCCATTTCTGCCAGAATGAAAAAGGCAGTGGACCTTTGATTTTGAAATGTATTCAAGGGTCTTAAAACTTCATAATCTGGATAAACTCAGAGAATGAAAGTTGTTCTAGACACCTCAAATAAGGTTTGTGCGAAGGAATTTTCCATTTTGGAGAAGATTTGAGGGGTCAAAACATTCTGTAAACCACAGATATGAGATCTGGATTCCCAGAAGCTGATGAACTAGCCTCTGAAAGAAAATTTAAAAAGAGGAGTTTTACTCACCCAAAAAATAAAGTAAAAATATTTCTGGAAATCTATGGATGTTGGCTACAAAAAGTGTTTTGTAGTCAACACCAAATTCCAAGTTCATCTGTGTCCAAAAATTAAGACAATGGACTGAGGTCTGGGAAAATTGCTACTGGACAGCAACTTCCCAAGAAGGAGAATATGATTTTAAAGGGGGTTTTGCATCCATGCTTGTCCCCATTTCCCTAGGTTTTGGTTAGTGATCACTAGACATTTTAGTGGTGAATCAACTATACCAAACCATCCTTGGGGTACATTAGGACTAAGCATTTCATTTGCTTGGGGAGGGGATTTTTATCCTTTAAAAAAATGAGATTTTATGCTTGAAAATGGTTTTTAGGGTTTTGAAAATGAGTTTTCTTTGCAAGAAAGTAAGAGAACTTGAAAATAATGTTGATCTTTGTAGAAGATCATCCATGGAGATGGTCTTCCATGGTGATCTTCTTAGATCTAGAGCAAGAAGATGAAGGAACTACATTTTGTAGTTTGAAGATGCATGCATGGATGAGATTTAGGGTTAGGAGAAGGAGGGTTTACCAATCTTCCTTATGTTCTTGAGTGTTTGGCTTGAGTGTATGAGTGTTTAGGGCTTTTATATGAGAGTGAGTGTATGAGTATGAATTGGGAAAGATTGGAGAGAAAATGGTGACAATTCAAGTGAATTCTCACTGTTTTCTCTCTATATTTCGCCAGAGGTTCGGTGCAAAATGTGTTGTGGCTCTTATTTTTGTGACTGGAGGGCTCAATTTATAGCCCTCTGGAAATTGCAATCCCATCCGCGCGGACAGAACCCTCGGCGTGCACTTGTTCATTAAATGCGGCTCCGGCTTTGGACAAGAGGAATATTTCTTTTGAAATTCAAATTAAACGGCCGGTTTATGTTTCCAAAGATTTCTATTTATGGTTTTCTTCTTTTGTTTTTCTTTTTTGAGATTCTTTTTAAGGTTTAACCTTAAATAACAATGCCCATTTTACCCTCACTTTGTTAGAAAGGTTAGGATTGTTAGGAATTGTTAGAAATGTTATAACTTTCGTTAATTTTCTAACGAAAATTCTAACAAGCTCAAATTGGAGCACTTACAGTAGCCCCTCGGCGACGGCGCTTTCGAAGGAAGCGGGGTCGTCGATAAGAGTAAGGCTCCATATTTGGCAGGATGATCGAGTGATCGGGTGGCTGAACCTAGCGATAGGCTACCTACGTATCCCGAATGGGAATCAAGCCGGCCGTAGTTCGGGTCTTTGACCACTGGAGATGATGGCGTTTTAGGTGCCTCGAACCCGATGAGTGAGTTACGCGATCGGTTCTTTGGAAAGGAACTCTGCTGGGGATAAGAGATGACCATTTTCGGTCTGATGGTTATCCGCTCTGCTGGGGATAGGGATGACCATTTTCGGTCTCTGCTGGGGATGATTGCGATTTATCGCTTTCTAGTGATAGCGTCTTAGGTGCCTCGAACCTTGAAGATGGCGTTTTAGGTGCCTCGAACCTTGGAGATGGCATTTCAGGTGCCTCGAGCCTTGGAGATGGCGTTTTAGGTGCCTCGAACCTTGATGATGATGGCTTTTTAGGCGCCTCGGACCTTGATGATGATGGCGTTTTAGGCGCCTCGGACCTTAATGATGATGGCGTTTTAGGCGCCTCGGACCTTAATTTTGAAATGGCCTTTCGGTGGACTTTGTCTGCTGCCGAAGGAGAGGGTGACCGTTTTGGTCGAGGGGCTGGACCTAATGATAGGCTACCTACGTATCCCTAGTGGGAATCAAGCCCTTTCGTAGTTCGAGATCTTCTCGAGATTTCGCTGGCTTTTGGGATTCCGTTAACTTTGCTGGGGATTTCGTTAGCCTTTGCTGGGGAAAATCAGACGTATTCGTCTGGGAAATCGGTCTTACGTTTGACTGCCGTTGGAAGATTTTGATGAAAGATACGGGATCTCGTTATCTTTCTCGGGGCACTCGGTCTTACGTTTGACTGCCGGGGGTGATTTTGATGAAAGATACGGGATCTCGTTATCTTTCTCGGGGCACTCGGTCTTACGTTTGACTGCCGTTGGAAGATTTTGATGAAAGATACGGGATCTCGTTATCTTTCTCGGGGCACTCGGTCTTACGTTTGACTGCCGGGGAAGATTTTGATGAAAGATACGGGATCTCGTTATCTTTCTCGGGGCACTCGGTCTTACGTTTGACTGCCGGGGGTGATTTTGATGAAAGATACGGGATCTCGTTATCTTTCTCGGGGCACTCGGTCTTACGTTTGACTGCCGGGGAAGATTTTGATGAAAGATACGGGATCTCGTTATCTTTCTCGGGGAAATCGGTCTTATGTTTGACTGCCGTTTGATTTTGATGAAAGATACGGGATCTCGTTATCTTTCTCGGGGCACTCGGTCTTACGTTTGACTGCCGTTTGATTTTGATGAAAGATACGGGATCTCGTTATCTTTCTCGGGACACTCGGTCTTACGTTTGACTGCCGGGGGTGATTTTGATGAAAGATACGGGATCCGTTATCTTTCTCGGGGCACTCGGTCTTACGTTTTACTGTCGGGGGTGATTTTGATGAAAGATACGGGATCTAGTTATCTTTCTCGGGGCACTCGGTCTTACGTTTGACTGCCGGAGATTGAATTTTGATGAAAGATACGGGATCTCGTTATCTTTCTCGGGGAGATCGGACTTACGTTTGACTGCCGGGGGATTTGATGAAAGATACGGGATCCGCTATCTTTCTCGGGGAGATCGGACTTACGTTTTACTGCCGGAGATTGATTTTCTTGACAAGGGGCTGACTTTGGTCAACTTCGTTAACTTTGTCAAGTTGGGGACTGAATTGCAGAGTCCTGAAATTTTAAGGGGCAAAAGGGTCATTTTGACCCTTGCAATCCTATCCGCGCGGATAGGAGCTGAAAGTCAGGGGTATTAATTAGGGCCAACGCCCTTTTCTTCTTCCCCATTCAGTTTTTGAAACAGACGAGAGAGAGAGAAAAAACCGAGGAGAAGCCATTGTTGGCCAAGAAAAGCTTCAAAAATCTTCCGATTTCTTCGATTTTTTGAGCAATGGAACACGGGGAAGGCGCTTTTCAAGGCCAAGGACGTGGCCCGGTGGCGGAGAGACGATTGGAGCTCGTCCGGATGAGGAGGCATTACAATCTTTCGCAATCGATTGCGGAGGAGCCCTACCCCGATGCTTGGCAACATTGGGCTTCGGATTCGAATCTCCGAACGGTATACTTTGAAACCCTTTGATCCCTTTGTTGATTTCTTGTTTGAAATTTGAATTTTAGGTGATTTTTGAATTTTTTTTTTTGAAATTGAATATTGATGTTCATTGTCTTTGAATCTTGATGATTATGTGAGTAACCCAAAAGGTGCATTTTGCTTGGGAAAAAGAATTTGGCATTTTCGCCATTTTTTTTTTAAATTCGAAAATTGCATGTGAAAATTCGAAAATTGTGATTTTTTTTTTTTGAAATTGAATATTGCACGTTGATGATGATGATGATTTTTTTTTTTGAAATTGAATATTGATATTGATGAATGATGCAATGCATGCATTTTGTTTGGAAAGAATGGGCATTTTGCCAATATGGGATGTATGTATGTTTAGGATATATTTTTTTTGAAAAGTGGGACGGATTTTTCCTCCCGTTGCATGTAAGATGGATGATATGCATGTATGCAATTTTTTTTTTTGAGATGATGGATGATATGCATATTATTTTATGAAAATGGAACGGAGTTTTTACTTCCGTAGGAATGCATCTTTTTTTTTTGATGAATGCATTGGGATTTCTTTGCTTGTCTTTTACGTGAGAAAAATGGGGCTATGCTCATTGTATCTTTGTTATCTTTGTCGAAATTTTTTTTTAATGCATGTGTATGCTTTCTCTCTTTTTTTTTTGTGTAAATGCAAATGCAAAATTTTTTTTTGACGTTTTCTCTCTCCCTTTTTCTTTTACAGGGCGGAAACCGTTTTGTGACGGAGCAGCTGAACAAAATGAAGACTCGAGGATCAGTGGAGTCCGTGATTGACTTGTGGGATCGGCTTCCGGATGCGGGCCGAGGAGCTTTGCCGAGTCCGAGACAGATTGTTGTTGAGACGGGGCTCTGGGAGTTCGTAGAGTGCTTGAGGGGGCTGGTCAAGTTCCCTAAGAGCAAGGGCTTGATGTTTGCTCTGGCGCCGCATTGGTGGGACGCGACCCACACCTTTCACTTCTTACGGGGCGAGGCTACGGTTACGCCCTCCGATTACGCTGCGATTACGGGCTGTCCTTTAATGGACGCGGCATTGAGTGGCGGGATGGCTACGGCGATGCCGATCTGCGAGCTCTTACGGGATTTTCCCCTATTCCCAAAAAGGGGATGGGGATGGAGTATGCCGTGGTCTACGGTAAGATTGTGGAGACCATAGCGAGCTACGAGGCCGGGAGGAGAGGATAGGCGCCGATCGGATTGCCGGGGCCTTCTTGTGGTTTGCCTTTTCGAGCACCCTCTTTGGGCATGCTTTGAGGACGGCAGTCTTTGCCTTGTTGAGGTCCTTGGAGGACATGGAGACGGTCGGAGATATCTCTTGGGGAGAGGCCGGGCTGGCAGAGCTTTACTTTGCTCTTGATAGGTACAGCCGGAAGGCTGTGAGCTCCTTATACTGCTTCGAGTTTGCTCTGGAGGTATAAGCTTTCTTTTTGCTTTCCCTCTTTTTTTGAGCACGCACTTTTCTTTTGCACCGGATTGATTGGATTTTTACCTTTCGCAGTATGGGCGTTGGAGTTTTTCCACGTCACGATGTGGCGGCGGCCGGCGGAGTACGTCGGGCGTATCCGGCCATGCGGTCTTGGTCCAAGCATGCCCGGGAGAAGATAAGCTCCAGAGGGGCGTACGACTCTCGGGTACGCGGATTGCCTTCCTTTGACGGAGGCCGAGACGAGATGAGGGGATGATATTCTTCCCACAGGATCGCTTCGAGGTGGCGCACCGAAGGGCGCCGAGATCTGACCGGCAAATGCGGAGGATTACGAGTGGTCCGACTGCGATGCATATTATCGGGAGAGAGGGTGACGCGCCAGCATGGCGTGAACTCGCCTTTGAGGACACCGGTGGAGCCTCCCGCCGATATGATGCACTCCGAGCGATCGGTCCGTGACTGGGATGATTACCGAGCCGGCCGGCACTTCTCGGATTTCGTGGCGATTGAGCCATATGCGACATTCGTCTTGAGGAGGCCGAGGATGCCTCGGGTTCCGATAGGGAGGGGCTTGGGATCCCGCGGTACCCTCGGACGGATTTTTCCTATATCCAGATGGGGTCCGATTGAGGGTGCGGATCCCTCGGCCCGAGCGGCTTCCACGAGCTTTCCGGCCTCGTCCGGGTATGAAGGTATGGCTTTTTACGCTTCTTTCTTTTGTTTCATCACCTTTAGCATCACTTCCTTTTTTTGACGCTTTTGCTTTTGTGCAGTTTTCGGAGGTGGTCGTCGAGAAGTTGACGAAGCAAGTGATCGGGGCCAAGAGATTCATCGGGAGGATGGTCGCTTGCGGGGCTCCTCGAGCTAGAGCGAGGCGACCACGGCCGGCCGCCCGTCGGACGGGAGGCTTCCCCTATTCGCTCGTAGACTTCTTCAAAGACTCCTTTGTCTCCTCTCCTTGATCCCCGCGGTGTTGCCTTCGGATCACGTCATTCTCGGGGATCCACACGGGCGAGGACACGTATGGCGGCATGGCGGGTCGTCTTCGTACGTGCGGGAGTCCGACGCCTTCACCTTCGGATACGATTTTTTCGCAGATCTCGGCTTGCCCTATCGAGCGTGCCGGTTGGTCCTGAAGAGCCTCTTTCCGGAGACGAGGACGATTCCGAGCCCGAGATTTTCGGGGCTCCCGAGGAGGCGGGCCCGAGTCGCAAGAGGGGCCGGGGCGTACATCGGGCGCTGAGACTCCGATTGATTATTTTTTTTGAGATTTGAGATTGAGATTTAGATTTGTACGGCTTATGCACATTTTTTTTTCTTTTTTTTTGATGTAATATTTTAGGATTTTATTTATGTTTGTTTGTTTTTTTTTTTTTATGCACACTCTTTTTTTGGAATGTAATAATTTAGGATTTTATTTTATGAATGCAATGCGGTATGAATGCAAAGGTTGCATGAGCCTTGGTTTTTTTTATTGCAAGGGTGTTTGGCATATGAACCGGTTTGGGGAGGTTTTTTTTTGCACTGTGTTTCGAGCAACCGGGACGGAATATTCCTCTTTTGGTGTAGCAAACTTGACCTGTTGCAGAATTTTTCTCGTCGTGACAATCATGTCCGCGCGGATAGGGGCACTTTCCGACATTGTCCTTTAATTTTGGTTCGACTGGTCTTGCTTTATTTCAAATTCAAATATCCTCTTCAACCTCCAAATAAACAGCCATTTTCGGGAGAAAGAGAGAAAAACCATGGAAAACTTTAGAAAAGCTCCATCAAAATTGTCCCAAGAATCCCAAATGTCATTCTTCAACAAGTTCAAGGATTGGTCCCGGAGATTATGCATGAGAGGAGGTCCTTCTTTGAAGAAAGGTACAAGGTGAAGTGCTTATGGTCTCTCAAGGAATTGATTCCGGATTATGAGCTTTGAGGGCTTCTTCCTCATTTTGGGACACTAGAAGGCATGTCTTTTGCCTTTCTTTCAATGAGGTTGTTCCGACTGTGGAAGAATTTCGGCCTTGCTTGAGGTCCTGAGGTGGAAGAGATAGCGGTTCCCTTGCCCTGAGGGGCTTCTTTGTTGACAGATTGTGCGTCCTCCTTCATCTTTCCCGGAGGAAGCGCAAGGTATGATCCGCGGTCCCGATCATTTCGATATTTCCGGTCTTCCCGACAGTTTAGGGGCCTAGGCTTGGTGGATGATGCCTATTGGGATGCCTTTGCACTTTGTATGTTTGGCACCCGTTCATGGTCTATTCCTTCGGGATCCGCCATCGGTCTGGCTGATGTTGTCGTTCACCGTCGCCCGGCGTAGATGTCGTTCCTTTGATTCGGGGGAGACTTTTCATGCTCTCGATGCATTAGCTACCTAAGGCGGTATATGCACGGGGAAGCCCGCTCCTCTCGACCCCGTGGCCGATGGAGCGTTTGGGGGTTCTTCGGGAAACCTCTCGATATGATCAGCCTTGGACTTTTGCCAGAGAGGTGTTGATGTAGATTTTGATGATCGTGGCTCGTGGGAGCGTTGGATGGTGGGTCGCCGACCGAAGATATCGATGGTCGGTGCCTCATTGGCGGGTGGAGACTCGCAGAGTGCTTCAGACGGGTCTCCCGTGGTCATGCTTCCGGCTTTCTCGCCTAGCTTCTATATTCCGGCTTTAGTTCTCGAGACAGCTTGGCCTCGGAGCAGTTCCTTTGGGGGATTTTGATGATATAGCCACCAGTGGTGGTGGCTCCTGCTTTCTATGGATGATCCCTCGTTGTTTCCATTTCTTTCCCGAGCATGGAGGTATGATGCCTTTCCTTCTCGGGTTATTCTCAGCGTCCAAGACCGGTGTTCTTGACCACTTGGTACCCGGATTGGTATGAGAGGCATCCGGGAGAGACTCGTGGCTATTTTGAGACGGCGTGAGGCCATTGTGGGTGCGGAGGACCCGATCTGCTTCGAGAGGAGGAGGGCCGAGGCGAGGGCCAACCCTCATGACAGAGCGGAGACGCCGTGACCGATTATGAGGCTTACGTCAAGAGACAGGAGAGGAGGTCTCCTATGCTACCGCCTAGGTTACAGGAGATGAGGGATGACGCTAGGGCTACTAAGGCTCGACAGAGGCTGGTTTGATAGATCCCTGTCCTATACCGAGCTTGGTAGGAGGAACACCGACATTTTTCCCGTTCGTAAAAGAAAGACTCGAAGGGGGAAGAAGAGGGAGAGGCCAAGACGAGTGGCTTGGAGTGACTCGAGGTTTCCGAGTATCCCTTTCTTGTCATGGCGTACACATTAATTTGATTATGTATCTTAGTTTTCTTTAGCAAAGCTGCCGCCTTGTAGGAATGAATCGGGCTTAGACTCATCAAAGAGCTTTTAACTTGTAATGAATATTTGAATTGCTTTAGAGTTTTTCGAGACGCTTTCATGGTCTCGATCAATTGTATTGATGCCAAAGTATGGCTTTTATTTGTGCTTTAGACCGAACCGTTTCCGCCGCTCTACGTTCCCCTCATTTTGAGGAGCCTGTGTCTTCGTAGTTCAACCCGATTTTTTTTTTTTTTTTTTTGTTTTTGTTTTTTTTGTTGTTTTTTTGTTTTTTTTTTGTTTTTTTTCGTGCAACCCTCGTTTTTACCTAGGCCGCCCTTCTCGGGTTTTCAACCTAGTTGGGTATTACTCTTTTAGCACTCTTTTTTTCTTTTTTTTGTTTTTTTTTTTGGTGCAACCCCGTTTTTTACCTAGGCCGCCCTTTTCGGGTTTCTAACCTAGTTGGGTATTACTCTTTAGCACTCTTTTTTTTTTTTTTTTTTTTTTTTTACGCGTAGTATCTCGCGCAGCCTTGTCACCATTCACCGGGTGTACAAAGGGATTCCCGTCGAGGTCCGCAAGTTGCATGGCTCCTCCTGAGAAGATCTTCGGGACGACATATGGCCCGACTCCATACAGCTCCCATTTGCCGAGGGGGTTGATACGGACCGGGGCTTTTCTTTTAGAACGAGATCACCTTCTCGGATCTCCCGATGCTTTACTTTCTTGTCGAAGGCTCTAGCCATTCTTCCTTGGTAGGCCCGGATGTGTTCCATGGCCTTCGCCTGCGTTCATCTAGTAGGCCAATTCATCATGGCGACTGGAGCCATTCGACCTCGTTGATCCGGGCTTTCCAGCAGATACCTGAGCGAGGGGATCTCTAGCTCGATTGGGAGTACGGCTTCCATTCCGTATGTGAGGGCAAACGGTGTTTCCCGCTTGCCGTTCGACCGATGTTCTCGTAGCCCTGCAGTGCCGTGTAACTCTCGGGCCAATCTCTCGCCTCGGGACACCATTTTCCTGATGATATTTTCCAGAGTCTTGTTTGCCGCTCGACGGCTCCATTGGTTTGGGGCCTGTAAGGAGATGACTTGTGACGGGTTATTCGGAATTCCGCCGCCAGCTTTTCACATTCCCTTCGAAGTGGGATCCATTATCTCGAGATGATTTCTACTGGCAACCCGTATCTCGCACATGATGTTTTCTTTGATGAAGAGGGCTACTTTCCTTGAGTTGAGGATTTTGTAGGACTTTGCAGAGCATCCTTTCCGATTCCTTCGAAGAAATCACCAATCAAGGTCTCTTTAGGCTCTTCCGCAGCTCCCAAATTCACACTCGTCAAAATCTCTTCGGCAGCTGGGCTCGATTTTCCTCTTCCTGACAACCCGCTTAAAGATTTTTTTTTGTTGTTTGATTTTTTTTTTCGTTTAATGTGTCTGCTTCTTTATCTAATGAATTATTATTAAAAAAATTTTTTTAATTAATTCATCATTAGTTAAAGTGGCAATCAAGGGATACTCAGAAAGGTTCGTCATTTCATTGAAAACGAAAAGGAATACAAACTTGCTGCTGCACTCGTAGCCTTCGTGCGTAAGGCCGCCTGACGACCCTAGACTCGATCTTAACAAAGAGAGACTGGGAGGACTTGTCCTAGATTGACACAAAGGGACGGGGACCAATCCAAGCTTGGTGATCATTTCCTCCTTGGTCGCGGACGGCCCGAGAGAGAGTTTCCCAATTCTTTAGCGGCATCGCTGCTGGGTGGCCTCATGACTCGAACCGTGGCCGTTTTTGTTTTCCTTTCTCAATTGCCGCTATCATCTCTTGACCGAGCCGAGATCAATCAGGTCCGGCACCTGACTTCTTCTTCGAACAATTGCCGCATAACCGCACCATCCCAATCATCTCGAGGGAAATTCCGTGGCCTTAGCTTTTGGCACCGCGCCCAATTCGTGTTTCGGATCTTCCCGGGCAGAGAGGGAATAGTGGTTGTGAGCTTCTCGAACCTGCTCCACTGTGTCGTGCACGCTCTCGAAGGTATACTCACTCTTCATGGCAGCCGTAGCCCTGTGTATCTTGGGTAGGTCCAGAACATTCTACTGACCGGGTTAGCCTTGGTTCCTCCGAACTTGTTGAGGCTATCCTCGTAGCTTTAGCCATCCCGCCGTAGGAGTGGGCTCGTGATGTTTCCCGGTTGTGTGGGACCCTTTACAAAGTAGTCGCCCAAATTAGGACCGAAGGGGAGAGATTTAGGGTTGTCGACCGGGACCTTTCCCCGTGGCAGCCTTCAAATCTTTTTCCTTTTCGCAGTGTCCACCGAGGAGGCCTCATATCCTGTGCCGTGGCGAGTATTCTCGTCCTTTCACCTCGATGAGTTTGTGAGTTCCTTGTTGGTGCTTCCCTGCACCGAGGCCAGGTAGATAGCTCATTTTTCTCATCATTTTCAAGACCGGTGGGATTTTATCCCGAGTGACCGTCGATCTATGTTGCACACTTGGGCCTTGGGAGGCTCGACCGTGAAGCCCGTTAGCATGTGACCTTCCTCGTCATGTTTGATTTCCGTAATAGGTATTCCGCCCGTATCCGTGCTCCTCTAAAGTGACTAAATCTCCGTAAATGGTCGTCGATCCCCATTCGAGACGAATTTCACACACCGGTGGAGGCTTGAGGCGACCCCTTTGACTTGATGGAGCCAAGGTCTTCCCAACAGGCATTGAAAGTAATCGGGATGTCGATAACCCGGAATTCCACAGTATCAATTTCTCGTCCAAACCAGAGGTCTAAAGTAGCGACTCCAAGGACTCGCCGAGATGTTGAGTCGTAAGCTTTGACCGTGAGGGAGGAAGGCTTCAAGTCTCGTAGTCTTGATATCAAGCAAGCTCATGATCTTTGCCGGAAGAATGTTCATTCCGGACCCATTATCAACCAGACCCGAGGGAGGCGTCGTTCATCCAAACTGGACCGTGATGAAGAGAGGCTCATTATGATCACCCCCAAATTGAGGGAGGTCGAGATCTCGCGAAAGTGATTATGTTCCCGTAATGGATGTTTCCAATCACCGTACCACATCATCGGGAGTAGCATCAATAGGCACGAGAGTGCGAGCCAGGCTTTCTTCCAGCCTTCAGCCATGGGGATAGGACGAGGTGAGTAGAGACCAGAGGGAAATGTTGGCCTCGTGTTTGCTTCAACCGGGTGAGCACGGGATCCTCTTTTTCTGATCCGAGTTTCACTGCCTTAGCATAGGGGCGGCGATCTTCTTTCGGTGCTTGATCTCGTGGCCTTCTTATCTCGCCTTGGGATTTCCTTGGAAGATCTCGCCTGCAGCGGGTCAACAGATTAACTTCCTCATCGCCGTCTCGACTGGATTTCTTCAATGCCGCTAAGGTCAATCTGGGAGCCCTTTTCGCTATTGGCCACCGGGTTCGACGGAGTCTAGTGACAGTGAGGGGCCGAGCCGCACCGGCTCCTTCCCCGGGCGGCCCTTATAACCGCTTCCCAAGTCACAAGCTGGGTTTGGGGTTGTGTTGTTGCCCCTCGATGGCCCACAGAGCTGTGGCGTCCTCCGATTCACTCTCATGGCCGGCCTTGCTCATAGTTATCATGCAACAAGAGTCGCTATTGTCTGACTCTGCGGCTTTTCGATCTCATCCCCGGTATAGTGCAGCCATTCCGATTCCCTTCGTAATACTCGTGAGTTGGAGATGATTATAGCGTTCTCGTGTGGGAGGCGCATCCGGTATCATGCCGCTTTCTAGGACTTCTCCGAAAGCCGACATACATTCGGGGAAGGTGACCTCTTCTTGGGTAACCCCGACAAGGAGTGTTACTTTGTTCTGGGGTGGATTTGATCTAACCATGGTTATTTTCTCATTTGGGCGGATGGGAGTTAATTTTCCTCTTTCGATCGTATCTTCGACTATCGCCCGGATCGACACCCGAAAACCCTTTCCCCAAAGCATGGTAGGCAAAGTGTTGAATTCTAAGACATCCACGTGCTCGCATCCATGAAACTTCATGGCCTTCATGTCCTCGGTCTCATATTCGTCTTCCGAAGTTTCTTCTTCGTCGCCGCTTGCCGATAACCAACCATCAGGCTCGGCTCCCATGGGCTCATTTCTCGGCATGATTGTTCCGCATTGTTTCCGGATCGGGGCCTCAGCTGACTCTTCACTCGTCATCATCATCATCATCGCCGTCATCGGAATCTTCTTCCCATACTACCGGGATTTCGCCGAGAGGGAACGCCGATCAAACCCGCTGGGGAATACGGGTGCGTGCAACCGCAAAATTGTCATATGTTCCCATTCCCTAAGTGGCAATTGTGACTCGCCTTCTCCTCCCGTAAATTGCGGGGGAAGAGTGAGAGGGGGTGGCACGTATTTGACACTGTGTAGGATATAGAAGGAATCCTCCTCTTCCGATTCTTCACTGTTTCCTGGATCATATTCGGGCTCTCCCAAAGCCAATTTGCAAGTGTACTAGCTCCGCATGCTCTTCGGCCTCTTTGCCGATAAGCCCCAAGACAGCGCCCGCCGGAAGCTTTCTTGTTCGATTCTTCTCGATTGTTCTAACCATCTTGTGTAAATGGTTCTTTCATGTTCTGAGCGGAATGTACCCCAGCTTCTTCAAGATCGGCCTTCCCTTTATCCGAGAAATAGCGGGCCTCGTATTCTTGCAAGGAGTCTCTGACATGAGACCAAGATGGGTTGATTCGTTCGATATCCTCAAGGCGGAGGGGGAATCCGAATTCAGATCCTCGACGAGGTTGGCCACGGTATTTGGGGACCTTCATCAAGATCTTCACGGGCATGCGAAGATTCTCCGCATTCAATCATATTCACCTGATTATGGTTCCTTGGCAGGATTTTTGATCGTGTTAGGCCCTTCGGGGCCTTCCAACTTTCCTTGCTCTATTAGCCCTCGGATTGCCTTTTTCGAGTAAAGCAAATGCCGCCGATGTCCGTGAGCTTGATGAAAAGCACAATACTTTGTAGTATCCACGGAGCATTCGGATTTCTGGGTTGGAAATTCTCCAAAGGCCGCAAAGCAAGCCTTCTTTCACCAAATTCCCTAAAGATGTCATTCAGGCATTCCAAAGTTTTCGAGATTTATGACCCGCGGTCCGGGCTCTACTGGTTTCCTGGGAGCAAAAGGAGTCGTGTTATTACATTCCCGTCCCGCATAGTTAATCATCTCTTTGCCTTTAGCAGAGCAGGGGCGTGTTTGCAGGAGGAGCCCGATATCTCGTAGGCAGTGCAAGCAGCCTGGCTGTCGATTGTAGGCCTTTTCAAACTTAGCCGCAGAGTTAACCATGGCCCGTAAGTCCGAGTATGGGAAGTGACCGAGGGAGGCTCTCGATGTGGTTTCAAGCATGACCGGAAGATGTCCAATTGTTCCTCTTCGGAAGGAGGGATGGCCATTTCACCGAGTTTCGCATTCCACCGCTTGTAAAAGTCCCCAACATTCTCATCAGACGCCGCACCGTTGTTTGTAGGTCAACCCTATTTGTTTCCCATTCCAAGTTGGCCTTATATTTTTCTCGTGAAGGCATTGGTAATCTGGTCCCATGTAGCCCCGGCTTCAGTTTCAAACGGAAGAACCACTTTAAGGCACCGGACTTCAAGGATAGATCGAAATAGTCGCCCAACCGCTGATTGGTACATCCTTTCGCTTTCATCGCCAAGGTATACGTGTCCAAATGGGTTTTCGGACATGCGGTCCCATCAAAGAGATCCAGATTAGGCATCACGAATTTGTGGGGCGAGGAACAATGGAGTCCGGTCCGTAGGCCGGAAGGCGTACTTCTGCGCCGCCAGCCGATCCGCGCTTTCATTTCCTTGTGTTGTTCCATGAACCAGGCCGATGAGGGTCTTGTGGCGGAACCATGGCATTCAAGCTAGCGGCCGAGCTAGAGAGAGGAGCTACCACCGGAGGCAGATCGTGGAGGGAACGGCCGATCCGGACGTAGGTGAAAACCCGTCCCGGGCCGAGTTACCCTGGGAGCATGAGTAGGAGCCCGAGCAAAAGGATAGAACCTCGCGGCTTGCCGTTGATTTTCAACCGGCAAAGTAGGTGGAGGCAGCCCCGATGTAGCCTGATAACTTGGATTTCCAGAGTGGGGCCCGTAAGTAGGCTTCGAGTGCGGGCCGCCGTCCCGGATTGTTGAATTGCATGGCCGCTCGTGGTGAAGGTGTGTAACCCGGGGTACTGCGGTCCCGGTGATTCGGATGACACCGGATGGAGGCTTGGTAACCCATAGAAGTCTCGAGTGAGGAATGGATTTGTGTGAGGAGCAATGAACTAGTACTGCTCCGAGGAGGGGCTCCGACCGTGGCCCGTAACCAAGTTGTGGCGGCATTCCGAACCGCTGGCCGTTGCTGTGAAGGTCCTGATTGATCGGTTCCGAACCGAGGCGGGATCCCGATTAGCCGTGGCATTCCGAGATAGCCCCAACCATGAGAAGACATTCCGTACCGATTTTGCCCCCACCGATTTGTGCCGTCGGGCCGCATGGATCCGTGGTCTCGTGGTCGGGAGCCGCCGACCCGAAAATCGAGGAGCATGGGTTCTCGTAGTGGCACCATAGAGGTGGGTGGCGGCATCCCGGTGTAGTCGTGGCGACCGAGAGTGGGGTTGGCATCCTCGTCTTCTTCCACGGTGAAGGTGCCATCTCGGATTGAGGCCGGCGGCCGCACCGTGACTCTTAATAGCCTCCATAAGGCCGTTTAGCCGTGCTTCCCGTCGTAACCTCATCTCGTTCGCTAACCGATTCCACCGTTGCTCGTCCGAGGGGTCCCTGGAGGCGGAGTGACGTTATCCCCATCATTACCGGCCGATGCAGACATTCTCAAACCCGGAGTCGGAACAAACGGTGAAGCCGACGACGCGCTGACTCTTCCCAACCGATCAAACGGTGACCCGGTGCCCGAAACCAAGCTTTGTGCGGAGTCAGCGGGGAAAGGACACGAAGGTTCGTATGTCCTGGGAATGGAAGGAGGGTAGGTGTTTGGGCTTTAGGCTCATGCAACATGCGCTTATTTGTTCACGTTTACTTAAAACATGTTTTATTAACCTAATCGGTTGGAAAAGATTGCTCTTCTTTTTCGCAAACTACTCGATTCCCGGATCGCCGGGCCCCGTCACTACGTCTATAAGCCCCTCGTATTCCACTCCGTATTTCGACCTCCCAGGTGGACAGCCCCGGCGAGGGTCCTATAGGGCAAGCGGGTCCCACCGACCGAAAGAAAACGATCCTAAAAGTCTCGCGGGTAATCGAGTCTTAACGAGCATTCGATGTAAATTACGGACAAAGCCGACGTCAAAAGTCAAGATCATGTCCGAGGGCTCGACGAAAAGTCGGCATGATTTGACCGATAAGCGTCCACGATTGATCTTGACTTGTCGTCGCTAAGCCGTAATTAGGCATGGAATATTCATTAATCCTTGATGACTCAAAGGTCAATGCCGGGAGTCGTGTATAATTTGTGCCGCCGAGCCGAAGTCAAGGCGCCGGTCAATATCTTGGTCAAAGTCTCGCGGCGGAAAACCGCGTAACTTCGACCGATAAGGGTCCCCGAAAGATATTGAGTCGGTATGCCGACAAAGGCTTGAAAGGAAAGGTCTATACACGGACAGGCATGACACGCACTGCACTAAAAACCAACCGGGTCTCTGACAAAGTGTGTCACTTGACAAGTGCATGGTCGACACGAGGCTCCATGGGTTGTTTGGGTAGTCCTGTGCTCATCCGAGAGGCGTAATAAGACCAAACGGACCGCGACAAGGATTTCCCCGGGTTAAGGACGTAGTGTGCAGTGTACGGTCACGTGCGCGTAGTGTGCAAGCAGTCTATATTCTTTTTCTGAGTAAAATAGAGATTTTTTTATGTGTCTTAAAAAATATGATGCATGATTTTTTTTTGAGAATTTTCTTCTTCTTTTTTTTTGAAAATCCTTTTTTTTTTGAATTTTTTTTTTTGAAATTTTTAATGAGCACATAAGCACGTAAGCACGAAAATTCCGACAGCTAGGGACATTATTCCGACAAATAAAATTTTTACTTTCTCCGAGGCGGCCAAAACAACATGAAAACTGTGCAAAAATCAACACACACACAAAAATGATTTTCAAAGCCGGGACGGAAGCTTGACCCTCAAAAGCTTTTTTTTTTTTGAAAACGGTGATACCGGTACGTGGGATTGTTAGACCACAATTTATCCCCGACTCGTGTTAGGAGGCGATAACGGGAAATTTAGTGGTTTCCACCAATATACCAAATACCATTTTTTTTTTTAAAAAAGCTTAGTCCCCAGCGGAGTCGCCACTGTGATGATGTGTGAATGTATCGAAAATTTTCCCATTTTTGTTTGAAAATCAACGAAACGGAGTCGCCACGCCATTTTAATTTTGAGGGCCAAAACTTTGAAAAAACCCGAGATCAGAGATTTAGGTTCGGAGGTCATGTTACACGCCGGGAAGGACGTTAGTGTGCACCCGGAATGCCTCGTAAAACGAGTCTTCCAAGCTGAAAATAATTTGTGTGTGTGTGTGTGTGTGTGTTTTGGCCAAAATACTTTGAAACTCAGAAAAGTAAAAATTGGGATATCTTTTCAAGACTTTAAACTGATCCCATGATTTTTTGGGGGATTTTTGGATTGAGATTTGGTACTCAAAAGACCTTTTGAAGTTGAGAGCCATTTCTGCCAGAATGAAAAAGGCAGTGGACCTTTGATTTTGAAATGGATTCAAGGGTCTTAAAACTTCATAATCTGGATAAACTCAGAGAATGAAAGTTGTTCTAGACACCTTAAATAAGACTTGTGCGAAGGAATTTTCCATTTTGGAGAAGATTTGAGGGGTCAAAACCTTCTGGAAACCTCAGATATGAGATCTGGATTCCCAGAAGCTGATGAACTAGCCTCTGAAAGAAAATTTGAAAAGAGGAGTTTTACTCACCCAAAAATAAAGTAAAAATATTTATGGAAATCTCTGGATGTTGGCTACAAAAAGTGTTTTGTAGTCAACACCAAATTCCAAGTTCATCTGTGTCCAAAAATTAAGACAATGGACTGAGGTCTGGGAAAATTGCTACTGGACAGCAACTTCCCAAGAAGGAGAATATGATTTTAAAGGGGGTTTTGCATCCATGCTTGTCCCCATTTCCCTAGGTTTTGGTTAGTGATCACTAGACATTTTAGTGGTGAATCAACTATACCAAACCATCCTTGGGGTACATTAGGACTAAGCATTTCATTTGCTTGGGAAGGGGATTTTTATCCTTTGAAAATGAGATTTTATGCTTGAAAATGGTTTTTAGGGTTTTGAAAATGAGTTTTCTTTGCAAGAAAGTAAGAGAACTTGAAAATAATGTTGATCTTTGTAGAAGATCATCCATGGAGATGGTCTTCCATGGTGATCTTCTTAGATCTAGAGCAAGAAGATGAAGGAACTACATTTTGTAGTTTGAAGATGCATGCATGGATGAGATTTAGGGTTAGGAGAAGGAGGGTTTACCAATCTTCCTTGTGTTCTTGAGTGTTTGGCTTGAGTGTATGAGTGTTTAGGGCTTTAATATGAGAGTGAGTGGATGAGTATGAATTGGGAAAGATTGGAGAGAAAATGGTGACAATTCAAGTGAATTCTCACTGTTTTCTCTCTATATTTCGCCAGAGGTTCGGTGCAAAATGTGTTGTGGCTCCTTATTTTTGTGACTGGAGGGCTCAATTTATAGCCCTCTGGAAATTGCAATCCCATCCGCGCGGACAGGAACCCTCAGCGTGCACTGTTCATTAAATGCAGCTCCAGCTTTGGACAAGAGGAATATTTCTTTTTGAAATTCAAATTAAGCAAACAGCTTATGTTTCCAAAGATTTCTATTTATGGTTTTCTTCTTTTGTTTTTCTTTTTTGAGATTCTTTTTAAGGTTTAACCTTAAATAACAATGCCCATTTTACCCTCACTTTGTTAGAAAGGTTAGGATTGTTAGGAATTGTTAGAAATGTTATAACTTTCGTTAATTTTCTAACGAAAATTCTAACAAGCTCAAATTGGAGCACTTACACCATCAGCAACACTGTTAGAGCGCGTCGCTCTAGCATGATGGCGAGGTGGAGGGGGAGGAGGCAAGTTGGCATTTCCAGCATTGGTATTAGCATTAGTGTTTCCTTCATTGTTCTCGTCCGAGGCTTCAGAGACGTGTCCGTCTGAAGTTACCATTGTTGTAGGTTGAGAAAACTTTCGAGGTCAAGTATGCACGAGTTCCCGGCAATGGAACCAAACTGATGCCGCAGGAAATGTGCTTATCAATCTTCGTCCACGTGGCAGGACCAATCACTTGACTCCTTGACCTGAAACCAGAACCCACGACTAGCCGAATTTGTCTACGGCTTAGACCCTCGGGCGTGAGAGTAAGTATGTGTATTGGAGAGCAAATAACGTAATTGAACAAAGATGATATTCAAATGACAAAATTGCAGTTACCTCAAAACCGTTGTAGTGGTTATGTATTTATAGCTGTTGGATGTGGTATATTTGGTAGGACTACATGAGCTCCGTGATTTGAGGGACGGTTACATGTCATGAGAACGTGTCCTGAATGGCTCCTGATTTGTAGGGAACCAGTTATGGAAAGAATAGAAGCACGTGCGCCTGTAATCGTTAGGTCGACACTTGCTTAGCAGGTCGAGGTCGCCATTTGGGGTTGGGTCGACCTGACTGACGGGTAGGGCTGGACCGTACCCGAAATAGAACCTGGATTATAAGGTCGGACTAAGTTAGGTCGGGACCTAGTAGGTCGGACAATGAACTTAAGTCGACTGATCAATAAGATGAGCCTTGAACCATGTGATAATTGGGCCTAGCCCACTGAGAATGTGGTGGCAATAATTGCTTGAGGACTGGGCTTTGCTCGCTTGGCCCAGCTCGACACTTTTTGTATGTTCAAAGTTTTTTTCAAAAAGTTAGAAAAAAAATAAACAAATGAAAGTATAATAAAGAAATCAGGGACGAGTAAAATTCTTTAATTTTTATTTATAAATGTATAGTTTTTATTTTATTTTTTATGAATATAAATAAACATTTTGGACATTTTTTAGCACTGAAGTTTTTTTCAAAAAGTTATATAAAAATAGTTAGAAAAAAATAAACAAATGAAAGTATAATAAATAAATCAGGGACGGGTAAAATTCTTTAATTTTTATTTATAAATATATAATTTTTTTTTATTTTTTATGAATATAAATAAATATTTTGGACATTTTTTAGTATTGAAATTTTTTTCAAAAATTTATATAAAAAAAGTTAGGAAAAAAATAAACAAATGAAAGTATAATAAAAAAATCAGTGACGAGTAAAATTCTTTAATTTTTATTTATAAATGTATGTTTTTTTATTTTTTATGAATATAAATAAATATTTTGGACATTTTTTAGTATTGAAGTTTTTTTCAAAAAGTTATATAAAAAAGTTAAAAAAAAAAATAAACAAATGAAATTATAATAAAGAAATCAGGGACGAGTAAAATTTTTTAATTTTTATTTATAAATGTATAGTTTTTTTTTTATGAATATAAATAAATATTTTGGACATTTTTTAGCATTGAAGTTTTTTTTCAAAAAGTTATATAAAAAAATTAGAAAAAAAATAAACAAATGAAAGTACAATAAAGAAATCAGGGATGGGTAAAATTATTTAATTTTTATTTATAAATGTATAGTTTTTTTTATTTTTTATGAATATAAATAAATATTTTGGACATTTTTTATTATTGAAGTTTTTTTTTCAAAAATTTATATAAAAAAGTTAGAAAAATATAAATAAATGAAAGTATAATAAAGAAATCAGGGACGGGTAAAATTCTTTAATTTTTATTTATAAATGTATAGTTTTTTTATTTTTTATGAATATAAATAAATATTTTCGACATTTTTTAGTATTGAAGTTTTTTTCAAAAAGTTATATAAAAAGAGTTAGAAAAAAAATAAACAAATGAAAGCATAATAAATAAATCAGGGACGGGTAAAATTTTTTAATTTTTATTTTTAAATGTATAGTTTTTTTATATATATATAAATAAATATTTTGGACATTTTTTAGTATTGAAGTTTTTTTCAAAAAGTTATATAAAAAAAGTTAGAAAAAAAATAAACAAATGAAAGTATAATAAAGAAATCAGGGACGGGTAAAATTCTTTAATTTTATTTATAAATGTATAGTTTTTTTTATTTTTTATGAATATAAATAAATATTTTGAACATTTTTTAGCATTGAAGTTTTTTTCAAAAAGTTATATAAAAAAAGTTAGAAAAAAACTAATCGAATGAAAGTATAATAAAGAAATTAGGGACGGGTAAAATTCTTTAATTTTTATTTATAAATGTATAGTTTTTTTTATTTTTAATGAATATAAATAAATATTTTGGACATTTTTTAGTATTGAAGTTTTTTTTCAAAAATTTATATAAAAAAAGTTAGAAAAAAATAAACAAATGAAAGTATAATAAAGAAATCAGAGACGGGTAAAATTCTTTAATTTTTATTTATAAATGTATAGTTTTTATTATTTTTATGAATATAAATAAATATTTTCGACATTTTTAGTATTGAAGTTTTTTTCAAAAAGTTATATAAAAAAAGCTAGAAAAAAAAATAAACAAATGAAAGTATAATAAAGAAATCAGGGACGGGTAAATTTCTTTAATTTTTATTTTTAAATGTATAGTTTTTTTATTTTTTATATATAAATAAATATTTTGGAAATTTTTTAGTATTGAAGTTTTTTTCAAAAATTTATATAAAAAAAGTTAGAAAAAAATAAACAAATGAAAGTATAATAAAGAAATCAGGGACGGGTAAAATTCTTTAATTTTTATTTATAAATGTATAGTTTTTTTTATTTTTTATGAATATAAATAAATATTTTGGATATTTTTAGTATTGAAGTTTTTTTCAAAAAGTTATATAAAAAAGTTAGAAAAAAACTAATCAAATGAAAGTATAATAAAGAAATCAGGGACGGGTAAAATTCTTTAATTTTTATTTATAAATGTATAGTTTTTATTTTATTTTTTATAAATAGAAATAAATATTTTGGACATTTTTTAGTATTGAAGTTTTTTTTTCAAAAAGTTACATAAAAGAAGTTAGAAAAAAAGTTATTTTTTTTTAAAAAACAATTTCCGTCGCTAAATCCGTCGCTATTCCGTCGGTATTTTAAAAAGATAAATATTTTTTATTTTTTATTATTTAGCTACAAAATATATCCGACGGTAATTTATTTTTGTAAAATCCGTCGCTAAATTCGTCGCTAAATCTGTCGGTAACTGATTTTTTCGTTTTATTTTGCTTCCATCGTTATTCCGTCGCTATTTCGTTGCTAATAGCGAGAGAATTTGATCCGTCGCTAATTTCCGTCGCTATTTGGCAGTTTTCTTGTAGTGTAACTACAAATATTTCTATAACTTCCTACTGGACAAGTCGATCTAGAAAGTTGAGGGCAACTAAACGGAATAAAAGTAATGGGACAGACCCAACAGACTAACCCAAGGTCCATCTCAACCCAAAGATATGTTAGCCGAAGTGGGCCTACCAAGCAGCCCCAATTCTACCGGGTCATCAGTGGAGATCAGTCGATCAAGCTCATTGTCCGACCTTACTTGGTCCCGACCTAGCTTCGTCTGACATACGATCCCCTACTTGTGCAATCTCTGCCTAGACAAGACACGAATTTAGGTCGCCCTTTATCATACAGGCGACCTCGACTAATCAACACGTGCGTCCATCCACGTCGATATTTGTAACCGCCTCCTAAATTCTCGTACACAATTACGCCAACAACATCTCAATGATTTTAGGGATTTATAATGATCAAATAACGCCACTATATATACTAGGCAACTTACTACGTTAAAAGGTAATGTCATTTTAGCTATTTGAGATTTACGTCGTTTAATACAGTTTTCATACAAACTTATAACACGATATCTTATCATCACGTCGTAGGGTATTCACCGGATACCGTTTCGACAAGCCGTTTGTTCGTGTTTCAAGTCACAGTAACTGAATTATAACCTATTGTTGGACTAATGCTGATCCGGATCGTTTCCTACGTCATCGTCATTTTATTTTTCTTAAGCAAGACCTTTAATAATAATTAAATGGTATTACACGGCCTTATTACTTCAGAAGAGCATGTTACACCAACAAATTGAAAGGTATTACAATCATATTACCCCAGAAGAACATGTTACACGACCAAAAACACCATATAATCCATGAGTAAACTGCATCATTGGTCTCTGTACCCTGGCACTTTTACGAAATTAGTCCATATATCAAAAAATCACAAAATTTGCGGCACCTGATATTTCTTTTCATAGGAAAAGTTGTGATTCAATATCCACCAAATATATTTTCAACTGTCAAATTTTTAATAAATTAAGTAATGCATTAATAAGAAACTCATTTTTTTATGCCAAAAACTTGTAAAAAACGCGTTTTTTGTGAGCTTAACAAAAAACGTATTTTTTTCCGCATCTAATCTAAAAACAACCCAATCCCTCTCTCTCTCTCTAAACGCACGTACAGTCTCTCCTTTCTCTCTCTAATCGCCAATGGTGATCTCAATCCTCTCCGGTGAAGTCATCGTTAGAGGATAAATTGAAGACATGTTCTTCATTCAATCTTTCCGGCGAAGTCATCCTTAGACGGATAAATTGAAGACACGGTCCTCACCAATCCAATCTCTCTCCGGCGAAGTCATCGTTAGCGTCGCCCCCAATATTTCTGGTGAACCGACGACGTAAACAATAGCCGTGACTTCCACCACTGTCGCCCTTTCTCTCTCTAATCCTTCAATTTGTATATTGATCATCTTCAATTCAATTGCATTTTTGTTATTGGTGGTCGCCCTTTCAAAACAGTTTTCGATCGAAAATGAAGAAGAAAATGGAAGTCATTTCCATTATTTATTCCTTTTCTTTCTAAGACAGACAGCAATGGAAAATCATTGTGTTGTAAGTAGGCTGAGTCAAGCCCATTGAGTGCCAGTTCCAGTGTAAACTAATGCCAGTATATGTTTTTTTGAGTGCCAGTTCATGCATTGGAGAGTGCTAGTGCTTGTGTTTTTTAGAGCCAATGCCAGTGTATGTTTTTTTGAGTGCCAATTCATGTATTTTGGAGTGCCAGTGCTTGTATTTTTGAGAGCCATCAAAAATAATTACCAGTGTTTTTGGGTGCCAGTGTATGTGTATTTGAGTGCCAGTGTACGTGATTTTGAATGACAGTCCATATTTTTTTGAATGCCAGTGCTTGTGTTTTTTAGAGCCAGCAAAAATATTAGTGTAACAAAGTGCCAGTGTTAGTGTAACAAAGTGTCAGTGTGAAGAGTGCCAGTTCATGTATATAAAAGTGCCCGTATAAAAGTTCCAGTGCCAGTTTAATAAAGTGCCAGTGCCAGTTTACACTGGCACTTTGTTAAATTGGTACTGACACTTTTTTCACTGACATTTTGTGACACATGCACCGACACTTTATGACACTGGCAGTTTGTTAAACAGGCACTGACATAAACGGAAAAACCTAAAACACGTTTTTCCTAAGTGACAGAAAAAACGCATTTTTCATAAGATCAACTCTTTTTTTATTTTCTTTTTTTAAAAACATACTATTATTTTCTTTTTATTTAATTGGTCTCAAGTGTCCTAACATGTCAAATATCTTCGTTGCAAGTGAGCGATTCCAGTTGCCACCCATTTTGTTTGTGTGAGACCCACACACACTTAATAGTTAAATTAATATCATCCATACTGGCGCCACATTTGTGGCAAGCTCAATTTTAGAAAGTAAACTGATGATGCCAAAATCGTCAAATCAGTTCAAATCCAAGCGATGATTGTTTCGGTGATTGCAAGGCCTGAAAATAAGAGAAAACACGTAAACTAAGCCGGGGCGGATCCGGCTAAAGGCCCTCCGGCGTGAGAGTAAGTTCACGGTTTGTATATGAGAAAACAAATTGACAGAGTTTTCCCAATATAAAAAGTAACGTACCAAATAATGAGCCATGGGGCTTGTATTTATAAGGATGGATTTATAGAATCCATGTTGAAGTTAACTTGTAAAGAGATAAGATATAATTCTAAGAGAATTATATTTGTTAAGGAGTCATTGTTTGACTTGAATTGGTGTTGATAATTGTAATCCTGATTGGATCGTGACTGTAGAATCCTTGTTTGATAAGGACTGTGTATTCTGCTAGCCGGAACGCCGAGGAACTTGAATGTTCTACCTCGGCTTTGGCAAATAGACCGAGGTAAACGATTCTGCTTCCTCGTCATTTGGAGATTGGCCGACACGGAGATGTGCCGGGGTAAATGATTTTGTTTCCTCGTCATGGTGATGAAATGCCGAGGTAAGAACTTTTTTTTCCTCGTCACTTGCGGCATAACGGCCCAAGCATGTTGACATAAGGCCGAGATAAACGTTCCTCATCATACAAGGAAGACCTTACTCGGCCATGATACTTGGTTATTTAGATAATATTCATGGCCCAATTCAATTAGGCCCAGCTCGAGCAAACCCATGTTCGTATCTCGGTTTATACTGTTCAGTGGCCCCCGACTTTCTAGCTCGGATTAGGACGAGTAGAAAGTCACCTCGTCCTCGGCATATGGAATACGAACGGGTTTGACACGTGCCCTCGGCGTCGCTTCGTATAACTGACGGTTGCCATTCTGGGGCCCCCCAGTCTTGTCATGCCTCGAAACCGTCATTTTGCATTTAATTTTTGGGGCGCCAGACCCGGATTTTAGCTTTACCCATGGGTTTGACCCGATTAAGGGGTTATAAAAAGCTAAACCCTTCTCATTTCACTCTTTACAAACCCCAAGTATTTGAGAGCGAGTAACAAGGTTCAGGCGACAAGCATTCCGGTGATCTTGATCTTGTTCGAACCCAGTTTCCGGCGAGCTAGCATCCTGTAGTGATTTCATCAATTTCTCCAAACTCAGGTATGAAATCTCTTTCCTTTTGTGCATTTTGACTCTGATTTCCCGCTTTCTAGGGTTTGTTGGGAAGAATCTGGAATATGCCAAGAAAAGATGAACCACCATTGTTAAAGAATGAAGCTTTTCTTCATAAATTCTCAAAACTTCAAATCTTTGGTTTTCTTTGTATTTTATATGAACTTTCTTGAATATTGAATGAACTCCCCCTTTCATTTTTGATTCCCCTTAGAAATGGCTCGTTCTTGGGACCATTCCCCCCGATTCCGTTATGGATATCATACTGGCAATCTGAGGGTCTATCGTAGAGAGAGAGGTCCATGGTTGATGCTCACCCTGGATGATGTAAGCAAGCAGTTGAGAGGTTATGGTCGAACTCGTATATTCCTCCAATACCATGATTCCACAAGAATAGATAGGATTGAGTCTGGTTCACCCAACATTATAGTTTTTGAGGATAGGGCTGAGATGATGGAGCACATCGAACTGTTCTACCCGGCCTCTGATCGCGAAATGCGTGAGCGCCTGAGAGGTACGGCTCCCTCCTCGGCCTTATGAAATGACGAGGAGGGGAATCTCCCGAGGTTACTAACTTTGTCTCCTCGTCTTTATGCAGATATGACGGGAAGAGAAGGAGAACCCTCCTCGTCTACTCAAATAGTTGACGCTTTCATGGAAGAAGCACAAGCTGATGCCCGCCTGGCCCGAAGAAAAGGAGGCCGAGGAAGAGGAGGCCAAGGATTAGGACAGAGACAAGAGAGGACCCCAAGAGCCGGGGATCCCCTGTTGGAAAAGCTGTACTCCAAATACGGGGTAAACAAAGCTGAGTACAGGCTAACTTATATGGGCCATATGGAGCTTAAGACGAAGAAGGAAGAGGACAACTTTTATTATAACCAAGACTTTGTCCATTTTTACTTCAAACAGTTTCAACAGGGACTTCGTCTTCCCTCGATCCCTTCATCTCGTGAATTTTTGGACGATGTGAGGGCGGTGCCAGCCATGCTAGGAGCTAATGGTACCCGGTTCTCGTCGCCTTCATTGTCCTCTCGCCGTAGCTTAGGTACGAGCCGACCATGGGAGCTTTTCGACATTTCTACAATGTTCAATATGTCAAGGAGAGTTGGCTCCTCGTCATTAAGAGTGCATCCAAAAACCGAAGCCGCTCCTCCCTATGTCTAGCAAAGTTGCTAGGTTTGGGATAGCCATGTCATAAGGGTTGAGAGCCGCGATGGATGGGGGTTCCAATCTCCTTGTAAGGGTCCAACCTCATCCTTCCCCGTCCAACAATATGAATGGACCAAGTCTTTAATCAAACGCTTTAGAAGAATTTGCCGAGGTGGGGGTCCTTGATTGGTCGGTTGTTGAATCTTCGTAACATTACTATATTCAAGCGGGTTTGATGCCTGGGAAGAAGGATGGGGTATCTCCCCTTGTCACCGTAAAGAGGGGAGACGCTTTAATGATCGGACAATTCACCCCTACTGGTGTTTCATGAGGATTGCATTACGTGCAAGACCGAACGTCCCTGGACCAAGGTTCGAAAGCAATCGACATAGTTGGATGTAAACGTTTATCTTTTTTACTTGTACTTTTTGCATGCTTGTTCCCTCTGCTCGTACTTAACTCTTTCTTCCTTGTCCTTGCAGATTTAACCGCCGAGGAAGAAGGAGCTATAGCCATGGAGAGACTAAGTCCCCAAGAGCTGGTAAAGAGGAAGAGGAAGCAGAGCAAGAAGTCTGCTTTGGTGGAAAGGAGAGAAGAAGCTAATGCCCGTAATCTGGTGCTTAATGTTCAGGGTGACCAACCCCTTCCCCTTAAATTACATGGAGAGGTGAATGCCGAGGAAGCGGCATCCGAGGAACGAACCAATCCATCAACTGTAGAGGGGCATAGCCTCCATGTTGATGCCGAGGAGGTAGGAGCCGAGGAAACTGACCTCGTCCAAAGGAGATCTAGCTCCAAGAGAACCCAAGCCGTTAGCGCCGAGGAGCCCGCAGCCTAAACGGGCAAGCGTCGGCTGGGGCCCCCAATGTTGAGGCTCCTCCTCCCTTAGCCATTCAAAATATCAAGACCGTTGAGGAGGCCGACGAGCTGGCTAAGAGCATGTCCCTCAACGTTCCCCGTCTTAAGGGACTTCCTCTGTTAGCTAGGGAGGGACCCTTAGTAAGATTGGGCCGAGCTCCCATTCAGAGAGCTATGGACGAGGATGCCTACGAGGCTCTTGTTAGAGAGGCTCCCAACGAGGATACCTTGCTCTGCCACAAGGGACTCTTAATCGCCGAGGTAAGTGTTTCCCTTTCTTGGTCATTGATCTTGAGATTTGTTTACATTTCTAATATTGATTTCTCTTTCGCCTGGCTTCCGTCACGGCGTATGAAAATGTTTTGGCCAAGAAGAAAGCCAGCGATCGAATGAGGCTAAGGCCGCCCAAGTGAAGAGTGATACTGACAAGGCTTCCTTGGCTAAGCTTTTAAAGGCCAAGGATGCTGAGCTCGTGGCAGCCAAGGCCAAGGTGGAGGCCGAAGTGAAGAGGGCCGAGGAAGTAAAGGCCAAGACCGAGGAGCATCTCCGGCTTAAAGAAGAGGAGCTTGCTCAGGCAAAGGCTGATAAGGCCGAGCTTCAAACCAAGGCCGATGAAGCTGAGGCCAAGTGCCGAGGATTGGAAGCTACCCTCCCAGCTAGGGAGGAAGAGGCCGTTGCTCGGTTCAAGGAGAGCTCGGCCTTCAAGGAGTTGATGATGGCCAGCTCGGCCTTCAAAGATGCCGTGGACGAGCAGACGGCCACTATGTTCGAAGATGGTTATCTTCACCTGGCCCGGAGCATCTTGGCTGACCCTTCCACCGGTCTGGACATCAACAAGGTTGCCCAGCTGATTTGACGGGACCAATATGCCGATGAAGTCAGGGCTCTCCACCACTTGGTCCCTTTTTCTGAAAGCAACTTGGAGATAATGGCAGCCAAGGATGCTCAAGCTTGCAGGGAAGTGTGGAGGCCGGCCTCTGTCGTCCCCGGCAATATAAAAGACTTGGTGGAGGCGATCCAGGATGCGGAAGAGCCTGAGGCCATGGAAGCCGAGGTGGAAGGAGGGGCCGAGGAAACTAATGCCCTTACTGAACAAGCGGTCCTTCCTCCCCTGGCACTATCACGAAAGACTGGCTCGAAAAGCCTTTTGATGACGGGCAGCAGTCTTAGGATAGTTTTCTTTTCTTTGCTTTCTGTAATAGACGATAGGACTTGTAATTCTTTTTGAACATCAATGAAAAATCCTTTTGTCATGATTCGTGTTATTTCAATAACTTGCTTATATTTTTGTATGCTAGGCAGAGGCACTAGACTTAAGAAGGTGGGATCCAAGGAAGGTTCCTTGCTCCCTAATTGTTGAGCAAGTGGTTAAGCCGAAGAAGGACTCCTCGGCTTTAACTATACTCTTAAATTATTTATGTCGAGGAAGGTTTCCTTGGCTTTAAATGTGTTGTAATCCTAAATCAAGGTGGACCCTTGGTAGGACGTTTGTTAAGCCATCAGGCCGAGGAAAATCCTCGGCCTTGGCTGTTATGTTTGTAATCCTGAGTCAAGGTGGACCTTTGATAGGATGTGTTAGCCATCAGGCCAAGGAGGACCCTTGGTCTTGGCTGTTGGTATCCTGAATCAAGGTGGACCTCGACAGATGTGTTAGCCATCGTGCCAAGGAGGACCCTTAGTCTTGGCCGTGTTGGTATCCTGAATCAAGGTGGACCCTTGACAGGATGTGTTAGCCATCAGGCCAAGGAGGACCCTTGGTTTTGGCCGGTATCCCGAATCAAGGTGGACCTCGACAGATGTGTTGTAAGTCATCAGGCCAAGGGGGACCCTTGGTCTTGACTGTTGGTATCCTGAATCAAGGTGGACCCGTGACAGGATGTGTTAGCTATCAGGCCAAGGAGGACCCTTGGTCTTGCCGTTGGTATCCCGAATCAAGGTGGACCCTCGACAGATGTGTTGTAAGCCATCAGGCCAAGGAGGTCCCTTGGTCTTGGCTGTTGGTATCGTGAATCAAGGTGGACCCTTGACAGGATGTGTTGTAAGCCATCAGGCCAAGGAGGTCCCTTGGTCTTGGCTGTTGGTATCCCGAATCAAGGTGGACCCTCGACAGATGTGTTGTAAGTCATCGTGCCAAGGAGGACCTCGTCTTGATCGTTGGTATCCCGAATCAAGGTGGACCCTTGACAGATGTGTTTAGAAGAGTCGGGGATAAAGTCCTCGTCTCCTGGTGTCTGTATGAAGAGTTGATAGTTGCTTTGCGTGTTTGGAAGAAACTGCTTTCGTAAAACTTGAAATGCGATTACATCGAACTGCGATCCTATCAACTAACTAACACAAATAAAAGACCGACTAATCTACTGTAAAATAAACTAGACTAGTGGTAATAT
This sequence comes from Adenophora triphylla var. japonica, assembly GCA_022495995.1. Taxonomy (NCBI): domain Eukaryota; kingdom Viridiplantae; phylum Streptophyta; class Magnoliopsida; order Asterales; family Campanulaceae; genus Adenophora; species Adenophora triphylla. Next base: position 236,379 of record JAFEMH010001764.1, read on the forward strand.
TTTCTAAGGTTGTCGGAGTGCCAGGGATGCTTGAGGTCCTTCCCCTCCTTGGTCTTCAATCTGTAGGTCCCTTCTCGAATGATTTGAGTGATGATATAAGGACCTTCCCAATTTGGGGAGAGCTTGTTCTGTTCTGCCTTCCGACCAGTGGCTTCAATTTTTCTAAGTACCCAATCGCCTACTTGGAATACTCTTCTGATGACCCTCTTGTCGTGATACGCCTTGGTCCTTTGCTTGTAATTCACCATCCTCATCTGTGCCGCTAGTCGTTTTTCATCTATCAGGTCCAGGTCTAGGAGCCTATTGACCTTGTTGACTTGCTCATCATAATGGGAATTTCTCACAGTAGGGATGGCCATCTCTCGCCGGTGCCATAGCCTCGAACCGAAGGTTAGTGCGAATGGGGTTTCCCCGTGGCCCCGGTGGTTGTGCGAACAGCCCATAAGGCTAGGGAAGTTCGTCCAACCATCTACCCTCGCGTCCTCAAGGTTCTTTGTAAGGGCGGTTAGGACCCGCCTTGTTTGCCGCTTCGCTTGGCCATTGCCTTGTGGTCTCGCTAACCGAAGATTTTGCATGGCGGACTTTTACCCTTCCCAATTCGTAGTGAATGCCGTGGAGAATTGCAGTACCATGATCGTAGACAATTGTATGTGGAAGGCCGAATCCGCACTGCATGTTGTCATGGACAAAGTTGCTCGCGTTCTCTTCCGTTATCTTGGCTAATGCCTTGGCTTCTATCCACTTGGAGAAGTAATCAACAGCTACTATCACGTACTTGCAATTACCACGGGCGGGAGGGAAGGGTCCGATGATATCAATCCCCCACATATCAAATGGCCACGTAGGTATCACGAGTGTTTGCTCGACTGCCGGTAGTCTAGGAATGTCAGAGAACCTTTGGCACTTGTCACATTTTCGAACATAGGCAAGTGCGTCTTCCCTTAGGTTTGGCCAGTAATAACCTAGCGATATGATCTTGTCAGCTAAGGTTCTGGCCCCCGGGTGTCAGCCACAAACGCCTTCATGTACTTCTGCCAAGAGGTTCTGAATTTCCTTGGGATAAACACACCTTAGTGTAAGTACCCCAATCTGGATCACTCCCTTTCAAACACCCGGGAAACACCGCAGACTCATCCACGCAGTCTCGAAGACCTCTCTCACTCAAAACCCTCTCAAAACCCTCTCAAACCCCCAACCAAACCAAGGGAGGAGCCTTCCTGGGATAAAAAGGGACAAAAGGACCTTTCGGGAATTTTTCAGAAACCGAAAAGCAATATAGGTCCGTACGGACCTCTTTGTTTCCATAATTACCGAATCCCCTTAAAGTCCACAATATTCCTCAAATCCCGGAGAAATGATGGTTTCCATGCAGACTTGGTCCGTACGGACCTCTTTGCATGCAAGATGGTCCGTACGGACCTCTTTGCAAGGGGACATCATCATTTCCGTAATATTCACCATCATTGCATATTCCCTCAAATCGAGGAAAACCAAAATCCTGGCTAACCAAGGAGGTCCGTACGGCCCTCTTTGCACCAAATCTGAGACTATAAATAGAGGGCTCCCCCTCCTCATTTTTTCACACCTCCCACTTCTCTCTTCCTCCCTAAGCCTTCGGCTCCCCTTCTAAGACCTTTCGAGGCATTCCCGCCCTTCGGATCCTTCCGAGGCCTTCCGAGCCCCCTCGAGGTGCTCCGGCCTCTCCGAGCGCTCCCGAGACGCTCCCGCGCTGCCCCGAGGCACTCTCGAGGTACTCCGAGGCCCCTCGTGGTACTCCGAGGCCTCGCTCGGTCTTTCCCACCTGTCCCGCTCTTTCCGAGTCAAACCGACGATCCCAAACCACGCCGAAACTCGCCCGAGTGACTCCCGCCACCACAACGCACGCCGAACCTCTCGCCCGAGTGATCCCGACGATCCCCACGCACGCCGAACCTCTCGCCCGAACGCAGCCTACAACCTCAACTCACGCCGAAACTCGTCCGCGGACAACCGGCATCCCCGAAGCAATCCGAACGCTACTCCGACCTCAAACACTATTCCCCGCGGAAGACAGACACGAACCAACATTGGTAAGGCTTCCTTCCTCTACTATTTCAATACATTTCAATACAATGTAGACATCCGATACAGCATGCATTTTTAAAAGCACACACACACACACACAACTTTTTAAAGGATATTAGGGGTATCCGAAAGACTCGTTTTACGAGGCTACTCGGGTGAGCTCTAATATTCTAATATTCTCTTCCCGAGGAGTCATCTGACCTCCGAACTCAAAATCTCATCACACAAAAACAGCTTTAAAATTTATCTTTAAACTGATGCCCTTTTTCAATGTTTTGGGCTTAATAAAAACGGCGTGGCGACTCTACAAAATGCGAAAGCAAAACGGCGAGACACCTCCAACGCGAAAGATGCCGTATGCCGGCCGCGAGGCCTTCTGATCCGGCTACTTCGCTGGCGACTCCTGGGACATTTTTGTTTTAAAAACTTTTAAACAAAACAAAAGATTTTTAAAACGATGATGAGGGTCAAACTTTCATTTTACCCCTTCCTTTAACTGTTGTGTGTGTGTGCACGTGCTTCGTTTTTATTTTACAAAAAAAATTAAAAATCAAAAATGCATCAATATACATCTGTGCATACATTTAAAATTCTTCAAAAAAAAAATTTCTATTTTACTCGTAAAAGAATTTTAGAGACCGCACACTACGCGCACCGCCGCCTGCTACACCGCACTCTACTCACACCGCCGCCTCGGTTACACCGCACACTATGCGCACCGTCGCCTGATACACCGCACACTACAACCCTTAACCCGGAGTGGTCTCGCTTGCAGTCCGTTTGGTCTTCCTAGGCCTCGGGCGCGCACGGGATCATTCCAAACATCCCATCCTAGCCAAGCGTCAACCCCGCACGTTTGAGTCTTGAGTCACACTCGTCCGCACTCGGTTGGTTTTTACCCCCCAGGTGTCATACGGCTGGATACATATACCATGCCGGCCATTTTCTCGAGTCAAGGCTCTAACTCAAGATCCCTTGCGCAAGCAAAGCGATGAAAGGTCATGCTAAAATCTTGACTCCGATCTTGATTTCCGAAGCTACACCTGCACGATGTTCCGTCCCGATATACATCCATGCTCGCATGACACCATGTCATCACGCCTTTGATACGTCGCCCATGACAATATGACCCACCAACGCCTAACGTCACAGATCCCTTGCGCAAGCAAGGTAAAGAGAGGTCATGCCGAACTCTCGACTGATCTTGACTCAGTGGCCGGCTCGGTTCACTATTCACATGGCTAACGCATCAAAACGAACATGACAAAGCTCGGTCCTTAGGTTCGATTTTTCTTTAGGCCGGTGGAAACCGCTTGCACTATAGGACCTCGCCCTGGGCCGCCCACCCCGGGATGTCGAAATACAGTGCAAAACGAGGGGCTTATAGCCGCACGTATGGTCTCCACCGACCTGTGATCTAGCATAGTTGCGAAAAGAAGAGCAATCTTTTCCAACCTACCTAGGATTCTCGAGAAAACATGTTTTAAGTAAATTAAAACAACAAAAAAAAAAAAAATCAAAAATAAAAGAAACGGAAACCGCATGCCACGTGAGCTTTCCCTTTATCCCGTTAGGCCATTCCCGTGTCTAAACCTTGCCCATCACCCCTCCACCTAACAGAGAGTGGTCGAGAGTACCCGGAACCCGTCTCCCAAAGGTCAAAACAACAAGGTCCTACCTCCTTCCCAGCTCCGTCACCAGACACCCGTCAAATCCCCATGGCCAAGTCAAGGATAACAACGATGAGAACGGGACCTTACCCCCAAGAAATTTCCCAACACCGGAAGAAGTTTGGCAGTGTCCTCATGGCTATTGAGAAACGTCAAGGTGAGCAACAAGCTCGATCGAAGGTGCCATGCACCACTTCGAACCTTAGCCACCCAACCACCCGGGGCTTCCCAAGCCATGATCGCTCCTACAGCCTCTAACGTCTCTCATTGTCTCCCGTAAGTCAACCCGTTACCCTCGTACGAGCCATGCAGCTTATGACGTAAGGCCACAAGACCTTCCGTGAGGAAAGCCTCGCCCATCCAGCCTCCCGAGGTCCCGTACTCACCGCCGAACAACGAACACATTCGTGGGACGTCTCAAGCGACAGTAGTGCTTGTCCGGAAATGGAATTCCGTGATGCAATGAACGAGGGCCGCCCTCGACGAAAGAAGAAGCTATCTTCTCAACAAAAGCCGAAAAAGAGGTACGAATCCGGTGATCCCACGCCGGAACCCTCGAGAACCCTCAGAAAGTTTGACTACTATGTCATCTACTCCAAAGAAATCTCCCTGCACTAGTTCTCGCACAGGCCACGGCAATGTTTGCTCCATGATCACCGGGACGAGCTTCGCACCGCCACCGAAGGCCCGAAGGTCCGCATAATCCAACCCCGTCTTGGGAAGATCTCAAAGCCACTATTGATGCTTCAAGAAAGCCATGACAGAACGAATTGAAATGCGTTAGCCGGCCTTACGCCAATCGTGCTCCTCCCACCTCCAAAACGGGAGAGACAAGCAAAACCACAAGTCCAGAGGTGAATGTTCGACACGTTCCTGGCCAAATCCCGTGAATCCTCCACGGACGACAAAAGGCCGCCCATACCCGAGCCACGAACCGAAAAGGGACCCTACGCCAAAGAAGCCGAAACCCCGGACCCAAAGGCCGAAGATCCCGTCTTGACACGCCTCAAGCGCACTCAAAGCTAACATCTCACTCGGTCCTTACTCACTTCATCTTACCCGCACAAGCTCAAGTTGGAAGAAAGCCCGGCCTGCACTATGGTTCCCATCACGGACACCCGATGAAGCGCTCGTATGATTGGCAACGTCAATTACAAAGAATATCATCACCTTCACGTAACTCGATCTTCCAAAATTTGGGCCGACCACAACGAGCCTCTCTACATAACAGCTCAACCGGACGAGCGCCGTCTCCTCGGGTGTTGGTAGATGGGGATCATCCATGAACGTCCTTCCACCAAAATGATGGATTTGCTAGGGATCAAAGCAACCGATCTAAAACCCTCGACTCGTGCAATCAAGGCATACGACTCAACATCCCGCCCGCCTGGGAATAGCCACTCAACCTTTGGTTTGGAAAACAAATGGTCCCGACAGACTTCCAAGTCATCGACATCCCGATCACATTCACCGCCATTTTGGGACGCCTCGCTACATCGTATCAATGGGGTGGCATCCACTCTCCATCGGGCGTAGTTCGGCCCAAGGAACAGATATGACCATCATCTACGGCGACAAGATAGTCACCGAAAGGACCGATACCAACGGCGTCCCGGTCTTAGAAATCAAACCCGACGATGATGGCATGATGTTAACAGGTTCACCATCGAAAGCCCAAAGGCCCAAGTGTGCCACATAGACCTCGCCTTTGATTTGGGACAAGATCCTCCCCCGATGAAAATGATGAAGCACATGAACTACATCCCTGGGCTCGGCTTGGGAAAACGCCATCAGTGGCACTCAACGTATCATCAATATCAAAGAATGTAATACCGCACGGCCCGGGATACTCTCCTACTCCCGAACACATTGCGGAGGACAAGCGAGCCGCACGTAAACGCTCCACGTATAACAAAAGAGGCTTGCACGCAATCTCCGATCTTCGTCCTTACAGCCTTCGACATGACCAAGTACTTCACAAGGAAGGCCGGCAACTTGGAAGAAGATCCGTAAAAGGAACAGAGCCGATCGCCGCCAAACAAAGCCGGCCGACAACCATGGACAAGCTCCAGCAGTAACCTCGGCAAGATTCAGGCCTCAAGCCAAATCCCGTCCGAAGAGCATTCCTCGACACACCGCCCCGCCGGATCCACAACCACCACTATTCACATGAATTTTGGTTCGGAAAACTCCCTCTTGGCGGAAGAACTCGAAAACTCTCTCGTCAACACTCCCGCCTTCAACAAGCGGGACGAGTCCGCATTCGAGCTAGCAATGCCCAAGACAAAAGCAAGAGACTCCGCAGACGATGCTTGGGACGAACCACCGCTACACCTCGCTTCTTCAAAGAAGAAATCGAGATGCCGTATCTAATCGATTTTGTTTCGATAACTCGTGATAGCAATGATCGGGAACGGTGACATAAAGCCTTTCAAGCCCCATCTCCTATCAAGCTCATTGCCACTCAATAACCGGGCCACATTCTCCTGACCTACCGCCAAAGAAAAGGACATGATCGAACAACTTGGTCTCGACCTCGAGTCCTAGAGTCTAGTGTCAAAACTCATCCCGAGTCCATTAGCTTTGAATTTGAGTCTCTCGAGTCATCCGATGGCCTCACGCCGTAAGATTACGAACTCATTGCCAATAATGTATTCCCGTATGCTCTTAATGAATGCTTCGATCTTTCCGAGTATCCTCTCATTGCATCTTTAACAACCGATAAATTAACTAACACACAAACAAGCTAATAACGATTCACTTGATAAAGAAGCGTACACATTAAACGAACAATACATTAAGCACATCTTTAAGCATGTTGTCAAACGAGAGAAAACCGGGCCCAAGCCGCGAGGAGGTTTTAACCAAAGTGAATTTGGGAACCGCCGAAGAGCCAAAAGAGACGCAAATCGGAAGTTTCTTCACCGGCACAGAGCAAGACGCATTGATCGCACCGCTCAAAGAGTTCGTGGACGTGTTCGCTTGGTCTTACCGAGACATGCCCTGATTAGATCCTAACATTGTAGAGCACCTGATTCCCTTAAATCCCGAGGCTAAGCCCATCAAGCAAAAGCTACGCCGAATCAAGCCGTAATGGTCTTTACAAGTCAAAGAGGAGATCGAAAAATGCTCCGCGTCGGCTTCATCGTGGTGATCGAGTACCCCACATGGCTCTCCAATATTGTCACGGCCACCAAGGCCAATGGAAAAGTACGCCGTTGCGTGGACTTCCGAGATCTCAACAAAGCAAGTCCCAAGGACGATTTTCCACTACCCAACATCGACATGTTGGTAGACACTACAGCCCAATTTCGAAGTCAAGTCCTTCGTGGACGGTTTTGCCGGCTACAATCAAATCAAGATGGCCGAAGAAGACCAAGAAAAGACAAATTTTCACAACCCCTGGGAACCTATCAGCTACACAAGAATGCCGTTCGGACTAAAGAACGCCGGGCTACCTACCAACGGGCAAAGAACCGCCCTCTTCCACGATATGATCCACAAAGAGATCGAAGTGTACGTCGATGACATGATCGTTCACTCAAAGGGATCGACGGACAACACCTCACGTACCCGAGAAAATTCTTCAATCGCCTCCGAAAACACTCAATGAGGCTTAACCCCGCCAAATGCACATTTGGGGTTAGCCGAGGCAAGGTTTCTGGGATACATGGTCACCGAGAGAGGCATCGAGGTGGATCCTCAAAAGATCAAAGCTATCATCGAAATGAGACCACCGCAAACTCGACATGCAGGTGAAAAGCTTCATGGGCCGCCCGCAATATATCGCCCGCTCACAACCAATTGACCTCTATGTGCGAGCCAATCTTCAAGCCGATGAAGAAGAACGCCGACATCGAATGGAACTCGAATGCCAAGATGCCTTTGAAAAATAAAAGCATACCTTGTGAGTCCTCCGATTCTCTCGTCCTCCCCACGAGGAAAAGCCACTGTTGCTATACCTAACCGTGACCGACACCGCAGCTGGAGCCATGCTCGTCAAGAAAAGAAAGAGTCACGGGTCGAAAACGCCATCTACTTCGTCGCCGAAAGTTTCAAGGCAAATAACTCAATTACTCGCCTCGAGAAAACTCCGCGCAGCCTGTATGGGTTGTCGGGAAACTACGGCACTACATGCAGCCGCACACGCACACTTGGTTTCCAAAATGGACCCACCAAGTACCTCTTCGACAAACCATCTCTCGTCAATGAGGCTCGCCAAATGGTCTTTCTTCCCGGCGGAATTTGACATCAAGTACGTAAACCAAAAATCAATCAAGGGACGGGCCATGGCCGAACAACCGGCCGATTTCCCAACCGACGAGGCTCGAGGCCCCGAACCACAATTTCCAGACGAGGGAATCTTCGCAATCGAAGGCGAAACCGATGGCAACTATTCTTCGACGGAGCGGCCAACCAAAAGGGAAACGGCATCGGTATGCTCTGGTGGATCCCAAAGACGAGCACACCCCAATTGCTATAAAGCTCAATTTCGAGGTAACCAACAATGCCGCCGAATATGAAGCTCGCGCCGCTGACTACAAGCCGCACTCGAGAGGAATGTCCGTAAACTCGAAGTTTATGGGGACTCAGCCTTGATCATCAACCAAGTCTCCAACAAGTGGAAAACCATAGACCCGGCTTGCAAAAATACCATGCCCGCATGTAGGACCTCATCACACAATTCGAAGAGGTCACCTTCCATTACTTGCCAAGAGACCGAAACAGTTTGCAGATGCCTTAGCCACCTCGCCTCCTCAGGAAATCCCCGAAGGAAAAGCAATCAAACCCTTCAAAGTCTGGACGAAAGGAAATTCCCGCCTACCGTTGTGAGATCGAACTGTAACCTAAGCCCGTCAATGAGCCATGGTACAACCGCATCTTCCAATACCTCAAGAACGGGAAACCACCTTCATGAACAAGGAAGGTCAACACACGTGGGGTCAAAACCAAGAGCATCATGGCCCTAAAACGCCTTGCCTCTCACTTCGTCATCCTCTGGGACATGTTATACAAGAAACGCTACCATGGGCCACTCCTACGCCGCGTCGCCCAAGAAGAAGCGAACAAGTTCATGAACGAAGTCCACAATGGGGCTTGCGGTCCCCACATGAACGCCGCAGCCCCGATGCAAATCATTCTCGTGATGGGCTACTACCGGATCTCCATGGAGGCAGATTGCATCCACTTTGTCCGAAGCCGCGACAAGTGCCAACGGTTCTCCAACCTCAATCATCCGCCGCCCCACGATCTCTACCGCATGACTACACCCTTCGCCCTTGCCACTGGGGAATTGACGTCATCGGGAAAATCGCTCCGCCAGCAAAGAATCGGTCACGAGTTCATCTTAGTAGCCATCGACTACTTCACCAAATGGGTCGAAGCCAAGTCCTACAAGGTACTCACCTCCAAGAAGGTCGCGCATTTCCTCAAGGAAAACATCATATGCCGATACGGCATCCCAAATGAGGTCATATCGTACAACGGCTCACACTTCGAAGGAGAATTCGATGCATCGCCGGGCTGAATTCAAGATCACACGCCACAAATCTTCTCCCTACCGGCCACAAACAAACGGCGCCGTGGAAGCAAAGAAACAAAACCCTCGAACGGATCATCCGAAAAATGACCACCCGAGGACGAGATTGGCCCGAGAAGCCGCACCTTGCACTTTGGGGCTACCGCACATCGCCGAATGCCACGGGAGAAACCCCATTTGCCCCGACATACGGGATGGAAGCATTCTTCCCATCGAGCTAGAAATTCCCTCACTCCGAGTGCCGCTGGAAAATGACATCAACGAAGTCGAATGGCTCCGAAGCCGACATGACGAATTGGCTCGCTAGACGAGCGACGACTAAAGGCCATGGAACACGTCCGAGCCTATCAAAGCGATGGCTAGAGCTTTCGACAAGAAAGTCAAATCCCGAGACATCGTGGAAGGTGACCTTGTACTCAAAGAAAAGCCTCCCACTCGAACCAACCCACTGGGAAAATGGGAACCCACATGGATCGGCCCTTTCGTGGTTCAAAAGATCTTCTCCTGAGGCGCCATGAAGCTAATGTACCTAGACGGCAATCCCTTCATGAATCCAGGGCCAATCGGAAGCAAACTTCGCAGATACTTCGCCTCAAGAAGAACAACCGTGCATCTCTTCGCACTCCATGTAGTGTCGAACTACGTGCACTGAGCCCTCTAGTCGGGGGAACGTAGGCAACCTTAATTGGTCCGGCCTAAAAATACACAAAAAAGTCAAAAGTTTGAATGTCAACCAAGACCTCCATCAAGCTCCGCACTTTTCAAGAACACGCCTGCCAGTCACCTTGACCAAGTCAAACGACGGCGGCAACATCAAAGGACATCCGAGGGTCACTCAGCATCAAACGACTGACTCATGTCTGCTTCCAAGCCAGGGGCTTGTCTCCGCCCTCACGCGCTTCAAAAAAAAAAAAAAGAGCTCGAGCAAGGGCTCACAAATAAAAAAAAAAGAGAGCTCGAGCAAGGGCTCACAAAAAAAATATAAAAGAAGCTCAAAGCAGAAGCTGCGAAATTGAGGTCAAGAGCCCGACGCCAACAAGCGGCAAGGAAGCTACAAAAATAAGACCGTCAGAACGACTTGTCAAGGGAGCATTCAACCTCTCAGCCAAGCACAAAGCCTCAAGAAAGGGGATTGCCGTGGCCTGCATCGCTTCACCCGATGCAATGTAAAAGTCCAAAGATGGACGCCGACAAAGCGCACAACAAAAGCAAAGGCAAACAAGAGATCTTGCGTCTCGACAAAGCTTTAAAAGTAAATCACAAATCACTAATCGGTTACAACATTTCTTGATGAGTTCAAGCACGGTCTACTCTCAAGTTCACAACATGCTAAAAGACAAATTTAATACATTTAACTAATAATGTGTTTGCAATGCAATGAATGGATACCTAGAGGTCATTCCGCGCCATCTGCGCTTGTCCCTCGCCATTCTTTCCTTTCTTCCCTCGTCCCCGGCGAGTCTTCTTTCGCTCCACGTGAACCAACTCGCGTCTCTCGCCCGAGATCCGGGGTCCTCCCCGTAGAGTCAAATAATCCAAGAGCTCTCGTGGCTTCATTCGCCCGTGCTTCGCCGATCTCCTCCCCGCGAGTCCGTAAAAGAGGACCTCTCCCCGTCGGCCGGTCAACTCTAGTCTCGTAGTCAAACAAAGCGTCTCCCGTCACATCCAAAGGGTCGACTGTGCTTCGGCACTCCTAAGGCAATAGCTCCTGCTGACAGCCAGGGTCCCGAGAATCGGCTGCACGCCTGCTCTCCCAAGACCACTGGGATCGCCCAACACGCCGCTCATACCAAAGCCGATACCGAGCCGTCAATACAACGCTCCCCGACGTCTAAGGAGTACCACAGAGGGAAAGCGGAATACTTCCATACCCTCGTACAATACAAGAAGGCACCCTGAGCCGCCATACAAAGAGGAACTATCTCCGCAGCAGCAAGGTCATCCTGCAGCCCAACAAAGGCTCCCGCTTCATCCCAAACCGCCGGAAACAAGCGACGGAATATAGAAGGAGGACCAAGACAAACCTGGAACTCGACAACGTAGGACCCTTCCCCGCAAGATCCTCCCGGTCTCAATCCTCCAGCGGAACCCACCAAATGATCTCGATGCGTACTAAGCCGTGCCATCCATCTCTCCCTGTGCGATCGATCCATATCCAACACAAGAGGTCGCTGAGCAAATGACCACGGGCAACGACGTCGGAGCCTGCATGGCTCAAGTCTCTCTCGCAGCCCACAAGGTGAGCAAAGCGGGGCTTCCCCTCTCATAAAACGATCCCTACGCTGGACGGCCGATACCATGAAGAGTCTCCCCAACACCAACGGACAATATCCTCTCCAGCCTCTGCAAAGCGCCCTACCACATCTAGCAAAGCGCCATCACAAATGCCAAGGGAGCCGACCGTAAGAGCGTCGCTATCACGCACAAGGCAAATACATCCCAAGAGACGTCACTCTCATCATCAACCATGAACCGCTCCGCAGCCGCGTAAAATGTCGATATGACCCGAATCAAGGATCATGCCCCGCACTTCTTCCAACGAAGTACGAAGAAAGTCTCGCAAGCTTCACGCTCACAAAGAAGATTCACTCAACCAAAGGAAGCGAGATGGCCTCCACCTCCGGTCCTCCAATCAAAGCCCGAAAATCTTCAAAAGTGGGCACCATTTCATTGTAGGAGAAACAAGACACGTGCCTCCTAACATCCTGCAACTTCGCGGCACTCGCAACAAATCCCAATCAGAACCAACTCCTTAAAAGACCAAACCGAGCAAAGACGAAACCTTACCTCGAAAGCCCGTCTCTCGATGCCTCATACGGCGCCGCATCCACGTTTTCAACCGCTCAAGGAAGTGTGCTTGCCTCTCCCGCGAAAGCCTCGGCAAAATTCTAGGGACATACGAAGAATCCATGGCAAAAATGGAGGTTCCTAGAGAAAATGGGGAAGAAAGCTCGAAAATGGCCGCAAATGGGGAAATGAGGAAGAACCTGTGCACGGAAAGCATTTATGTCCTTCCCAAAAGCAAGGTTGGTCCGTACGACCTCTTTGCATGCTAAGTATGTCCGTACGGACCTCCTTGCAAATGTAACCCATTTCCCTTAAAACAAGCATAAAACCACCGTCCTCAAAGCAAACCTTGCTCCAAACAACCCAAACACCGGCCAAAGCCATTTCCGCAAACCAACACTACCCACAAACGCACTCTCGCCTCACGTGGCATGTACAAAATAAAAATAATAATAGCAACAATTTCTAGGACAATTCCTAGAATCACAAAAATAAATGACATTACATCTTAAAATAAAATACCGTTTGCCATGCAAATACATGTGTTTTATTACAGTACCAAAAATGTCTCGTTGCTAAACAAAAAAAAAAAAAAAGAGAGAGGGATATGAAAAGAGGAAAGCAAATGAATACTACTCGTAATCCTCATCATCATCCTCCTCGCCAAGATCCTCCAAAGAAAAGTCGGGCATCCCAGCCGAACTCGCCCGTCACATCCTCCTCGTCGGAATACCGAGCACCCGCCCGAGGCTCCCACGAGAAGTACTCGAAGGATCAAATCCGCGAAAGGATCAAAGAAAGAAGGCTCGAGGAACCCTCACCCCGTGCGCCGTGCGGAGGCATGAACCGATAAAAGGGTTGCTCCTCGAAGGCCCCGCAGCCTCCCGAAGACGTCCCGCATCCATGCTATGCCGCCCTCAAAGGCCCCTCCCGCCGCGGCTCCGGCTCGCTCTAGGCGAGGAACGCCCACGTAATGCCTCGAAGGCATAGGCTCGTACGCCGGCACACGACGCGAAGACCGACAGACACCTTCGACGCCATCTTCTTAGCGAAGGAGCGCATCGCCACGTAACGGCGAAGTCAAGATATCGTAGGCTCTCCCCGGACTCCGCACCAACAAGAAGCCAAGGAAACGCTCATCAAATACGCTTATACTCAACAACAAAAAGAGAAAACGCGTAAAAGATGCCAAGATGGAAAAGAGTCGACACTCACCGATCTGTCGGGGTCCACTCTGTATGCAGAGCTGCTGGGAATCGGCATGCATACCTCCTCCTCGATCCGTCCCCGCGGACGTCACGTGAAATCCGGTCCCATCGGAACCTCTGGGAGCTCGCGGGCCGGCCTCTCTCTCTCCCGCGCCGCACTCCTGGGCGTCCTCGCCTTCCTCCTCACAAAGGCCCCGTACTCCTCTCCGCACAAGATGAACTCCTCGGCACCGACACCGCCAAGGTACCTCTCGAAGTCAAGCACATCCATGTCCCGGAATCAAGCATCCCAAAGGGAGGGTCCCTGAGCCACGGGAAGCACACCGGCCATGCCGCGTAAGACTCGCTCCCCTGTGCATACGGCGTCACAAGTCAAGCCTCGCAAAGCATCTTCCGCCGCGTCACCTCCGGGAGCCCTCGAACTCATCTCCCTCATACCGAAGTCCACGGGAATGTAACGAACCTCACGGCTATCCCGCTCCAAACGCTCCCGCACATCCCCGTAGGCGATGGTGAGCTTCCCCCGCCGGTCCTCCTCTTCCTCGCCGTACGAGCCCATCCCAGCATAGCAGTGGTACGCAAAGAATGTACCCTGTGATCCCTATCCCACGGGAAGCACCGGAAAACCTCATAAAACCACACCCGTGACAAAAACAGAGAAGGCTCAAGGCAAAAGACAACGGAGAAAAGACAAGTTGCTAAATCAAAAACAAAGCAATAAACTCATACCTCCAAAGCAAAGTCAAAGCAGCCAACGAATCGGCCACCCCCGCTAAACCGGTCCAAGGAGAAGTAGAGCTCACCAAGCTCGCTCGCCCCAAGCAATGTCGCAGACCCTATCCAGATCAGTCCCAAGCTCTCCAAAGCAGCAAAGGGAGCTGCGTGGCCGCGTGGTTCGAGAACAAAGTCTCTGACAAAGGCATACCACAAGAAGGAGCGCGCCAATCCGCTTCCGCTGCTACCCGGCTTCTGTACTCCGGGATGTAGGCCCCAATACCGGCCGTGATCCTCATCTCTACGTCGCCGTACAAAGATCCCTGTGCCCCTGCGAGGACGAGGCTCAAAGCCCAGCAGCTCGGTCAAGACATCATCGTAGATCATGTCTCTCCACCTCACAGGCCCCCTTTCAAGGAGAGCCCGGTAATAGCAGCAAAATCGGTGGGCGTCACTGTCACCTCGCCCCACTCAGTGTGGAAGGTGTGGGTGGTATCCCACCAATACTCGGATAAACCCAGTGAAGACACTCTTGTTCTTCCTCGTGTCGACACTCCAGCCCGGGTTCTCAACGAACACACCTAGGCCAGAAGCATAAACCAACCTCCGGACTCGGCCTACCGCCCACGGAAATATCAGCATCCGCTGCCATAGCTCCACAACCTCGAGCGATCCCCGAGTCTTCATCCTCTTGGCCTTCCCGGCCGTAAGCCCCGCATCCTGCAGTAAACACAGCAAAGGTACGTCAATCACAAGACTTAATATAAAGGCACATATAACCCGTCACAAAACACGGCACATATTGCACACAATTTTCACATACATTATACATATAATTTTTTCATGTAACCCGTCACAAAACACGGCACACAATGCACATATTTCTCACATATAATGCACATATAATGCACATGATTTTCACATACATCATGCATATAATTTTTCCCATGCAGTCCGTCACAAAACACGGCACACACTGTATACATCTTTCTCAAAAGAAAAAAAAGGGGGGGGATTAAACCCTACACGACACATTTTCAAAAGAAAATCCGTCCCAACACGGCACATATCGCACATATTTTCCCCACAAAGTCCGTCACCCAAAAACACGGCACACACTATATAGCACATTCTCAAAAGAAAATCCGTCCCAACACGGCACACACTTTCACATATAACCCGTCACAAAACACGGCACAGGTCACATTTTTGCACAAAAATTATCACTACACGATAATTTTTCTCATAATGTACATACATAAATAGCATACGGTACAAAACACCAAAGCATGCAATTCACTAGATAGGCACTTTATTTTCACAAATAAGAGCTAATCTACACATTTCTGCACAAAATACACATACCCACAATTTTTACATGTCCATTTTCAACAATTCATCAAGAATTTCACAAAAAAGGCATAAAATAATAACAAAAAATTCAAAAATGCGAAAAACTAAAACCTAGTTCTAGCATTTAAAAATTTGAGCAGGGAATCAAAACGGAACAGATTTCTTACCTCCCCAACGTTCATGGAGCGACGATTATGCACCTCCGGATTCGGATACAAAACATCCGGGTTCTTCGAAGATGGAACGAACGAGGTCCAATTCCTTTGAAGCTCCATTCGCTGCTCAACCACTTCCCGATCGCGTTGACGACGACTCCTTCGAGATCCTTCCGCCATGGCAAGAAATTCAAGCAAAAATTTTTTGATTTTGGTTAACAATGGAGGAATTTTTCTCTCTCTCTCGCCCGGTTCACGACTGGAAAATGAGGAAGAAGGAATGGGGAAGGGCCTCGGTCATTTAAAGCCCGGTCAAACCTGGGAACCGTAAAACCAAGGTGGTCCGTGACGGACCTCTTTGCAACTGTGTTGGTCCGTACGGACCTCTTTGCAAGGGGTGCCCAAATTACTTTTCGCCCTTATAATCTTTGCCCCCGGCCGTCCTAAGGCCTTTTCAACAAATCCAAGTGCGTAATGGTCCCTAACCCTTCAAATCAATCCCCGTAGCCGCTGCGTAAGACCGGACCTCGCCACTTCAACGGCAATTCAACCAGCCGTCAAGCGTAAGACCCGGACCTCGCCCACTTCAACGGCAAATCAATGGCCATCAAACGTAAGACCGATCCTCGCCCACTCCAACGGCAATTCAACCAATGCCCGCTCAACGGCAATTCAAGAAGGAGCCAATACCTCCCAGCACGAATATCAAGGCACAAGACGCCCCCAAACGCTCAACGACAACTCAACCACTGAAGGTCCGAATTCATCTTCCCAACAGAAGAGGGCCCCTAAGGTCATGCATCCCAGCAATTCAAGCACCGGCAGCCGATGTAAGCCCGAATCTCGCCCACTCAACGGCAACGCAAGCACCGGCCATCAAAGTAAGCCCGAGCTCCTCCCCAGCAAGTCAAAGGGAAGTCATGCAAGACTACATATCCTCAAAGACCCACCATCATCCTCGCCCACTCAACGGCAAAACAAGCACGCGAAGGAGCCAACACCTCCGAGTACAAGTCCCAAGGCACGGCGCTCCCCAAAACGCCAAATGGTGAAGCAATCATCGCCATCATCCTTGCCCACTTCAACGGCAGCCAAGCACCGGCAACATCGTAAGTCCGACTCTTCTACATCAACATGCAAAAACACAAATGGCATCTACGCTCTCGAATCACAAGGCCCACGCCTCCACGCTAGAAGACGATCGAAGACGATTCAAGTCCTCACACCATCTCCTGCCCAAGGCCTTAAACCACCCGATTAGGAAAATCGTACTCCCAGGACGCCACCACGTTCATCACCGACCTATAGGTCACCCTGACGCCACCACGTCCTTATCAACTTAGGTCACTCCCGACGCCACCACGTCCTTATCACCGACCTATACGGTCACCCAGACGCCACCACGTCCTTATCACCGACCTATACGGCCACCCAGACGCCACCACGTTCCTTATCACCGACCTAGGTCACCCCGACGCCACCACGTCCTTATCACCGACCTATACGGCCACCCAGACGCCACCACGCTCCTTATCACCGACCTATACGGCCACCCCGACGCCACCACGCCTTATCACCGACATACGGCCACCCCGACGCCACCACGTCCTTATCACCGACCTATACGGCCACCCCAGACGCCACCACGCCCTTATCACCGACCTATACGGCCACCAGACGCCACCACGTCCTTATCACCGACCTATACGGTCACCCTGACGCCACCACGTCCTTATCACCGACCTATACGGTCACCCCGACGCCACCACGTCCCTTATCACCGACCTATACGGTCACCCAGACGCCACCACGTCCTTATCACCGACCTATACGGCCACCCCGACGCCACCACGTCCTTATCACCGACCTATACGGCCACCCCGACGCCACCACGTCCTTATCACCGACTCTATACGGGCCACCCGACGCCACCACGTCCTTATCACCGACCTATACGGTCACCCCGACGCCACCACGTCCTTATCACCGACCTATACGGCCACCAGACGCCACCACGTCCTTATCATCAACCTATACGGCCACCTCCAGACGCCACCACGTCCTTATCACCGACCTATACGGCCACCCGACGCCACCACGTCCTTATCACCGACCTATACGGCCACCCAGACGCCACCACGCTCCTTATCACCGACCTATACGGCCACCCAGACGCCACTCACGTCTACCATCACCGACCTATACGGCCACCCCGACGCCACCACGTCCTTATCACCGACCTATACGGTCACCCAGACGCCACCACGTCCTTATCACCGACCTATACGGCCACCCAGACGCCACCACGTCTCTATCACCGACCTATACGGCCACTCCGACGCCACCACGTCTATCAACCATACGGCTACCCGACGCCACCACGTCTATCACCGACCTATACGGTCACCAGACGCCACCACGTCCTTATCACCGACCTATACGGTCACCCAGACGCCACCACGTCCTCACCACCGACCTCGGCGGTCACACAACACCTGTGGCACCACCACGCCCGCATTCACGTAACACTCACCCCACACCCGAACTACGACGGGCTTGATTCCCGCCGGGGATACGTAGGAATCCTATCACAGGGTCCAGCCTATTGACCTAAACGGTCACCCAAAAGGACATCACCACGTCCTCACATTGACCCTCACGGTCACTTCCTCTCCCAAAGACGCGATCCGCAGTTAGGACCCTTATCTTATCGGCGACCCCACTTCTTTCATAAGTGACGTCGTCGAGGGTCTTCTGTAAGTACCCCAATCTGGATCACCCCCTTTCAAACACACGGTAAACACCGCAGACTCATCCACGCAGTCTCGGAGACCTCTCTCACTCAAAACCCTCTCAAAAACCTCTCAAACCCCCAACCAAACCAGGAGGAGCCTTTCTGCAGGATAAAAGGGACAAAGGACCTTTTGGGAATTTTCAGAAATCGAAGAAAAGCAATTAAGGTCCGTACGGACCTCTTTGTTTCAATGATTACTAAATCCCCTTAAAGTCCACAATATTCCCTCAAATCCCGGGAGAAATGATGACTTCCATGCAGAGTTGGTCCGTACGGACCTCTTTTGCATGCAAGATGGTCCGTGCGGACCTTATTGCTCGAGGAACATCATCATTCCCAAATATTCTCCATCATTGCGGATTCCCTCAAATCGAGGAAATCCAAAATTACGGATAACCAAGAAGGTCCGTACGGACCTCTTTGCTCCGAAATTTTTACTATAAATAGAGGGCTCCCCCTCCTCATTTTTTCACACCTCCCACTTCTCTCTTCCTCCCTAAGCCTTCGGCTCCCCTTCTAAGACCTTTCGAGGCATTCCCGCCCTTCGGATCCTTAGAGGCCTTCCGAGCCCCCTCGAGGTGCTCCGAAGCCTCTCCGAGCGCTCCCGAGACGGCTCCCGCGCTGCCCCGAGGCACTCTCGAGGTACTACTGAGGCCCCTCGTGGTACTCCGAGGCCTTGCACAGTCTTTCCCAGGTGTCCCGCCTCTTTCCGAGTCAAACCGACGATCCCAAACCACGCCGAAACTGCGAGTGACTCTCACGCCACCTGGCACGCCGAGCTACGCCCGAGTGACTCCACGCCACCACAACGCACGCCGAAACTCTGCCCGAGTGATCCCGACGATCCCCGCGCACGCCGAACCTGCCCGAACGCAGCCTACAACCTCAACTCACGCCGAAACTACGTCCGCGGACAACCGGCATCCCCGAAGCAATCCGAACGCTACTCCGACCTCAAACACTATTCCCCTGCGGAAGACAGACACGAACCAACATTGGTAAGGCTTCCTTCCTATTCTATTTCAATACATTTCAATACAATGTAGACATCCGATACAGCATGCATTTTTAAAAGCACACACACACACACAACTTTTTAAAGGATATTAGGGGTATCCGAAAGACTCGTTTTTACGAGGCGACTCGGGTGAGCTCTAATATTCTAATATTCTCTTCCCGAGGAGTCATCTGACCTCCGAACTCAAAATCTCATCACACAAAAACAGTTTAAAATTTATCTTTAAACTGATGCCCTTTTTCAATGTTTTGGGCTTAATAAAAACGGCGTGGCGACTCTACAAAATGCGAAAGCAAAACGGCGAGACACCTCCAACACGCAAACGCTAAAACGGAACAAGCCAGATGCCGGGGCGCGATTGTGCTGCCTCTCGGATCCGGGCGACTTCCCGAACAGCGACGATTGCGAGATGACGGGCCCTCCGCGCGCGAGCCGGATCCCGGGTAATTTCACCCACTTCAACGGCAATTCAACCACCGGCCGTCAGTGTAAGACCGGTCCTCGCCCACTCCAACGGCAATTCAACCACCGGCAGTCAGCGTAAGCCCGATCCTCGCCCACTCAACGACGACTCAAGAAGGAGCCAACACCTCCCAGTACGAATATCAAGGCACGAGACGCCTCCAAAACGCCCGACGGCAATTCAAGAAGGAGCGACACCTCCCGGCCACGAATATCAAGGCACAAGACGCCTCCAGAAACGCTCACGCGACAACTCAACCACTTGGCCCTCAAAAGAGGTCCGAAGTCATCTTCTCGGCGAAAGGGCCCCTACTGGGGTCATGCATCCCAGCAATTCAAGCACCGGCGATCGGTGTAACCCGAACCTAGCCCACTTCAACGGCAACGCAAGCATCGGCCATCAAAGTAAGCCCGAGCTCCTCCCCCAACAGGTCAAAGGGAAGTCATACAAGACTGCATATCCCCAGCATCGACCATCATCCTTGCCCACTCAAATGGCAAAACAAGCACAAGAAGGAGCCGACACCTCCGAGCACAAGTCCCAAGGCACGAAGCGCCTCCAAAATGCCAAATGGTGAAGCAATCACCGGCCGTCATCCTTGCCCACTTCAACGGCAACGCAAGCACCGGCAGTCATCGTAAGTCCAACCTTCTACTCAACATGCAAAAACACAAAGGCATCTACGCCTCTCATGATCAAAGCACAAGGCGGCCGTACCTCCTGGCTAACGGCTAGAAGACGATTCAAAGTCCTCGCGCATAACATCAACTGCGGCTAGAAGACGATTCAAAGTCCTCGCGCATTACCTCAACTGCGGCTAGAAGACGATTCAAAGTCCTCGCGCATAACATCAACTGCGGCTAGAAGACGATTCAAAGTCCTCGCGCATAACATCAGAAAGCTGCGGCTAGAAAGATCGATTCAAAGTCCTCGCGCATAACATCAGCTGCGGCTAGAAGACGATTCAAAGTCCTCGCGCATAACACCAACATGCCGCCGAAGACGATTCAAAGTCCTCCCGGCGTGGCACCAACCGCAATCAGAAGACGATTCAAGTCCTCACAACTATCACCGGCCCGGAAGGCCTTAAACCACCCGATTAGGAAAATCGTAAAATTTCCATCCCAGGACACCATCACGTCCTCACAATTGACCTCAGCGGTCACACCACACTTCAGGGCACCACCACGCCCGCACTCACAAAACACTCACCCCACACCCGAACTACGACCAGGCTTGATTCCCGCCAGGGATACGTAGGAATCCTATCACAGGGTCCGGCTGCGGCACATGCGGTCACACAAAAGGACACCACCACGTCCTCACACTCACCTCCCGGTCACTTTATCTCCGGCCACGCGATCCAGATTAGGACCACTTATCTTATCGGCGACCCCACTTCTTTCATAAGTGACGTCGTCGAGGGGCTTCTGTAAGTACCCCAATCTGGATCACCCCCTTTCAAACACACGGGAAACACCGCAGACTCATCAACACAGTCTCGACGACCCCTCTCACTCAAAACCCTCTCTAAACCCCCAACCAAACCAAGGGAGGAGCCTTTGCAGGATAAAAAGGGACAAAAGGACCTTTTGGGAATTTTCGGGAAATTGGGAAAGCAATATTGGTCCGTACGGACCTCTTTGTTGTCATAATTCTTGAATCTTCTTAAAGTCCACAATATTCCCTCAAATCCTGGAAAATGATTACTCCCTGTTGAGTTGGTCCGTACGGACCTCTTTGCATGCAAGATGGTCCGTGCGGACCTTATTGCTTCGGGGACACCATAATTGCAAATATTCCTCCATCATCACGAGATTCCCTCAAATCGAGGAAAACCAAAATCTTGGATTACCGGGGAGGTCCGTACGGACCTCTTTGCACCTAATACGGCACTATAAATAGAGGGCTCCCCCTCCTCATTTTCACACACCTCCCACTTCTCTCTTCCTCCCTAGGCCTTCGGCTTCCCCTCTAAGTCCTTTCGAGGCATTTAGGCCCCTTTCGGATCCTTCCGAGGCCTTCCGAGCCCCTCGTAGTGCTCCGAAGCCTCCCCGAGCGCTCCGAGACGCTCTCGCGCCGCCCGAGGCACTCTCGAGGTACTCGAGGCCCCTCGTGGTACTCAGAGGCCTTGCACAGTCTTTCCACGGTGTCCCGGCTCTTTCCGAGTCAAACCGACGATCCCAAACCACGCCGAAACTGCCCGAGTGACTCCTGCCACCACAATGCACGCCGAACCTGCCCGAGTGATCCCGACGATCCCCGCGCACGCCGAACCTCACGCCAAACGCAGCCCTGCCACCTCAACTCACGCCGAAACTCTGTCCACGGACAACCGAGCATCTCCAGAAGCAATCCCGATCCGTGCAGAAACGCTACTCCGACCTCAAACACTATTCCCCGGCGGAGAAAGGCAGACACGAACCAACATTGGTAAGGCTTCCTTCCATTACTATTTCAATACATTTCCATACATAGCATACAATGTAGACATCCGATACAGCATGCATTTTTAAAAAGCACACACACACACACACAACATTTAAAGGATATTAGGGGTATCCGAAAGACTCGTTTTACGAGGCTACTCGGGTGAGCTCTAATATTCTAATATTCTCTTCCCGAGGAGTCATCTGACCTCCGAACTCAAAATCTCATCACACAAAAAACAGTTTAAAATTATCTTTAAACTGATGCCCTTTTTCAATGTTTTGGGCTTAATAAAAACGGCGTGGCGACTCTACAAATGCGAAAACAAACGGCGAGACACCTCCAACCTGAAAACGCTGCAAAGCGGGAAATGCCAGATGCCGGGGCTGCGAAGCCTGCTCGGATCCGGGTAATTTCAGCAGGTTCAGGTGGAATAGGTTCCTCGAGAACGTACAATTTCTCCTCTTGCCTGAGAAAAATTCTCACGCTACGGATCCAATCCATATAGTTTGTACCATTCTCTTCCAACTTTTCCTTCTCAAGGACAGATCGCAGTGACAAATGATGATTATTGTTTGATGCCATTTATTCTACAAAAAGATATACATAAAATATGAACACATATGAGCAAACATATTATATGAGAAGTTCAGTGCATTTACATGAAATAAATGCTCCCACTAAATTATACACCTTCCAATGCAAATAAGCATAATATACATTTAATGGGATAAGACCCAACTTTAATTTAATTTCAAGTTTGCTATGGTAAACCGCTCAAAACTAAATTTATTAGGTAGAAACATCAATCATATCACATATATGACTCTTAGATCTTTTATGAGATTTATTTAAGACATCATATGTCTAAGCATATTTTAATCTCATCTTATGCCTTGGGTCCAAAACCATTTTGATAACCCAATTAAGTTCATTCACTTTAAACGTATAGGAACCACCATTTCCTTATCTTACTCGCAGACGAATAGAATCAAAGTACCTTGCTATGGCAAGCCCACCCAAAACTATCCGAATGGTCTCAAGTGTTTTAATCATGAATTGACATAAAGAACTTAAAAGTTAAATGAAGGTTCTTTAAAGTAGATTATAATCATATCAGCAAAGATAATCATAATCGTGCACCAGGTAAGTTCCCAGGAGGATAGGTGAGCCACAAGGACTACTTAAGTACCAAATTTCTCCTTCGACAGAACTCTCCTAGACATGCACAATCAGAAATCAGCTCTGATTTGCAACATAATCAATACTTTGTATAAACAATTAGTTTCCTTTTAAATTTTGCGTAAAATGACTTGTTTCTCATAAACAATCAGAAAATCAAAATTTTAATGTTTCAATCTAAACATTCAGGAAATTACAATACAATGTTTCAACTAAACATCTAACAAAATTCTTAACACGTAAGAACACATAATTCATGCATCGCAACAATTAATAAAATCATATTTTAATTAACTAAGCATGCATAAACAATTAATTAATCTAGCATAGCCCTATAAACTTAATTTCCAGAAATTTATAGCATCCAGATTGAGACATAAACACATCAGATTGTAAACACATTCACAAATTAGCATGATTGTTCAACAAACTGATTCTGCCCAGATTGGGCAAGTTTTGTCGCGTGACAGAGGCAAGCTTTGTCGCGTGACACAAGCATGTTCTGTCGCGTGACACTGGCCTCCTTTGTCGCGTGACACAAGATTTCCAGATTGCAGATTTCCAGATTCAATCAATTCTAAATCACAGAGCAATTAAATCTTGCAAACAACTTTTAACAGATTTAATTCAATATCAATAGAACATGATTTAGACATATTGTTTCAAAAACAATCAAACTATCGCATACAAAACATGCAAAAGAACATATAAACGATTTATATCACTTTTCTAGCATGTTAATTCAAACTTAACCATACGAACGGGGCTCTGATACCACTGTTGGGTTTTACGGGTCCATGCGCAACGGAATTAAGCATCTAATAACATAAAACCCAAGAGCCTAGGACCTGTTCTATATAATTAACTTGAATTTCTATGAGATAGAAATAACCAACCTTGAACGCTTTCCGTTCTTGAGCTATCGAATGATGTATTGATGTGATTCTGAATACAAACTTTGAACTCTAGGCCTTGATCGTTGAACGAGCGAAGACCCTCTTTTGGTATCCACACCTTTGAATGAACCAAGAACGACTTCTTGAAGATTGCTAGATCATAAACCTTGAAGAATATTGAGAATTTTGTTGTGATTTTCTTTTCAGAAATTCGGCTAGCTATTTAGGGTTTCACAGACCTTATATTTATACTACAATAGTATTGGTATATGTTTCCTAATCAAATTAGGAAACTGTCTCTCAAAACCGCCTTAGGCTTATGATGTCGCACGACCACACGAAGCCCATGGCCAAGTTGTGTTGCATGATGACATATGCCACATCAGGAATCTCAATCATTCTTCCTCTGGTTCAATCAATTCATTCTAGTTGTGTGTGACCCAATAGGATTATATTATGTTGGCAATGAGCTCGATCATATCAACCCTCATAAAACATAAGCGGACTCTAGCAAGCCACTATGTCTACCCAAATAATATAACGTAAGAGTTCACGTTTTCAATGGTGCACTTCCATTTCTCCCTTTGTCTCACGATGTTATATTGAACACAAGTCATGGTCCACGTCAACTTGTATTTGTTCAATGCTTTCTCGATTGTTGAGTATAATGATAATCCAATCACATTGGGATATGGCCATACACTTTCATCATTATCACTCATCGAGGGGCCCAAGAAAAACATCTCTCTTTCGAGGGACAAATTCCATCTTGACTTATCATCCTTCCCATCATGAATCCGATCATGCCAAAGATAGCCTTTATAGATATCGTGTTAAGATATCGTTTGACTAAAATCAAACATGACTTTCATCATATGTAAGGTCATGATAATCTCAGGTCTAGGGACTAAATGAAGTGACCATATGAGATTTAATTATGACATTTGACCATGACATAAATCTCAAACGGGTCAAGTCCAGTCACTTGTTCTCTAACAAGTACCCATAAATTTAATGTGCATCTCTATGCATAAAATCATCATATGATTATCCATTAACATTTATACTAATTATTCACTTAATAATTAGGGACGGAGATTATTACAAGTAAATATGCAAAACATATAATAATCAAATGATGAAACATTTCATATAATAATAAATAATGTCAACACATAAGTCTATCAACCATAGGCCTAGGGCATAACACTAACAAAGACTTGCATTTGCAAGGCTCCTTGGGTGAATGCCAAACGTTCTTCCCAAGGGGTAACTTAACCTCTGGACCTAGTATCTTTTTCCTTTTTTTTCAAAGTTTTTGAGGATTATCAAAATGGCGTGGCGACTCCATTTTTCATTAATTTGGTGTTTTCCAACGATGAGGTGACTCGGCCCTCGAAATGATACGCAAACAACCAATGCAGTATGGCATGCGCGATCATGGGGTAATTCACAAGCCCCTACAAAATCAAGTGAGTCAGATGGGCCCAATGCTGATGATTTTGAGATAGTGGCCCTGAGCACTAGGGCTGAAGATATCAATGAACTGAGGTCATCAAGAGAGGAGATAGTGGACTCAGCAAGCCACAACAGTAATGACATCTTTCCCCATGTAGTGGTCACACCCAAGGATTTGTGTTAGTCAAATATATATATAGCATAGGAATTGCTTAATCCCAATCATTAAGGCATTATTGAGGACCCCTAATTTAATTAGACTACTTAGAATTTTCTATGTACCCTTAGGATCCCATTAGTGCTAGTGCCTGTATTTTTTACTTGAAGACCTTGATTTTTTCCAAAGATGATATTGATTTACTTGTTCAACCTGCCAAGGCCTCAACCGGTTGACTCCCTTAACCGGCCATGCCCTTAGCCATTCAACCACTCAACCGGTTGGGTCAGTCAACCGGTTATGCTCCATCAATTGCTGCTTCAATCAGTTAACCTTCTTCAACAAGTTTCCTTCACTTGACCCGTCGTTAATTGCTCTCACCTACTTAGCCTTCTACTTAGCTAAAATTGGTGGAATAGTTGCTATGAATCCCTTGCTGCCACCTTGTCAGTAACTACTTTAAGGAATGTTCAAATTACCAGTACTCACAACTTTTTTATCCACCGGAAAATTCAAATATGGTTGTACTTCAAATCTCAAGCATTCAATGCAAATATATTCTCATTTAATGCTTGTCAGACCAAGTCATCCCTTCAACCCCTTCAAAGACAAAAGCTCAATTTGAAGACACTATAAATACCTCCCTTAGAGCATTGAAGAGGATTGGTGCATTGAAGACTTTGAGAGTGAGATTGTAATGAACTGCAAGTGCTCAAGCATTGAAGTTCAAGACATTCTGTCCTTATATTCACTGGATTATTATTAGGACAAACACTGTGCAAAACAATCAATTCCTGTAAGTGTTTCCCAACAAGACTATGTCTGGAACACATTGATTGATCACACTACACACCCAAGAGAAATCAGTTCAACTTGTGAACACATCTCTTGAAAACACCTGATCAAACTTGTATCACGATCCATTAGTGATCACTTTCCTTTAGGCAGTTTTACATCATAAAACTTGCAACTTGTAATAGACTAGTGACATTAATAGTGCACATTTTCACAAATCCAAGTTTTGACCAAACTTGGTAGAGGACGTAGTAGTTATTTAACAATATGAACCTCTCCAAACAACTGTGTCCCTTTGTTTGTGTTTGCTCATTTTATCTTGTCTTGTAACCGGTTGAGCTCTATCACCGGTTACAACCCTTTGAATACTTAACTGCTTTGTTTTGTACTTTCCATTATAATATAATTTGCATGATCTTTTAACTTACTTGACACTCAATTTACTTAACCGATCATTTGTGAGAGTAAACCAGTAATATTTTATCCGATGCTGTAAGTACCCCAATCTGGATCACTCTCTTCCGAACGCACGGGAAACACCACAGACTCACACAAACGCAGTCTCGAACACCCGTAGCCCTCAAAAACCCAAAAAACCACCAACCAAACCAAGGGGGGGGGCTTTCAAGGATAAAAAAGCTCAAAAGGACTTTTTGGGAATTTCGGAAAATTTGGAAAAGCATAACACGTCCGTGCGGACCTCTTTGCTTCCAGACATCATAATTACGAAATCCCCTTAAAGTTCACAATATTCCCTCAAATCTGGGGAAACCAAAAATTTGGTTTTGCAAGGAAGTTCCGTGCGGACCACTTTGTCAATTTTCCAACCCTATAAATAGAGGGCTCCCCCCTCATAATTTACACATATCCCTCTTCTCTCCTCTCTCCCAGCCGTCAGGCACCCTCTCTAAGACCTTACGGGGCAATCCCGATCCCTTTCGGTTCCCTCCGGAGCATTTCGAGGCCCCTCGTGGTACTCCAAATCTCTGCCGAGCACTGCCGAGCGCTCCCGAGCTGCCCCGAGGCACTCTCTAGGTATTCTGAGGCCCCTCGTGGTACTCCGAAGCCTCATCGATCCATCCCGAAGCCTTGCCGATCCATCCCGAGGCATCCCGGCCCTTTCCGAGCTGAACCGACGATCCCGACGCACGTCGGAACTCTGCCCGAGCACAACCGACGATCCCAACGCACGAAAAACCTCTGCCCGAGTCCAGTCAACGATCCCTGCGATCCCAACGCACACCGAAACTCTGCCCGAGTACACATCTGACAATCTCGAGGCACGCCGAAGCTCTGTCCGCAGACAACCGGCACATCCCGAAGCAATCCTGGTCTATCCCGAAACACTATTCCATCCTCAAACACTATTTCCCAGCGGAAGACATACACGAACCAACATTGGTAAGGCTTCCTTCCTACACTATTTAAATACATTTCAATACGTAGTGTACAATGTAGAGATCCGATACAACATGCATTTTTAAAAGCACATACACACACACACACAAAACATTTAAAGAAAGAAGGGGTACCGAAAGACTCGTTTTTACGAGGCGACTCGGGTGTGCATTTACTATGCCCTTCCCGAGGAGTAACCTGACCTCCGAACTTTAAAATCTCGTCACACAACAACAATTTTTAAATTGATGCCTTTTTTCAATGTTTTGGGCTAAATCAAAACGGCGTGGCGACTCAACAACAAAAAACGCAGCGAGACACCTCCTCGACCAACCGCAAAGCGAGATGCCGGGGCCCGAGCGCGAGCCAGATCCGGGTAATTTCAGTTGGCAACTCTGCTGGGGACATTTTATTTTAAAAACTTTTAAACAAAAAAAGCAAAAGATTTTTAAAACGATGATGAGGGTCAAACTTTCATTTTACCCCTTTCTTTAACTGTTGTGTGTGTGCATGTGCTTTACTTTTTTATTTTACAAAAAAAAAATAAAAATACAAAAAAATGCATCAATATACATCTGTGTACATACATTTAAAATTCATCATAAACTTCAGTTTTACTCAGAAAAAGAATTTTAGAGACCGCACACTACTCGCACTGCTGCCTCGGTACACCGCACGCTACGCGCACTGCTGCCTCGGATACACTGCACACTACAACCCTCAACCCGGGGTGGTCTCAGTTGCAGTCCTTTTGGTCTTCTTATCCCTCTTGGATGCGCACGGGATCATTCCAAATATCCCATCCTAGCCAGTGTCAACCATGCACGCTTGCGTCATACTCTGTCCAGACTCGGTTGGTTTTTACCTAGTCCGTGTCATACAGCCTGGATACATATCCCATGCCGGCCATTTTCTGAGTCGAAGCTCGGAACTCAAGACCCCTTGTGCAAGCAAAGCGATGAAAGGTCATGCTAAAATCTTGACCCGATCTTGATTTCCGAAGCTACACCCAAACGATGTTCCGTCCCGAATATACATCCATGCCCACACGACACCATGTCATCAAGCCTTTAATACGTCATCCATGACAATATGACCCAGCCAACGCCTAACGTCACAGATCCATTGCGCAAGAAAGGTAAAGAGAGGTCATGCCAAACTCTCGACCATATCTTGACTCAGGTGCCGGCTCGGCTCACTATTCACATGACCGACGCATTAAAACAAACATGACATGCTCGGTCCTTAGGTTCAATTTTTCTTTTAGGCCGGTGGAAACTGCTTGCCCTATAGGACCCTCGCCCGGGGCTATCCACCCCGGGATGTCGAAATACAGGTGCAAAACGAGGGGCTTATAGCCGCACAGATGGTCTCCACTGACCCAGGATCTAGCATAGTTGCGAAAAAGAAGAGCAATCTTTTCCAACCTACCTAGGATTTTGAGAAAACACTGTTTTAAGTAAATTAAAACAACAAAAATCAAAAATAAATAAAAGCGGAAACTGCATGTCACATGAGCTTTCCCCCTTCATCCACAAAGGTCTTTCCATGACTAAACCTTACCCGTCACCCCCTCCAGCAAATCGAGAGTGATCTAGAGTACCCGGGAACTATCCTCCCAGTGTCAAAGCCGCAAGGTCCCACATCCTTCCAGTACAGCCACCAGGGCAGTCCATCAACTCCCCATGGCCATATCGGTGGACAACAACGAGGAAAACGGGACCTTACCCCCTAGAAACTTCCCGACAATGGAGGAAGTCTGGCAAGCTGTCATAGCCCTCGAAAAATGCCAAGGTGAGCAACAAGCCTGGATCGAAGGTGCCATACACCATTCCAGAACATTAGCCACCCCCAACTACCTGGGGCTCCCAAAGACATACCCGCTCCCGTAGCTCCTAACGTCTCTCATTGTCTCCCGGAATTCAATCTCTTACCTCGTACGAACCCTGCAGTTACGACATAAAACCACAAGACCCCCCGGGGGAGGACATGCCCAGTCAACATCCTGAGGTCCCGATACCGCCACAGAATAATGAACACATCTGGTGGGACGTCTACGATTGCACCGCTTGTCTGGAAATGGAGTTCCAAGACGAAATAAACGAGGATCGCCCTTGAAGAAAGAAGAAACCCTCTTCTCAACAAAAACTGAAGAAGAGATACGAAGCCGAAGACCCCACAGTTGGAACCCTCGGAGAACCATCAGGAAAGTTTGACTACTACGTCATCTACTCCAGCAAATCTCCTCAGCCTAGCTCTGCACAAGACCACGGTAACTTCTGCTCCATGATCAGCTGGGACGAGCACCGCACGGCCACCAACGGCCCAAGGGTCCAGATACCCCAACCCCTGTCTTGGGAGGACCTCAAAGCCACTGTTGACTCTTCAACAAAAGCAATAACGGTGAACGAACTGAAATGCGAAGCATGGCCCTACGCTAATCAAGGCCCTCCCATTACAGAAATAGGAGAGACAAGCAAAGCAGCAGAGCCAGAGGTGAACGTACTGACACGTTTCGGTCAAATCCCGGTGAATCCTCCAAGGACAGACAAAAGGCCAGCCATGCCTGAGCCTCAAACTGAAAAGGGTTCCTACGCCAAAGAAGACGAAACTCTTGACCCAAAGGCTGAAGATCCTATCTTAACTCAGCTCAAGCGCACTCAGGCTAACATCTCCCTCTGGTCCTTACTCACTTCCTCTTATCCGCACAAACTCAAGCTGGAGGAAAGCCTAGCCCAGACCATGGTACCTATCACAGTGACACCAGATGAAGCGATCCAGATGATCGGCAACATTCATTACAACAACATCATCACTTTCACGGAGCTCGACCTCCCAAAATTTGGGACTGACCACAACGAGCCTCTCTACATAGCAGTTCAACTTGACGAGCGCCGCCTCCCTCGAGTCTTGGTAGATGGAGGATCAGCCATGAACGTCCTTCCATCCAAAATGATGGATTTGCTAGGGATCAAGCCAACTGATCTGAAGCCCTCAACTCAGACAATCAAAGCATACGAATCGACGTCTCGCTCAGTCCTGGGAATAGCCACTCTGAACCTGTGGTTCGAAAAGCAGATTATCCCGACTGACTTCCAAGTCATCGACATCCCAATCACATTCACTGCCATCTTGGGACGCCCTTGGCTACACCAGATCAATGGGGTGGCATCCACCCTCCACCAGTGCGTAAAGTTCGTCCAAGGAACGGATCTCACCATCATCTATGGTGACAGCATAACCACCGAGGGGACCGACACAAACGGCATCCCGGTCCTGGAAATCAAACACGACAATGACGACATGATGCTGACAGGATTCACAGTCGAAAGCCCAAAAGCCCAGGTATGCCACATAGATATGCCTTTGACTTGGGACCGGATCCCTCCCACAATGAAGATGATGAAGCTCATGAACTACATCCCGGGGCTCGGTTTGGTAAAATGCCATCAAGGTACCCAACAAATCATCGAGGTCAAGGAACAGAATACCCTCCATGGCCTGGGATACATTCTCACTCCCGAAGACGCTGCGAAAAACAGAAAAGCTGCACGAAAAGGTTCTGCTACTAACAAAAGAGGCTTGCACGCAATCTCCGACCTCCGCCCTTACAGCTTCGAGATGGCCCAATACTTCACAAAGAAAGCTAGCAGTTTGAACGAAGACACAGAAAAGGGGACAGAGCTGATCAACGCCAAACAAAACTGGTCGACAGCAATGGACAAGCTCCAACAGAACCTTGCAAGGTTCAGAGGCCTCAAGCCAAACCCAGTCAGAAGAGCATTTCTAGATGCACCAACTCTGCCGGGACCCACCACCACCACTATTCACAATGAATTCTGGTTCGGGAAAACCCCCTCTTTGGCGGAAGAACTCGAAAAAATCTCTGTCAACATCCCTGCCACCAACAAGCAGGACGAGTCTACATTCGAACTAGCAATGCCCAATACAAGAGCGAAAGACTCCGCAGACGATGCCTGAAATGAGCCATTGCTCCTGAAATTATCCAAGATCGCGCGCAGCGGGGGCTGCGGCGAGGCGGTTGTCTTTCGCGGAATTGTTTGGGGCCTCGCTTTCGGGAAGGAGAGGAGTCGCCACGCGGTTTTAGTATTTTGAGCCCAAACGTTGAAAAACGACTTAGTGAAAAAGGTGTCATTTTTATTGGTAGCAAAAACTTAGAAAAGACTTTGAAAAGGGGTGTCATTTTTATTGGTAGCAAAAACTTGGAAAAGGCTTTGAAAAGGGGTGTCGTTTTTATTGGTAGCAAAAACATGACAAAAGGCTTTTTTAGTACCAGAGATTGTTAGGTTCGGAGGTCACGTTACGTTTCGGAAAGAGTATTTTGAGATCACTTTAAACGCCTCGTATGACGAGTCTTTCTACCTTTCTCGAAATTGTGTGTGTGTGTATGTGTTTGCATTTTTTGAAAATGGGAGCTTGAATGACAAGCTTAATCTTGGTTTGAATGTCAAACGTTGATTTTATGATTCTTTTTGGAAAAAGCGAGTATTTGAATGACAAACGTCGGTTTTGGAGTTTTTTTAGGAAAAGAGGTGCGAGTGACGCGTTTTGAATCTTTAACTTAAGTGTCAAATGTTGACTTTTAAGAAAAGAGCGTTTGAATGTCAAACGTCGGGTTTTGAGTTTTAAAGATGATCGTTTGGATGCCAAATGTCACTTTGCGCATTTTGAAAGAGAGTTCGAATGACGAACTCCGGTTTTGAACCGGGCATTACATTGTTAGCGATTTTACGGGAAAAAAGCATTAAATGATATGCGATCAACGAATCGTTTTGCGACTCGGACTTTTGATATGTAAATAATTTTGATATGTAAATACTATCACGAGCCAAACGACTCGGACTTGTAAATGACAGTAGTATTTAAAGTGCGGTATCAACGGAATCAAACTACCAGAATTTTAAAGGTGCGATCAACGAACCAAACAACTCGGACTTGTAAAGTTGCGTAATGTAAATGACATTTAACAGATCAAATGATACGGATTTTAAATGACTATCACGAACCGAACGGTTTGGACTATGAAATTGCATAAAGTAAATGGCATTCAACGGATCGAACGATCCAGACCGTTAAATGACATAAAAGTAAAGAAACGGGGCCGGAACGCCGTTTTAACCCGAGATTACTTCTCTTACGGGAGAGAAGAGGATCTTGGACTAAAACGTATTGGACCCCGTCGACGGCGACGTCTACATTTCAATAACTTTTGACCGAAACGGTTGTAGCGACTGGCGCGTAAACCGAGATGGAACGAGTATTTAGGGAGAGAGAGTGTTACCTATGGCAAGGGGTTGTCTTTTTTGGCTCGGTTGACGTATACGGGATACGATTTAGTGTTTGGAAAGGTGTT
Organism: Adenophora triphylla var. japonica; assembly: GCA_022495995.1. NCBI lineage: Eukaryota > Viridiplantae > Streptophyta > Magnoliopsida > Asterales > Campanulaceae > Adenophora > Adenophora triphylla. The sequence continues at coordinate 269,834 of JAFEMH010001764.1, forward strand.
TCAAGGTTATTTGGTTCGTGTTTGGTTGAAATACGAGGTTTTCACGCAAATCGAGACAAAACGGGGCTCGGGAGAGGGTGGAATTGGTTCATGCCGTGGCTAATGGTGAAAATGGATAATAAATTTTCTTCTTTCTTTGTTTTGACAGCCCTTGTATTTATAGGGTAAATTTGCAAAAGAGTCCGGACGAACTTATACTGAATTTCAGGGGGTTTTGTGGTATTTTGGAAAATGGGAGGACTTACTGGCAATTCTGTTTTGCCTGTAAAACAGTTCGGACGGACTGTGACACAATCTCAGGGGTATTTTGGTCTTTTCACTCTGAAATCTGATTGATGTTGACCGGAGGGCTGTGGCATGTGTGCCACGTGCCCCTGTGACTCACCAGGGTTAGGGTTTTCGTCCCGTTATTCCCGGTTTTATCCGTTTTTTAAATAACTGTCCGGAAAATGTCCGAAATGCCCCCGGAAAGTGCCGAAAAGTGCATTTTTCAGGAAAAGCTGTACTTTTACGTGTGATAACGTGTGTTGAGTACGCTTTGACGTTGGGATGCACGGGGTAGTCCCGGGACGTCTTGTTGGCTTGAGAACGGGGAGCTTAACGGGTTCCGATTAACCTGGAGCGGGCCAGTTAACGGATTTCGGTTAACTTTTAACGGATTTTGATGATCCGGATTTGGGTACTTACAGTTAGCCCCTCATCGACGTCACTTTCGAAGGAAGTGGGGTCATTGAAAAAGATAAGGATCCAAATTGGGGGATGCCTTACTTGAAGAGACCTGAGAGGTCAGCTGGCTGGACACTTAGCGGAAGGATTCCTACGTATCCCGAGCGGGAATCAAGCCGATCGTAGTTCGTAGGTGCAAGGGCCGCGCGTGGGGACCTTGACCTAAGCGAGACTGTTGTGAGGCGTCTGAACCTAAGTGAGACCATTGCGAGGCATCTGAACCTGAATGGAGACTATTGTGAGGCGTCTGAACCTAAGATTTCTGAAACTTTCGAGAGTGTGTGGTGCCTCAGACCGAGATTACTGAAACCTTTGAGGGCGTGTGGCGCCTCAGACCGAGATTACTGAAACATTCGAGGGCGTGTGGCACCTCAGACCGAGATTACTGAAACATTCGAGGGTGTGTGGTGCCTCAGACCGAGATTACTGAAACATTCGAGGGCATGTGGCGCCTCAGACCGAGATTATGAGGACGTGCTTGTCCTGATATGAGGAGTTCGTGCCTTGAGATTGATTTTGGGAGGCGTTCGTGCCTTGGGGGCTGGACTTATGATGACGGCCAGGTTTTATCTGCTGGGGATATGGTGGAAATGACGGGAATGGCTGCGTCAAATGGATGTCATAACAACATGGAAGGATTGACGTACTAACGACGGGGTTAGGAACAGGATGTGATCTCGGGAGAGATTGACACATTGCTGGGGAAAAGTGCCCAGAGTTCTAACAAAACTAGTTAGGAATTGGGGGGATTGACCGACGTTTCTTCTTAGACGGATGGTCTTAGGATCATGCTGGGGAAGGATGTTCGGGCTTACGATGATGGCCGAAGAGGGATTGTTGTGCGGGCTTACCTTGATGGCCGCTGAATTGGGATGGTCGGGCTTACAATGACTGCCGGGGAAGTGAATGTTCACTTGCTAGAGTGAAAAGGTATTCGGACTTACGAGGATGGCCGAAGAGGGATTGTTGTGCGGGCTTACCTTGATGGCTGCTGAAGTGGGATGGTCGGGCTTACGACTGGCGGCCGGAGAGATGAATGTTGGTGAAACCAATGGGAATTTTGACGTCTGGAGACGGAATTGAGCGTTTGAATGTCAAACGTCGATTTGAGATGGAAATGAGTTTTTGAATGTCAAACGTCGATTTGAGATTTAACATCTGGAGACGAAACGTTAGTGAAAACTAACGGGAAATTTAACGTCTAGAGACGAAGTCGTGATTTAACGTCCGAAGACGGTTTGAGATTTAACGTCTGGAGACGAAACGTTAGTGAAAACTAACTGAAAATTTAACGTCTGGTGACGGAGTCGTGATTTAACATCCGAAGACGGTTTGAGATTTAACGTCTGGAGACGAAACGTTAGTGAAAACTAACTGAAAATTTAACGTCTGGAGACGGAGTCGTGATTTAACGTCCGAAGACGGTTTGAGATTTAACGTCTGGAGACGAAACGTTAGTGAAAACTAACTGGAAATTTAACGTCTGGAGACGGAGTCGTGATTTAACGTCCGAAGACGGTTTGAGATTTAACGTCTGGAGACGAAACATTAGTGAAAACTAACTGGAAATTTAACGTCTGGAGACGGAATTGTGATTTAACGTCCGAAGACGGTTTGAGATTTAACGTCTGGAGACGAAACGTTAGTGAAAACTAACTGGAAATTTAACTTCTGGAGACGGAATTGTGATTTAACGTCCGAAGACGGTTTGAGATTTAACGTCTGGAGACGAAACGTTAGTGAAAACTAACTGGAAATTTAACGTCTGGAGATGGAATTGTGATTTAACGTCCGAAGACGGTTTGAGATTTAGCGTCTGGAGACGAAACGTTAGTGAAAACTAACTGGAAATTTAACGTCTAGAGACGGAATTGTGATTTAACGTCCGAAGACGGTTTGAGATTTAAGTCTGGAGATGAAACGTTAGTGAAAACTAACTGGAAATTTAACGTCTGGAGACGAAATGTTAGAAATGTCTAACTAGGATTTAACCTCGGGGAGGGGGTGTTAGAAAGGTCTAACTTGGGGAAATTTTACACTTTTGGGGGCCAAAAGGGGTAAAATTGAAACTGTGAGAAGCTGAGGGGCCAAAGTGGCAAGGAATCTTTTACCTTGTAAAAGAGTCCGGCCGGACTGAGACTGAATTTGACCAGGTTCAAATCAGCAACAGGCCGACGCAAACCAGTCCCATTCCACCATATTTTCAGGCGAGAGAAGAGAGAAAAGAGAGAAAAAATCCTCCCCTTTTGCGAGTTTTGTCCGAATCTTCGAGGGAAAATCATCATGGATTCCGGTTTGGAACCAAGGGCTCGCCATAGGAGGACCGACAACGAGAGAGCGAGGTTGGTGAGGACCATTCGGACCACCGCTCTTCCCATGAATCCAACCGAGTTTTATCCGGCTCGGGACACTCACAAATCCAAGGAAGGGATCGAAAGACAGGTAAACATCCTCTAAATTTCGTTAATTTTTAGAATGTGCATTCTTTAAATTTTAAGAATTTGATTAGAAACGAGTTAGGGTTCTTGGTGCCCGAATTGGGGCTTTTGACTTTGCTATGTGCCTTTGTCGAAATTGACTAGAGTTTAGTTCAATTGACGTTATGGGTAGATAACATAAAAATTTTGGTTGCAAAATTCCATGTCTAGGGGTGTTTTCCGAAATTAAAGTAAGTTTAATTTGGGACGGAGTAATTTTTCGAAATGTTTGAAATGTTTGAAAGTTCCGACTTCGACGGATTTTTCGAGATGTTTTGAAAGTCCCGAATTCTACGGAATTTTTCGAAATATTTTGAAAGTTCCGGGTTCGACGGATTTTTCGAAATGTTTTGAAAGTTCCGGGTTCGACGAAATCTTAGAAATGTTTTGAAAGTTCCGGGTTCGACGAATTTTTCGAAGTGTTTTGAAAGTTCCGAGTTCGACGGATTTTCCGAAATGTTTTGAAAGTTCCAGGTTCGACGGATTTTTCGAAATGTTTTGAAAGTTCCGAATTCGACGGATTTTTCGAAATGTTTTGAAAGTTCCGGGTTCGACGGATTTTTCGAAATGTTTTGAAAGTTCCGAATTCGACGGATTTTTCGAAATGTTTTGAAAGTTCCGGGTTCGACGGATTTATCGAAGTGTTTGTACCTTTTTGGGATTTTGGACTGTTAATACTCCAACTGGGATGGACATATTTTTAGGAAAATGAACCTTTAATGAACGGGTTTTTGAAATTGAACTGTTAATACTCCAACCGGGATGGAAATATTTTAGGAAAATGAACCGTATCTGTGTTTTATTATTTCGATATGCGTTTGTGCATAGATATTGTTTCTGTAGTAACGTATTTTTGCAGTGTTCACCTGCAGGGGCGAGGGCCGGTTAACGTTCGCAACTTGAAGAGTAAGGGAGCCTTTGAGGCGGTTCGAGCGCTGTGGGAGATGCTCCCAAACGAGACTCGGGACGGAGAGAGGAGTCCACGACAGTTTGTGTTTGACTCCGGCTTGGCAGGATTTATCAGCGCTGTAGCCGTGGTGGCTTCGACGCAGAGGGCGAGGGTTTTGCATGTCGCTCTGAGTGAGTACTGGTGGGACACGACCCAAACGTTCCATTTTAGGTAGGGGAGGCGACCCTGACTCCCACTAATTTCGCGGCAATTACCGGGTTGCCATTCTGGGGCAACACACTTGTGTGGGTGGATGGATACACCCCAGAGCAATTGTCGGAGCTGCTGGGTTTTGATATTACCGATGCCAGGGGATTGGGTATTCGGTACGGCCGATGGAGGCTCATCTGAGGAGGGGTATTGAGGAGTATTTGGAGGGGTCCCCGAGGATGACAGCAGAGCGTCTGGCTCGAGGGTTCTTATGGTTTGCTTTGTCAGCTACCCTGTTCCCCACTGCAGACACATCATGTCACTTTCCTCTGCTCGGCTCACTGACTGATCTGGACGCCGTGAGAGGGTTCGCATGGGGGGAGGCTGGTCTGGCCGAGCTTTACCATGCTTTGGATAGGTTCTCGCGGGGAGAGGAGAACACATTAGGTTGTTTTGTGTTTGCCTTGGTGTAAGTGCTCCAATTTGAGTTGTTAGAATTTTCGTTATAAAATTAACGAAAGTTTTAACATTTCTAACATTTCTAACAATTCCTAACATTTCTAACAAAGTGAGGGTAGATTAGGGATTGCCATTTAAAGATAAACCATGGAAAAGAATCAAAAAAGCAAAAGAAAGGTCAAAAACCCGAAATGGAAGCTGCTGGAACATTTTCTGGTTGCTTAATTTGAATTTTATTCTTCCTGTCCAAAGCCTGGAGAAGCATTTAATGAACAGTGCACGCCATCAAGACCATCCACGCGGACATGTTTGAATTTTCAGAGGCCTATAAATTGGACCCTTCAGTCACAGAAATGAGGAGGAACAACACATTTTACAACTGAACCTTGGCGAAAAATAGGGAAAAAACAGTGGGAATTCACTTGAATTGCCACCATTTTCTCTTCAATCTTTCCCAAATCCCACTCACTCAAAACATTTTCAAATCACTCTCATACATACACTAACCCAAGCTCAAATCACCCCTTAGGAGGAGGATTAGAGAGAAAACATAGAGGACTTCATTGTTATCTACTTGTTTTCTCTTTGATCAACTCTAATCACAAACCCTAAACACATTCAAGATTTGAATCCATTCAAACACAAAACACAAAGAAGATAGGTATAACCTCCTTCTCCTCACCCTAAATTTCTCTCATCCATGCATGCATCTCAAACTTTGAAGATGTAATTTGTTCATTTCTTGCTTTAGAACCAAGAGGTCACCATGAAAGTTCATCTCCATGGATGATCCTCTACAAGGATCAACATTACTTTCAAAGTGTCTTTACTTACTTGCAAACACATTTTCAAAACCCTAAAAATCATTTTCATACATCAAATCTTCATTTTCAAGGATAAAATTCCCCTTCCCAAGCAAATAAAGTGCTTAGTCCTAATGTACCCTAAGGATGGCTTGATATAGTAGATCACCACTAAAATGTTTAGTGATCACTAATCAAATCTTAGGGAAATGGGGACAAGCATGGATGCCAAACCCCCTTTAAAATCATGTTTTTCTTCAAGAGGAAGTTGCTGTCCAGTAGCCTTTCTCTAAGACCTCTGTCCATGGTCTAATTTTTTGGACATACAGAAACTTGGAATTTGGTGTTTACTAAAAAATACTTTTTGTAGACAACATCCAGAGCTTTTCATACATATTTTTAATTTATTTTTTGAGTGATTAACACTCCCTTTTTAAAATTTTCTTTTAAAAGTCAGTTCCTCAGTCTCTGGAAATCCAGATTTCATATCTGAGATTTCCAGAAGGTTTTGGTCCACCAAATCACCTCCAAATGGGAAAGTTATTTTACAGAAACCTTATTTAAGGTGTTTTGAACAACTTTCATTCTCGGACTTTCCCCAGATTCTGAGATTTTTAAGCCCTTAAACCCATTTTAAAATAAAGTGTCCACTGCCTTTTTCATTCTGGCAGAAATGTTTTTCAACTTCAAAAAACCTTTTGAGTACCAAAACTCAACCCAAAAATCATACCAAAAATCATGGGACTTGTTTAAAGTCTAATAAAGAGTTCCCAATTTTTTACTTTTCAGTTTGAACTGATTTTGGCCAAAACACACACATACACACACACAAATGGTTTTTAATGCTTGGAAGACTCGTTTTACGAGGCATTCCGGGTGAACACTAACGTTCTTCCCGGCGTGTAACGTGACCTCCGAACCCAAATCTCTAATTTCGGGCATTTTTCAAAGTTTTGGCCCTTAAAACAAAAATGGCGTGGCGACTCCGTTTGATTTTCAAAAAAAAATCGGGTACATCACAGTGGCGACTCTGCTGGGGACCAATAAGTTTTATCTTTTCAAAAAAAAAAGATAAGAAAAGCTTTTGAGGGTCAAGCTTCCGTCCCGGCATTTGAAATCATTTGTTATGTGTGTAGATTTTGCACATTTCGTGTTGTTTTTGGCCGCCTCGGAAAAGTCAAAATTTTGACTATTGGACCCGTTGCCTTGAATTATGTGCTTATGTGTTATTTGCTTTCAAAAAAAAAAAAATTCAAAAAAAAATTTTCAAAAAAAATTTCAAAATTTTTTTTTTAAAAAAAAAAGAATTTCAAAAAAAAAAGATTTTCAAAAAAAAAAAAGATTTATCAAAAAGAAAATTTTCAAAAAAAAAATCATGCATCACACTTTTTAAGACACATGAAAAATTTCTATTTTACTCAGAAAAGGAAGATAGACTGCTTGCACACTACGCGCACGTGACCTTACACTGCACACTACGTCCCTAACCCGGGGAAATCCCTGTCGCGGCCCGTTTGGTCTTATTATGCCTCTCGGTGCAAGCACGGGACTACCCAAACATCCCATGGAGCCTCGTGTCGACCATGCACTTGTCCGTTACACACTTTGTCCGAGACCCGGTTGGTTTTTAGTCCGGTGCCGTGTCATGCCCGTCTCGTGTATAGACCTTTCCTTTCAAGCCTTAGTCGGCATACCAAGTCAATATCTTTCGGGGACCCTAATCGGTCGAAGTCCTGCCGGTTTTCCGTCACGGGCTTTGACCGGATATTGGCGGCGCCTTGACTTTGACTCGGCGCACAAATTATACACTGACTCCCAGCATGACACTGAGTCATCAAGAATTAACGATTATTCCATGCCTAACTACGGCCTAATTGACGACAAGTCAAGATCAATTGTGGACATTTATCAGTCCAAATCAGGCCGACTTTTTGTCGATCCCTCGGACATGATCTTGACTTTGACGTCAGCTTTGTCCGTAATTTACATCGAATGCTCGTTAAGACTCGATTACCCGCCAGACTTTTAGGATCGTTTTTCTTTCGGTCGGTGGGACCCGCTTGCCCTATAGGACCCTCGCCGGGGCATCCACCCTGGGAAGTCGAAATACAGGTGGAATACGAGGGGCTTATAGACGTAGTGACGGGGCCCACTGATCCAGGATCCAGAGTAGTTTGCGAAAAAGAAGAGCAATCTTTTCCAACCGATTAGGTTAATAAAACATGTTTTAAGTAAACAAGAACAAATAACTGCATGTTGCATGAGCCCAAAGCCCAAACACTTACCCTCCTTCATTCCCAGACATCTGAACCCTCGTGTCTTTCCCCCCGCAGCTCCTCACAAAGGTTGGTTCCGGACACCGGGTCACCGTTTGATCAGTTGGGAAGAGTTAAGCGCATCGTCAGCTTCGCCGTTTGTTCCGACTCCAGGTTTCAGAATGTCTGCATCAGCCGGTAATGATATGGACAATACCGCTCCGTCTTCCAAAATCCCTCAGACAGACCAGCATTGGATCCAGTTGGTAGAACAGATGAGACTTCGACATGAGGCTCAAATTGACGACCTTCTGGGGGTTGTCGCAAGTCATGGTTTGACTATCAGTCTCAATTCCGATGGCACTTTTACCGCAAAGAAGGAAGAAAGTTCTCCTCCCATTCTTAATCATCCTGGATATATCAAGTTGCCACCACAAGATTCCTATGTCTCCACCGCCGGGACTCCTGCCCGTCGACTTACAGGGCAACTGGCCCCCAAACAGCAATTCAAAGGGCCACCATTCCAACGTCGGGGGACGAAACAGTTCGGCATGCCGTCAGTGTCCCTTCTCGAGTGATACCGATCCCGAGATATCGGCATGGGTAATGAAGGCGGGAAAGCTTGAGATGGAGGAAATATGGTGCCATCAAATCTCTTGAGGAACGCCGGAAACAAACATCAAGCCTGGATTGAAGAGGCCACACGCCATTTCGGGACATTAGCAATCTCCCAACGGGGGCTCCCACGAAGGACAAACATGTGCTGTTCCCCGGCTCTTGATACCTCTCATTATCCGGCGAGTCCAACCATTCGCTTCCCGATGAGCCCAACGGCGAGATCTCCCGGACAGTTCAACTCAAAGTCATTCCCGGCGCCAACTCGAGGTCCCAAATCCACCACCACCATAGAACACATTTGGTGGGATATTGAAAGGGACTATCGGATTTGGATACACGAGGACCGTCCTCCTAAGAAGAAGAAAATTTCCTCCCAGCAAAAATTGAAAGAGAGGTTCGAGGCCGGTGATACAAGTGTGGGTACGCTCGGGAGCCATGCAGGGGATTTGATTACTATGTACTCTACTCCGGCCGGTCTTCCCAAAGCAAACGGGGGTAGAAAAGCCGAAAAGCCTTACCAACGATAGAATTGAGACCTTCGGACACCGAGAATACGTAGATGCAGGTAATTTTGCACAATCAAGTCTAACCCCCGCGGGAGTCAGCCAAGATTCGGTTTGTCCGGCTCCCGAGTGCATACCAGGCAAAGAAAGACCAACGCCCGGTTTGGCGCTCGCACTCAATCAACATGCTTGGGGGATGGCAATCGCCACAAATGGCCTCAACATAACCCAGGGGCTTCAGCAAAGGTTCTACCTCGCAAGAAAAAGGCACGAAATGACTGGCTTGATGACTCTCTTTCTCCAGACAAGGACCAAATCTACGATCCCCGACTATATGGTAGCATGATCACCTTCTGCGACGAAGATTTGCCAAGAAATGTCTCCAAACACAATGAAGCCTTGTACATCACTATTCGGCTCAACACCGTATCACTCCCGGGGGTGTTGGTGGACAATGGATCAGCTGTTAACGTCCTTCCCCTCAGCATGATAAGAGCCCTACGCATCAATGAAAGACACATGATCCCATCTACCCGGTCAATCAAGGCATATGATGGCACGTCTCGTCCCATCTTGGGGACGGTGGTTCTGGAACTCTGGTACGAAACCCAAATGGTGCCAGCAAAATTCCATGTAATGGACATCCCATCCGAATTCACAGCTCTGTTGGGGCGCCCTTGGTTACACCACATGAAAGCCATAGCTTCCACTCTCCATCAATGCGTCAAGTTCATTAACCGGCAGGGGGACCTTGAAGTCATTAGGGGTGACAGTTTCCTTATGGGGAATGAAGCCGAGACCGTCGCCAAGCATGCTCGTAGCCAGACACCGGGGCTACCTCCTCCGAATCGACCAAGGGACTATCGGGGCAAGTCTCATCAGAATCCCCCAGAATCCGGTGATGCCAACTATGTCAACGAACTCAGCGGGCGAGACCACGAAGCGGTTCGATTCATCAAGATCAATTGCCATTTCCAATATTTGGAGGAAGAATGGAAAGAAACACTGAATACCGCCATGATACGAGCACACAAACCTCCAGTCTCCAATCAGAGATTTGTCAGCATTCTTCAAACCCGTTCTCTGGCCTCGCCAAGCAAAGAGATTTTCATGATAAAAGTCGACAAGTACCGGTAGACTCGACTCGAATGTATGAACATCGTATGGGACGTCCTCCTCGAAGAACTACCCGCTAAGCCTTTCCGCTCGAGCATGGGACATGAAATTTTTCCAGCAGCACACCAAGACGCAATACGTCCTTACATCTGGATTGAGCGGTCATATTGTGACGAGTTAGAATTCTCCAGAGTTGAGGATGCGGTAGATCCGCAGGAAGATTCCTACATTCATATGCTCGGTTTTCAGGAAGAGATGATAGCAATGATTGAGGAATGAGAACAGAAACAAGATAGCCCCCGAGTCATGAGGCCACTGACAGCGACGCCATTAAGGAATTGGGAAACTCTCTCAGGCCCGTCCGCGACCAAAGAAGAAATGATCGCCAAGCTTGGATTGGTCCCCCGTCCCTTTGTGTCAACCTTTGTAAAGTCCTCTGAGTCTCTCATTGTTGAGTTTGAGTCTCTCGAGTCGTCCGATGGCCTCACGCACGAAGACTACGAAATTGTAGCCAATCTTTGTATTTCCCTTCGTTCTTAATGAAATGACGAACCTTTCTGAGTATCCCTTGATTGCCACTTTAACTAATGATGAATTAACTAATGACTTAAAAACAGTTAATGATGATTCACTAGATAAAGAAGCAGACACATTAAATGAACAATATATCAAATAAATCTTTAAGCAGGTTGTTCGGAAAGAGGAAAATCGAGCCCAAGCTGTCGAAGAGATTTTGACAAGTGTGAATCTGGGAACTGCGGAAGAGCCTAAAGAGACGCAGATTGGTAGTTTTTTCGAAGGGACTGAAAGGGATGCCCTAATTGAGCTGCTAAAAGAATACGTTGATGTGTTTGCATGGTCCTATAAAGATATGCCAGGCCTTGATCCTTCCATAGTTGAGCACCGAATACCGCTCGACCCAGAAGTCAAGCCAGTGAAGCAGAAGCTAAGAAGAATTAAGCCCGAATGGTCCCTACAAGTGAAAGAGGAGATAGAAAAGATGCTCAGGGAAGGGTTCATCAGGGTCATTGAATATCCTACATGGCTTTCCAACATAGTAACGGTGACCAAGGCCAACGGAAAGATCCGGTCTTTGCGTAGATTTCGAGAGACTTGAACAAAGCCGGTACAAAAGATGATTTCCCCTTCCAAACATCGACATTACAGTGGATTCCACGGCCAACCATGAAGTTAAATCCTTCGTCGACGGCTTTGCGGTTACAACCAAATCAAAATGGCGAGAAGAAGATCAAGCCAAAACGGCCTTCACGACCCCTTGGGGCACATGCGCTACACGGTCATGCCGTTCGGACTAAAGAATGCGGGCTACGTACCGGAAGGGCGGCTACGGCTTTGTTCCATGACATGATCCACAAAGAAATTGAGGTCTATGTGGACGACATGATAATACACTCCGAGAGGATCGGATGGCGGCACTTTGTTGATTTGAGGAAATTCTTCGGCCGCCTCAGAGACCACGGCATGAGGCTGAATCCGGCCAAATGCACCTTCGGTGTAAGACGAGGCAAGGTTCTAGGATATATGGTGACGAACGGGGAATTGAAGTAGACCCTCGAAAATCAAGGCGATAGTTGAAATGAAGCCACCAGGACAACGACGGAAGTGAAATCCTTCATGGGAAGGCGCAATACATAAGCCGCTTTGTAAATCAGCTGACCTCGATCTGCGAGCCGATCTTCAAGTTGATGAAGAAAAATGCCTACACAGAATGGACTCCAGAATGCCAACTCGCTTTTGAACAGATCAAGGCGTACCTTGTGAATCCCCCGATTCTTTGCCCACCACATCAGCAAAAACCACTATTGCTATACCTAACTGTCACGAACACAGCAATTGGGGATATGTTAGCTCAAGAAAAGAAAAATTCCAAGGTCAAAGACGCCATCTATTTCGTGAGCAGAAAGCTTCAAGGGAGCAAAATCAATTACTACGCTTGTGAAAAGACTTGCGCGGGCACAGTGCAGGTAGTGGGAAAGTTGAAACACTACATGCAGTCTCACCCGATACATCTCGTCTCAAAGATAGACCCCATCAAATATCTGTTCGACAAGCCTTCCATCTCCATGAGGTTGGCAAAATGGTCGTTCTTTTTGGATGAATACGACATCACTTATGTTTCGAGGAAATCCGTAAAAGGGCGTATAATGGCGAACATTTGGCCGATTTCCCAAGTGATGAGTCCGAGGACACTGAACCTCAATTTCCCGATGATGGAATCTTTGCTCTAGAAGGAGAAAATCGGCGGCAACTCTTCTTCGACGGGCGTCAAACAAAGGGGAATGGAATAGGAATGCTTACAGTCGATCCTGCGACGAACACACCCCCATAGCAGTAAGATTGAACTTCGAGGTCACCAACAACGGTGCTGAATACGAGGCTTGCATAGCCGGGTTGGAGGCCACCCTTGAAAGAAATATCAAAGAGTTGGAAGTATACGGTGATTCTGCCCTCATCATCAACCAGGTCTCCAATAAGTGGAAGACCGTAGACCCGGGTCTACAGAAATATCACACCTATATGGAAGAGCTAGTAACTCAATTCAAGGAGATCGGCTTTCATTACTTGCCCGGAGATCGCAACGATTCGCGAGATGCTCAGCAACACTAGCCTCCCTCGTTGAAATACCCGAAGGGAAGTCCGTCAAACCGTTCAGAGTCGGGAGGAGAGAAAACCCCGCTTATTGCTTTGAAATAGAAGAGGAGGACGAACCGGCCAGTGATCCCTGGTACACTCAGATTTATCAGTACCTGAAGAGTGGCGAAGCCTCCTTCAAAAATGAAGATGGGGAATATAAAGAAGGAATCAAAGCGAAAAGCCTCTCGGCCACAGGCGACTCGCCTCCCATTATGTTCTTTTGGGAAATATGCTTTGTACAAGAAGCGTTATCAAGGCCCCCTCTGCGATGTATCGGCAAACAGAGGCTACGGAACTCATGAAAGAAATACGTGGTGGTACTGCGGCCCCACATGAATGCTCGAGCCCTAATGCAAATCATGCGAGAATGGGGTACTTACGGATCTCCATGGAAGCGGCGTATCCGGTTCGTCGGAAAGGCTGCGACAAATGCCGGCGGTATTCAAATCTGAATCATTTGCCTCCTCATGAGTTATCTTTGCATGACCCCTTGGCCTTTCGTCACTTGGGGAATTGATGTCATAGGCAAAATCACACCATCGGGCGATACGGCCACGAGTTCGTCCTGGTAGCAGTGGATTATTTCACCAAATGGGTTGAAGCAAAATCCTACAAGGTCCTCAACTCAAGGAAAGTAGCCCTCTTCGTCAAAGAAAACATCATATGCAGATACGGATTGCCGGCCGAAATCATCTCAGATAACGGATCCCACTTTGAAGGGGAATGCGACAGGCTGCTGGCGGAATTCAGAATAACCCGTCACAAGTCATCTCCCTATAGGCCCCAAACCAATGGAGCCGTCGAAGCAGCAAACAAGACTCTGGAAAACATCATCCGAAAAATGGCTGTCCGAGGTCGAGATTGGCCCGAAAAGCTACACCTGGCACTCTGGGGCTACAGAACATCCGTCAGAACGGCAACAGGGGAAACACCGTTTGCTCTCACCTACGGGATGGAAGCCGTGCTCCCAATCGAGTTAGAAATCCCCTCACTCTGGGTACTGTTGGAAGGTCAGATCAACGAGGTCGAATGGCTCCAGAGTCGCCATGATGAATTGGCCCTGCTAGATGAGCGACGATTGAAAGCAATGGAACATATCCGAGCTTACCAAGGGAGAATGGCCAGAGCCTTCGACAAGAAAGTGAAGCATCGCGAGATTAGGGAAGGTGATCTCGTTTTGAAAGAGAAGCCCCCAGTCCGTATCAACCCGCTTGGCAAATGGGAGCATGTGCAGGTCGGGCCATATGTTGTCCGAGAAAATCTTCTCCGGAGGAGCCATGCAACTTGAAGACCTCGACGGAAATCCTTTTGTACACCAAGTTAATGGTGACAAGCTGCGCAGATACTACGCGTAAAAAAAAACACTGAGTCAAAAAAGAGAAACAAAAAAAAAAGAAAAAGAGTGCTAAAAGAGTAATACCCAACTAGGTTGAAAACCCGAAAAGGGCGGCCTAGGTAAAAAACAGGGTTGCACCAAAAAAAAAAACAAACAAAAAAAAAACCGGGTCGAACTACGGAGACCTGAGCCCTTTTGTCCGAAGGGAACGTAGGCAGCCGGAAACGGTTCGGTCTAAAACACAAATAAAAGTCATACTTTGACATCAATACACTGATCAGACCATGAAAGCGTCTCGAAAAACTCTAAAGCAATTCACATATTCATTACAGTTAAAAGCTTTTTGATGAGTCTAAGCTCGGTTCATTCCTACAACTGGCAGCCTGCTAAAAGAAACTAAAATACATAATCAAACTAATGTGTCTGCTACGGCAAGAAAGGGATACTCAGAAACCTCGAGGTCACTCTAAGCCGCTCGTACTGGCATCCCCTCTCTTCTTCCCCCTTCGGGTCTTCTTCCTCTGAACAGGAAAAATGTCGGTCTTCCTCCTACCAAGCTCTGGTGTAGGGACAGGATCTATCAAACCAGCCTCTGTCAGGGCCTTAGTAGCCCTAGCGTCATCTCTCATCTCCTGTAGCCGAGCTGGTAGCATAGGAGTCCTCCTCTCCTGTCTCTTGACATAAGCCTCATAGTCGGTCACAGTATCTCCGCTCCTGTCATGAGGGTTGGCCCTCGCCTCGGCCCTCCTCCTCTCCGAAACTGTCAGGTCCTCCGCACCCACAATGGCCTCACGCCGTCTCAAAATAGCCATCTGAGTCTCCCCAGAATGCCTCTCGTACCAATCCAAGTACCAAGTGGTCAGAAAAACAGGTCTCGGACGCCTGAGGATAACCCGAGGAGGAAAGACGTCATACCTCCATACTCGGGAAAGAAAGGGAAACACCGAAGGATCATCCATAGAAGCAGAAGCCACCACCCTGGTGGCTATATCATCAAAGTCCTCCAAAGGAACCTGCTCCAAGCCGAACTGTCTCAGAACCAAAGCCGGAATGTAAAAGCTGGACTGAGAAAGCCCCGGAAGCATAACCACGGGAGATCCATCCTGAAGTACTCTCCGAGTCTCCACTCGCCAATGAGGCACCGACCATCTGATATCTTCAGTCTGGCGACCAGCCATCCAACGCTCCCACGAGCCCTGATCATCAAAATCCACCGAAACCCCTCTCCTGGCAAATGTCCAAGGCTTGATCATGTCCGAAGTTTCCCGAAGAACCCCCAGGCGCTCCATCAGCCACAAAGTCAAGAGAAACGGGCTGCCCCCGTGCATATACCGCCTCCCGATAGCCAGCCTGTCGAGAGCATGAAAAGTCTCTCCCAAGATCAAAGGTACAACATCTCTGCCCAAGCGACAGTGAACAACCACATCCAACAGAGCCCGATGACAAATCCCAAAGGAATAAACCATGAACAAGGTACCAAACATGCAAAGTGCAAAAGCATCCCAATAGGCATCACCCACCAAGCCTAAGCCCCTAAATCTATCAGGAAGACTAGAAATGTCAAAATGATCGGGACTACGAATCATACCTTGTGCTTCCCCCGGAGAAAGATGAAGAAGGTTACACAACCTATCAACAAAAGAAGCCCCTCCGGGCAAAGGAACCGCAATCTCTTCCACCTCCGGGCCACCAAGTAAAGCCCGAAATTCTTCAACGGTCGGGACCACTTCATTGTAAGAAAGGCAAAAGACATGCCTTCTAGTATCCCAAAATGAGGAAGAAGCTCTCAAAAGATCATAGTCCGGAACCAATTCTTTGAGGGACCACAAGCATTTTACCATGTACCTCTCTTCGAAAAATGACCTCCTCTCGTTCATAATCTCCCTACACCACTCCTTGAACTTTTCAAAGAACAACATTTGCTTTTCTTTGTGCAATTTTGGGGAAAATTTGGACATTTTCATGGCTTTTTTGGTTTCTCTCTCAGATTTTCAGTAATTTGAACTGAAGAAGACGAAGTTTTAATGGCATTTATGGACCAAACCAGATCCAACCACCTAAATAAATGAACCATGTCAGATGTCAAACCCATCCGCGCGGACAGGATTGTTGCCCAAAAAAAATAAAAAATAAAATAAAATCTGCAGCAGCTCAAACTGCTGCACAACGGAGGAATATTTTCATCCCGGCTGCTCGAACCTTGTGCAAAACCTGTCCAAACTGTTCATATACCAAACACTCACACCCTTGCCAAAAAATCGGGGCTCATGCAACAGTGCATTCATATAAAATTGCATTCATGATAGATAAAATAAAATAAAATCCTAAATTATTACATTCCAAAAAAAAAGAGTGTGCATAAAAAAGAAAAAAAACTGTATCTGTCAAAAAAAAAAGATAATAATAATAGGTACAGTCTCAAAAATCAGTCTCAGAAGATCGTCAGTCACAGTCCTCGGTGGCTGGCGCTTTCCCCCGATCCCTCTTGCGGCTCGGGCCCGCCTCCTCAGTAGCCACGAATATCTCGGGCTCAGAATCATCCTCGTCTCCGGAGGAAGGCTCATCTGGACCAACCGGCACACCCTGATACGGCAAGCCGAGATCCGCAAAGAAGTCGTATCCGAACGAAAACGCGTCGGATTCCCGGACGTGCGAAGAAGACCCACCGTGATGCCAGACATGTCCCTGTCCATACGGATCTCTGAGAATGACGTGGTCCGAGGGCAACACCACACTGGGATCTATGAGAGGAGAAAGAGGAGTCTCGGAAGAAGGCTCGGAAGGAATAGGGGAAGTCTCCCTCTCGACAGGCGCCGGCTGTGCTCGTCTCCTCCTGCCCTGAGAAGACCCACAAATAACCATGTTCTTGATAAATCTCTTGGCCCCGATCACCTGGTTTGTCAACTTCTCCACCACCTTGGCCGGGAACTGCACGGAAACAAAAGCGTCAGAGATAATTAAGGCGAAAAATGATGACAGGAAAGAAAGGAAAAGGTCAAATCAATCAAGTGCGAAAAAGAATACGTGCTTAAAGAGAAGAGGGAAAGCAAAAAAGATAGCTTGTACCTCCAGAGGGAACTCGAAGCACGTCAAAGAGCTGACAGCCTTCCGGCTATATCGATCCAGAGCAAAATATAGCTCGCCACCGCTCTCCCCAAGATATCTCTCCAGCCATCCCCACGTCCTCCAAAGACCTCAGCAAAGCAAAAACAGCCGTCCCCTCGGCATGTCCAAAAAGCGTGCTCGAGAAAACAAACCATAAAAAGGCCCTAGCAATCTGCTCAGCGCCTATCCTCTCATCCCCAGCCTCGTAGCTCCCAATACTCTCCACGATCTTCCCGTGGACCACCGCGTACTCCATCCCCATCCCCTTTTTGGGAATAGGGGAAAATCCTAGAAGGGCCTGCAGATCCATATCGATGTAGCCGTCTCTCCACTCAATACTCCGTCCTTTAAAGGACAGGCCCGTAATCGCGGCGTAGTCAGAAGGTGTGACCGTGGCCTCGCCCCAGAAAAAATGGAATGTGTGGGTCACATCCCACCAATGTTGTGCCAAAGCAAAGATCAGGCCCTTGCTCTTGGGGAACTTGACTAATCCCCTCAAGCACTCGATGAACTCGTACAATCTGGTCTCAATGACGATCTGTCTAGGACTCATCATCGCTCCTCTGCCCAAAACCGAGAGCCGGTCCCACAAATAAATCACGGACTCCACCGATCCCCGAGTCTTCATTTTGTTCAGCTGCTCCGTCACGAAATTGTTTCCGCCCTGCAACAAAAAAAAAAGAGAAACAAAAATGTCAAAAAAAAATAAAATTTTGCATTCAAAAAAAAATATACACATGCATCATAAACATAAAATTTTGCAGAAAATCGGGCAGCATAACAGCATACAACGGATCTAGCCCCATTTTTCTCGCACCAAAGAAAAGAGTTTTTTCTCAAATACCATTCATTCATTCATACAGAAAGCATGTCAATAATATCAAGTCAACGGAATGAAAAACTCCGTCCCATTTTTCATAAAATAGCACAAATAAACAGTTTTTCCACAAGTCATTCATTCAATCAACGGAATCAAAAATCCGTCCCACTTTTCAAAAAAAAATCCTATGCATACATACATTCATATAATTCATCATCCCATTGCAAAAATAAAAAAAAAATCCTACAAGAGGCATACATGCATACATTCATGTCCGTCCCGGATTCGGGCGAATTCCTTATCATTTCATATTTCAAAAAAAAAAACAAACAAAAAAAAATGGCAAAATGCCCATTCTTTTCAAACACAATGCATACATGCAAATCTCAATTTCAAATGTCAAGAACATTATTTTCAAATTTCAAATCACAATTTTCGAATTTTCAATTTTCAAAAAAAAAAATGGCAAAATGTCCATTCTTTTTTCAAACAAAATGCATATTTTGATTACCCACATACTCATTACTACATGCAAAGCATCAAAATCAAAATCCAAGGCCAAGAACATCAATTTTCGGATATTTAAAAAAAAAAAAAAATCAATCACAAAAAAACAATTTCAAGAAAGAAATCAACCAAGAAAGTGAAGAGATTCGAAGTATACCGTTCGGAGACTCGGATCAGTGGCCCAATGTTGCCACGCATCGGGGTAGGGCTCCTCCGCAATCGATTGCGAAAGTGTGTAATGCCTCCTCATTCGAACAAGCTCCAATCGTCTCTCCGCGACCGGGCCACGTCCTTGGCCTTGAATGGCTACTCCCGCGTGTTCCATTGCTTGAAAAATCAAAGAAAACGGAAGATTTTCGAAGCTTTTTTGGCTAACAATGGTTTCTCCCTCGTCCCTCCTCGTAAATTGCGAAATAGGCTGTGAAGAAGAAGAAGGGAGGGCGGCGCCTTTTTAAAACCAGTCTGGGAAACATTCCCATCCGCGCGGACCCAAATGAAGGGTCAAAATGACCATTTTGCCCTTTAAAATTTCAGGACTCTGCAATTTAGTCCTCAACTTAACAGAGTTAACCAAAGTTAACCCCCTTCCAAAGGAACATCAACGGCAGTCAAACGTAAGTCCGATTTCCCCGAGAAAGATAACGGAATCCCGTTTCTTTCATCAAAATCATCAACGGCAGTCAAATGTAAGTCCGATTTCTTCGAGAAAGATAGCGGAATCCCGTTTCTTTCATCAAAATCATCAACGGCAGTCAAACGTAAGTCCGATTTCTCCGAGAAAGATAACGGAATCCCGTTTCTTTCATCAACATCCTCAACGGCAGTCAAACGTAAGTCCGATTTCTCCGAGAAAGATAACGAAATCCCGTTTCTTTCATCAAAATCATCAACGACAGTCAAACGTAAGTCCGATTTTCCCGAGAAAGATAACGGAATCCCGTTTCTTTCATCAAAATCATCAACGGCGGTCAAACGTAAGTCCGATTTCCCCGAGAAAGATAACGGAATCCCGTTTCTTTCATCAAAATCATCAAGGGCAGTCAAACGTAAGTCCCATTTCCCCGAGAAAGATAACGGAATCCCGTTTCTTTCATCAAAATCATCAACGGCAGTCAAACGTAAGTCCGATTTCCCCAGCAAAAGCTAACAAAATCCCCAGCGAAGTCAACGAAATCCCGTTTCTTTCCTCATTATCATCCACGGCCGTAAAACGTAAGCCCGATTTTTCTCCAACGAAACCCCCAGCAGCGTTTCGAACTACGACTGGCTTGATTCCCACTAGGGATACGTAGGTAGCCTACCATAGGTCCAGCCACCCGACCAAAATGGTCACCCTCTCCTTCGGCAGCAGACGAAGTCCACCGAAGGACCATCCATCCCAAACCATTAAGGGAAAACATTTCAAATCAAGGTCCGAGGCACCTAAAAAGCCATCATCATCAAGGTCTGAGGCACCTAAAATGCCATCTTCAAGGTCTGAGGCGCCTAAAATGCCATCATCATCCAGGTTTGAGGCACCTAAAATGCCATCATCATCAAGGTTTGAGGCACCTAAAACGCTATCATCACCAAAGGTCCGAGGCACCTAAAACGCCATCATCTTTAAGGGACGAGGCACCTAAAACGCCATCATTACCAGGTTGACGCCTCAAAATAGTCATTCCAGGGTCAAAGACCCGAACTACGACTGGCTTGATTCCTCTTAAGGATACGTAGGTAGCCTATCATTAGGTTCAGCCATCAGACCGAAAATGGTCATTCCTATCCCCAGCAGAGCGGATATACAACTCCAGCCATCAGACCGAAAATGGTCATCTCTTATCCCCAGCAGAGCGGATATACAACCTCAGCCATCAGACCAAAATGGTCATCTCTTATCCCCAGCAGAGTTTCTCTCAGCAATCGACTGCAGAACTCGCTCACCAGGTTGACGCCTCAAAATAGTCACTCCAGGGTCGACATCAAAAGACCCGAACTACGACTGGCTTGATTCCCACTGGGGATACGTAGGTAGCCTATTGCTAGGTTCAGCTACTCGATCACTTGATCCTCCTGCCAAATATGGAGCCTTACTCTTATCGACGATCCCGCTTCCTTCAAAAGCACCGTCGCCGAGGGGCTACTGTAAGTGCTCCAATTTGAGTTGTTAGAAAATTAACGAAAGTTTTAACATTTCTAACATTTCTAATAATTCCTAACATTTCTAACAAAGTGAGGGTAGATTAGGGATTGCCATTTAAAGATAAACCATGGAAAAGAATCAAAAAAGCAAAATAAAGGTCAAAAACCCGAAATGGAAGCTGCTGGAACATTTTCTGGTTGCTTAATTTGAATTTTATTCTTCCTGTCCAAAGCCTGGAGCAGCATTTAATGAACAGTGCACGCCATCAAGACCATCCGCGCGGACATGTTTGAATTTTCAGAGGCCTATAAATTGGACCCTTCAGTCACAGAAATGAGGAGGAACAACACATTTTACAACTGCACCTTGGCGAAAAATAGGGAGAAAACAGTGGGAATTCACTTGAATTGCCACCATTTTCTCTTCAATCTTTCCCAAATCCCACTCACTCAAAATATTTTCAAATCACTCTCATACATACACTAACCCAAGCTTAAATCACCCCTTAGGAGGAGGATTAGAGAGAAAACATAGAGGACTTCATTGTTATCTACTTGTTTTCTCTTTGACCAACTCTAATCACAAACCCTAAACACATTCAAACCCTAAACACATTCAAGCTTTGAATCCATTCAAACACAAAACACAAAGAAGATAGGTATAACCTCCTTCTCCTCACCCTAAATTTCTCTCATCCATGCATGCATCTCAAACTTTGAAGATGTAATTTGTTCATTTCTTGCTTTAGATCCAAGAGGATCACCATGGAAGTTCATCTCCATGGATGATCCTCTACAAGGATCAACATTACTTTCAAAGTGTCTTTACTTACTTGCAAACACATTTTCAAAACCCTAAAAATCATTTTCATACATCAAATCTTCATTTTCAAGGATAAAATTCCCCTTCCCAAGCAAATGAAGTGCTTAGTCCTAATGTACCCTAAGGATGGCTTGATATAGTAGATCACCACTAAAATGTTTAGTGATCACTAATCAAAGCTTAGGGAAATGGGGACAAGCATGGATGCCAAACCCCCTTTAAAATCATGTTTTTCTTCAAGAGGAAGTTGCTGTCCAGTAGCCTTTCTCTAAGACCTCTGTCCATGGTCTAATTTTTTGGACATACAGAAACTTAGAATTTGGTGTTGACTACAAAACAATTTTTGTATCCAACATCCAGAGCTTTCCATAAATATTTTTACTTTATTTTTTTCGTGAGTAAAACTCCCTTTTTCAAATTTTCTTTTAAAAGTCAGTTCCTCAGTCTCTGGAAATCCAGATTTCATATCTGAGATTTCCAGAAGGTTTTGGTCCACCAAATCACCTCCAAATGGGAAAGTTCTTTTATAGAAACCTTATTTAAGGTGTTTTGAACAACTTTAATTCTCTGACTTTCCCAAGATTCTGAGATTTTTAAGCCCTTAAACCCATTTTAAAATAAAGTGTCCACTGCCTTTTTCATTCTGGCAGAAATGTTTTTCAACTTCAAAAAACCTTTTGAGTACCAAAACTCAACCCAAAAATCATACCAAAAATCATGGGATTTTTTTAAAGTCTAATAAAGAGTTCCCAAATTTTTACTTTTCAGTTTGAACTGATTTTGGCCAAAACACACACACACACAAATAGTTTTTAATGCTTGGAAGACTCGTTTTACGAGGCATTCCGGGTGAACACTAACGTTCTTCCCGGCGTGTAACGTGACCTCCGAACCCAAATCTCTAATTTCGAGCATTTTTCAAAGTTTTGGCCCTTAAAACAAAAATGGCGTGGCGACTCCGTTTGATTTTCAAAAAAAAAATCGGGTACATCACACTTGGATGTAAGTTCCCTTATTTTTCTCTTCCTTGTCTCATTTGTACTCGTATGTATCTGCTTTATAGATGAAATAACTTTCCATGTGTTTGACAGGTGTGGTTCTTGGAGGTGTTCCACCCGCAGAGGTGGGAGACCATGGAAGAGTATGCATCCTTATTCCCTGCCATGTTGATTTGGCAGAAGGCGGCGAAGAAGCATGCAAAGTCGAGGGAGGGTACTCGGCTGACATATGAGGAGGTGTCTCTGGCCATGAGACGAGAGTTTTCTGGGCGGATCCAGCTGACTTGGTGGAGCCGGATTGATGTTTTTGTGGTCCAGGCTGCTAGGGAGGTCACACGTCAGCGGAAGCTGCTGGTGGGGCTTCATTGCGATGCGATGTATTTGCGAGAGAGGGTGACCTATCAGCATGGTCCGAGGTCCCTTCCCTTGGTTCCGATGGACCCACCTCCACACATGCATTATCCTTTGCTGATACCGATGGAGGATTTGCAGCAGTACAAACAGGGCGTGTTTTATACTGAGTTTATCATAGAGGGAGGCGATTATGATATCTTCCTGAGGACGAGGCTGAGGAGCCCGCATGTGCTGCACAGGGAGGGCAAGGGCCCTGCATATCCCCGGGACTACCTGCTCCCTCGCGCTCGACTGGCGTATGAGGGGCTTGATGGTTCTCGCAGGCGACTGGTGATCCCTATTCCGGAGGAGATGAGGCCTCGGTACAGATTGGATCCCAATGCTTCGGTGAGTGTTTTGATTTGATTTCGTGTACTTGATAGTAGCATTCTGCAAATGTTGCATCTGTGCTGTCTATTTGTCTCCTGACGGCTTTCCTAATTTGCAGGTGTCTGGCCGTACTTACAACCATGCCGTGAGGCGTATGGATGGGATAGCCAACTACGCCAGGAGACTCGTGGAGTTCCTGCGATGTAGTTCCTGGAGGAGTGCGGCTGTGCATGAGCCGATGCCATCTAGGCCGTCTGCAGTGAGAGACTCGTCTGCCTCCACGACTGGTGGGGCAGACTTTACGCTGGGGTTTGGCCAGTTCTTTAGTGAGACGGTGGGGTTCGGAGCTTGTCACTCTTCCTACTTGGGGCACGAACGAGGAGAGTCTTCGGGGACACAGGCGAAAAGGCGGCCTTTCTCGTATTCCCGCCTGGAGGAATTTGGAGATTACCTATCCTCGGTGGATCCGGCTTCGGCGGGGCAGCATTTTGAGTGCTCGGATGACGAGCAGGACTCTGAGTAGTCCTCTTTTATTTTAGACAAATGTGTGTATTGTCCAACCAACTTGATTTGTACTTGAAAGGGCCTTTGAGGCGAAACCTTGTATTTTGCATATTTATTTAGTGATTACCTTCCTTTATCTTTGGCAAATAAGCAAGTAGGTTGATCAAAAATAAATAATAATGAGACATGCATAAAAATTCGAACTGGTCAAAATTTATGTCTATATGCACTGTTATTTAATTAATTGCACTGTTGCACAAGCCCGGGGTGGAAGTGGTGTCGGCAGTGGATGACTTAAACTATGGATGCACGTAGTTTAAACAAGGCTTGAACAGGATGTGGTTCGGAAATGTTCCTAAATTTGAGACAGCTGGCTGCAGAGTTGACCAAGTCAACTTGAAAAATAGTCCGGCCGGACTGGGCTTCAATTCCAGTTTGTTTTAAATTGCAGTCCAGATTCTGCAATTGTGAAAACATTACGTTTGCTTCTGATCAAACACTGAATTTCTCCCTTAAATTCTTGAAGGTTTCCTTTGTTCTTTCCATGGCTCCATTTCCTAGGTTATCGTCTCAGATGCAAGAGCGATACTTGGATAATTTCCAGTCATGGGTACGACACCACACGAGGCAGAGCAAGGGTTTTTTCGAGGCAGAGCAAGGGTTTTTTCGAGGGTTATTATGGAATGAAATTGGTTTGGGATTTGAAGGAGCTCATGCCGGATTGGGATCTCTTGAGTGTTGCGGCTCGCTTCTGGAACGTGAGGAGGCACGTGTACAGCTTTTCGTACAACGAGATTACGCCCACGTTTGAATATTTTCGGTCCATACTAGGAGGACTTGAGACGGAACAACTTGTTCTTCCTTTGACGGGCGGCATGGCCACCGTTGAGAAGTTAGTGTCTTTGCTTGGTATCTCAGCTGAAGAAGCATACGGGATGCTAATACTGAACACAGATTATGTTGACATTTCGGGGCTGCCCGATAAATTTGTCGGTGTTGAGGGGAGCATTTTTGCGTGGGACGCATTTGCTCTGTGCGCAATTGCCACTTTATTCACGTTCACGTCCCTGGGCGTGTACCATCACATTGTACTGGACCTGGTGAGGCAGTGCCGGAATGGGGGAGACATCGTGCCCTTGATCCTGGGTGAGACGTTCCTTGGCATAGGTCGGATGGCGACCGATAGCCGATACATGTGGGGAGGGAGTCCCGCTATGCTCACTCTGTGGTTAAGGGAGCGATTGCAGATGATGCCCGAGGTGCCAGTGTCATGTGACCCCTGGTCCTTTTCTCGACGTCCTTTGGTGATAGGGACGATCAGGCTGAACTTGAGCTCTGGATGGCCAGACTTCGCACGCATCACTTCCAATGGTGGGTTCCTCATTGGAAGCTTCAAACTTGTCGGACCGCTCAGGAGGGTCTTCTGGTTGTCAGAGTGCCGGGAGTGTCCCAGACGTCTTTCTATGTATTCCATCATTGGTGCTGCGACAGTACGGGCTGGAGCAGGTGCCGTTGACGGGTTTGGGTCATGCTGCTACCTTCGAGGTGGGATCTCTGCTGATGGAAGATCCTTCGACGCTGTTGCTTCTCACGCGGCTGTGGCAACACACGTCCTTTCCTTCCAGGGTTCTCTTTCACCGGAGAGGGGGCATTATTCTGTCTACACAGTATTTGAACTGGTATGAGGAGTGTATGGGGGAGACACAGATGGCCATTTTGTGGAGAAGGAGTGAGTTGTTGGGCCCTGAGTACCCTGACGGCTCGACTTTGAGGAGGGCCGAAGCGGCGGCTAACCCTCAGGATCGTACTGGGGACGACATGGCTGATTATGAGGCCAATGCTAGTCGGGTGGCCGATCAAAGCATGGTTATGAGACTTAGAGAGAGGCAGCTCATGATAGAGCTAGGGAAAGGGCTGCGTTGGCAGCTGCCAGTTTGACGGAGGTGTCGGGAAGGGTCCCAAAGCCAGGTAGAAGGACTACGGGAATATTCTCTGTGAAGGTGAAGAATACCCGCCGTGGAAAAGGAAAGGGGAAGAAGGATGAAGGTCCAAGTACGGGGGACTAGGTTGACCTTGCTGTCCGGAGTATCCACCCACTGTCATTGCAGACACATTAATCGATTAATGTTTTATTATTGTTTTGCTAGCGTTTAGCGAGTCAAGAGTTGACCGTGCTTGAACTCATCAAAGATTGTTTTAACCGTTATTAATCAGTAGATTAATTGAAAGAGTTTTTTTGAAACACAAGCGATTGATGCTTATTTGTTTTTTTTTGTTTTTGAGATCGAACCAATGATGGATGCATACGTTCCCCTTTTACAAATGGATTAAGGGGCTCAGGTCACCGTAGTTCGACACTTTAGGTGATATTTGAGAAAAACAAAGACAAAAGAAGTGCGACCCTGTTTTTTACCTGGATCATTATCGGGAATGTATCCAATTGGGTATTACTCTTTTAGCACTTTAATTTTACTGAGGGGTGGTGTATGGGGAAGGAGAGTTGACTCGTGCTCTTCCTCAAACGAAGTATCTGCGGAGCTTGCTTCCGTTCACGGGGTTAACGAAAGGGTTCCCGTCCAAATCTGCTAACTTCATGGCTCCTCCGGAGAAGATTCTTTGTACCACGAACGGGCCTATCCAGGTAGGCTCCCACTTTTCGAGGGGATTGGTCTGCGTAGGAGGCTTTTCCTTTAGCACCAAGTCACCTTCCCTGATGTCTCGGATCTTGACTTTCTTATCAAATGCTGGGGCCATTCTGCTTTGGTAGGTACGAGTGTGCTCCATGGCTTTTAGTCTGCGCTCGTCGAGTAGAGCAATTTCGTCGTGACGGCTCTGAAGCCATTCGACTTCATTGATTCCGTTTTCCAAGAGGACTCGGAGGGACGGAATTTCCAATTTCACGGGTAACATTGCTTCCATTCCGTATGTAAGTGCAAAAGGAGTCTCCCCTGTGGCGGTTCTGACTGATGTTCTGTATCCCCAGAGTGCTAGATGTAGCTTCTCGGGCCAATCCCGACCTCTGTCGATCATTTTTCTGATTATCATTGCGAGAGTCTTGTTTGCTGCCTCTACTGCACCATTAGTTTGTGGTCTGTAGGGAGAAGACTTGTGGCATGTAACTCTGAACTCGGTCAATAGTTGGTCATAATCTCCTTTAAAGTGGGTCCCATTGTCGGATATGATCTCATTGGGCACCCCGTATCTGCACATGATGTTCTCTTTGATGAACTCGACCACCTTCTTAGAATTCAGTACCTTGTATGATCTGGCTTCTAACCATTTGGTGAAGTAGTCGACTGCGACTAATATGAACTCATGACCATTGATCCCTGGCGGAGTGATTTTGCCGATGACGTCGATTCCCCATGTGGCGAAAGGCCATGGCGTAGTCATGCAATAGAGTTCGTGAGGAGGGATGTGATTGAGGTTGGAGAACCGTTGACATTTGTCGCAGCTTCTGACGAACTGGATGCAGTCTATTTCCATTGATACCCAATAGTAACCCATACGGAGGATGATCTGTGTCAATGCTCTGGCGTTCATGTGCGGACCTGTGAATGTGATGCCCAAGATAAGCGGCTCCCTTTTTCTGTTTATTTTATTTTGGAACCACTTTCTCGTGTAAGGGGGATCACCGCCTCACATCAGTTTGGAAACGTCCGATTTAATTTGAAAAACGGAGTCGCCACGCCATTTTGATTTCCTCAAAACTTTGAAAAAAAGGATTTGGGTCCGGAGGTTAAGTTACCCTTTGGGAAGAACGGATCGTCGTTCACCCAAAGAGCCTTGCCGAAGCAAGTCTTCCAAGATCCGCTTTTCATACTTGCCTTAGTGCTTTCGTGTGTGGGATGTGTGTTTTGAAAAGGAGGGAATGTACCAAGTGGTCTTCCGGATGTATAAACCATGAGTTGGTTATCGCTCGGGATTCCTTGGATTTTTATGCATTAGGGACTTTGGTCCCCTTCTCATCTTGGACTTATGATCATCATGATGAGACCTTGGGTCACATGTGATCAAGAGAGGGACACCGTTTTAGAGTCCAAGGATGAGACTCTTTAGAAAGGAATGACCTTTGCCTATCAATCCTACATCTTGAGACGATTCAGACTCTTTCGGGACATTTATGCTCGTCTCAAGTGATGATAGGAGATATGTGGCTAGAGCTCATCCTTTTCTAAAGGAGAATCCGTCTATGGCATCTTTAAGTGGAAGAAATGATGTAAATATAGGACCTTTATACCATCTCGTTCCAAGAAATGCTCCAAGTACCAAAGGGAACTAAGGGAGAGGTATAAAGATTGGATCTTTATGCTCATCTTATGCCCTTTTGTGCCTTATGAAGGTCACCAGGCAATCCTAGGAGAGAGATCCAACCATGGGGGACATGGGGGATGCATGTTTAAGCTAAAGATGACACTTTTAATGAAAAAGATGACATTTTAAGTGCAAATGATGCTACTTGGTTGCAAAGGATGATTCTTTGATGTAAAGAATGATTTTTAATGCAAAGGATGCAACTTTGTGTATAAAAATGACATTTTAAGTGCAAAAGATGCTACTTTGATGCATAAGATAATATTTTTAATGCAAAGGATGCAACTTTATATGTAAAATGGCATTTTAAGTGCAAAGGATGCATAAAGATGTCATTTTAAGAGCAAAGGATGCTATTTTGATGCAAAGATAACATTTTTAATGCAAAGGATGCAACTTTATATGTAAGAATAATATTTTAAGTGCAAAGGATGCATAAATATGTTATTTTGAGAGCAAAGGATGCTATTTTGGTGCAAAAAGGGGGAGGGGTATGATTTACATGCCTAAAGATAGGATCTTTAATGACAATGTACCAAGTACCAAGCAAGTATATAGCAATATGTAAAGCAAGAAGCAATATATCACATAAATACAAGTATAATGCAAGATAAAGGGGAGGAGAGGTTACCAATGGTGGTGTCCCTCTTTCTCTTTGGAGTTTGCCTAGGGAATGACCAACTTTGGAGGGTTTTGAAGAGGAGGGAGGTGGTTTTTGACACTCTCAGCTCTCTGGAATTTCGTGGTGGTATTTTGGCAGAGTAACACTACTTGGAAATCCCCCCCAAAATGAATAGAGGAGGTCTCTATTTATAGGCAGTCTGGCAGCAGCTAATGAGGCCGTGCGGCTGTAACACCAGGTCTAATGAGGCCGTGCGGTCTTGGATAAAATCCTCTTGTAATAAAATACCTAGCAAGTGTACTAGTTACCGATGTAGTAGTATGCACAAGCAAGGATCGAATCCACAGAGATTTGAGTGTTGAACAAATTGATTTAATTTGTGTAAAAAGTAACAAAGGAAAAGGGGTTTTTGATTTTGGTTGAATTATTAAACTAAGAAAGAAAAATAAATAAATTAAAGATAACAAGAGACAAGAGATTCATGGATTGGGGATTATAACAATTATCACTTTATGCTTTTTATTTCATGTATAAAGGATTCAATCTCATTCTTGGGTTCTTCACAAAAATATAGGATTTAGATGTTAATATCACAGTTACGTCGATAAGAACATTAAAACCCTAATATCTCTATCTCATTTATATATTCAGTTACGTCAATATAAACCTTCAAGAGAATCAATTTAAATCATAAGAACATAAGAACCTAGATTCATTGATTTCAGTTACGTCCTCAATTAAATCTATTCTCTCAACAATGGTCAATGTATAAATATCCGAGTTACTGAAACAATTTATACCCAAATAGATTCATAGGCCAAAAGTATCTTAACATACAATTAAAGCCTATGAATGATCTTGAAGAATGTTGAGAGAACAAGAACGAAAGAGAGATAGAAAGAATTAAAAACTTAGCATAAAGATCAAATTTGTTACTCACCTCAATCCATGAATCAAACAATTTAGCCTTGAATGGCCATTAAAATAAATAAATCAAAACCTTGTTCTTTCATCTTCAAAAATAAATAAAAACCTAAACTAAAAATATAGAGAGAGAATAAAAAATAAAAATATTCAAAAGATTAAAATTATAAAAGATCAAAGATTCCAAGGTCAAAAGATAAAAGATGATACAAAACTAGTCTAGGGTTGTTTTTATAGGAGAAAGGAGGTGAAAATCCTTTTTGGAAACCAATTCTAGGTCAAAATCCTAGTCAAAATAGAGAATCTCCCGAAATCCGTCACTGATTCTGTGCAAATCTGTTGAAAATCACGTTTTCCTCATTTGTGACGGAATTAATTTCGTTGCTGAAACTTTGTGGGCGGTCGCCCATGATTGCCCACCGGCTGCCCAAGTGAACAGAATGTTCACGGCCAATTTTGCTTGATTTTGTGCGGCCGCCCAAGACATAAACAACGACCGCCCATGATGTTCCTCGGCCAAGCCCATGATCCAAACAAAGCCCAGGCCAGTTGCTTGCTTTTCCTTGGCCCCAAATTGCTTCTAGCTTTGGCCCATGAATCCTTGCCATGGCCGGCCACCCCATTGCCTTGAGTCTAGCCGTGGCCTAGCAGTGTTTCTCATTATGTACCATTTAGTATTCGTTTCGTCTCGCAATTGTACCGTCACACTTTAATCACTATAATAAATTCTTTTACACCTCGATCTTTGAGCTTTTATTTTTCACTTTAGCCCATGAATTTTTATAAATCAAATTCGTCCAAAATTTCCATATTTCCAATTTAGTCCATGAATTTCCAAGATTTACAATTTGTCCCTTAAACTTTCAAAATACACTTTTGTCCCATATTTTCCAGAATTGCAATTTGATCCAAAAACTTCCAAAGTACGCTCCAATCCTCCGTTTTGTCAGTAATTGCACTTCAACCCCTGTACTTTCAAAACACTACAAAATACATTAAATTTCCAAGGTTTCGAGCACCAAATAAGCTAGGAAATATATCTTTTGGATGGGTAAAACCACATCCATCAAATACCCCCAAACTTATCTTTTGCTCGTCCTCGAGTAAAACAAAACTAAAACAAAATAAAAACTAACTAACTAATTAAAACGAAAGAAAATATTTTTGGGATTTGCTCAATTCATATAATAGGCCGTTGGCACAACAAGCCTCAGATCTCACAACACACATAATCTACAAGAATTATCATGAACATGGAAGTATAATTACATGGATGCATCTAACGTATAATTCTCCATCACATAATGAAAGATGAATGAAATATGGGAGATCATTGTCACCAAGATAAGATATTTTATTGGGTCACTAACCACATGCTCTAAATCAATGATAATAAGATGAAACTTCTGCACAAGGACACTCATATGCATGTTTAAACAAAACTGCCAACCCGACTACTCTTTAGGGATCAAATATGGCTTAACGGCCTGTAATGTATCGCGTAAAACGCGGGCTAGGTTCACGGTTCCAAAAGAAGGTAAGGACATACGAAGTCAAGCAAGTGAAACTAAGAAGTCTTCATCATACATCCTCCCATTGATATTTTTCAATCCGTTCCATGCCAACCCATTGATTAAACCCCCAAACTTATAATTTTGTATACTTTCAAACTTTGGATTGATCACCTTTCTTTCTTTTTTTTTGGTCACTTTCCACTTCAACATTAGAGAGGGCAAGGCAATTTTTTTTTTCAACTTTTTCTATTCATTTTTTTTTCTTTTTTGCTTTGCACAAATAAATCACGAAGAATGTGCATTCAATACTTTTTGCTCAAGCCCCTCTTTTCATTACATAACAATTCATAACCCTTTTTCTTTCTTTTCATGACCACTTTCCACTCAACCCTTGATTTTCCAAACTTCACCCACAATTTCCATTCATTCCCTAGTTTCACTTTCTTGAAAAGGTGAGAAAAATAGTGTATAAGTTAAAAGGGTAGGACAATGAGGGTACAAAAGAAGGCGAATGGTGGTCTAAGATAACCTCCCACTTTGTGAGAGATTCCATTCTTTTTCAAGCTCAAAAGGGGTTCTAGCAGATTTTTTTTTTATAAGTGACGAGAAAGTTAAAGACACACAAATAGGGTTCAAAGAAAATAGCCACATATCACTTCCCGAATAGCCTAATTGATGTGTTATTAACAGTCATGCAAACATGTTCTAGGGACCCTGAGAATGCCAAAGTGATCCTATAAAGGTCTCCTAGGTTGGTAACAATGGTCAAGAAAAATAATATGGAAGTGAAAGGTGGAGAAATCATACTTTACATGTTTCAATGCAATTATATCCCCATATTGACAATAATACTCAAGATTTTTAAAATTAAATCACTCTTAAATCATCATGGACTTTTGCCAACTTTCCAAAATATGAAAAGAACAAAAAATTTTAAAATTTTTCTATTTTTTTGGAGGGTGACACTATATACACTCCCATATAAACCCACAAACTCGGAGAGATATCTACCCCCAAACTCAAAACATGCTATTGTGAATACCCCGTCCCGATGCAACGCGCATTCGGAGGTTTGAAATAATTATATAATGTCGAATCGAAATGGGATATTCATTTAGTGACACTCGCTTTAAACCATATTAAAATATTAGTTTAATTTTGAGAGTCGCCACGCCACTTTGATATAGCCCAAAGCTTTGAAAAAAGGCTAAACATGTAATTGGGTTCGGGGGTCAAGTTACAACAGAAGAAGAAACGCTATCACTCCTATTGCCCGACAGATCGGTCTTTCTAGCATGTGGGGTGTTGGTTGTGTACGGTGTTTACAGGAATAGATAGAAGAAACGGGATCATGCATAAGGAGGAGGGGAGAGAAAGAATTAATTAATGATCACACCCTAGAACCTTTGAGTTAGGCCCTCGGAAGGTGCACTAATCAACGTTCATCCTTGGGGAATTATTGATCATGGGATAATTATTACGAAGGTGGAAGGTAAGAAATAGTTCCTAGATCCATTGGGTTCCTTGGGCGAAACCTTAGATCATCCTCGGCTATAGCATATTTAAATATATTAAAACAGTCCTAAATCTAGCATAAAGGAACAATTATAATAAGCATGCAAATATAATAAGACAATAATAATAAGGAACAAACATATTAAAAAGAGTCTTACCAATTGTAGCAAGACTTTGGGGTCGAATCTAGGGCGATTCGAAGAGAGTAGGAAGAACTGTGGGTAAAACAAGAGTAGTCTCGTTTCTTCCGAGTGAATTGTGTGTTGAAATTGGGGAGCCGGGCACACTTATTTATAGTGCTTCGGTACTTGGGCTGGGCCAGCTGAAGGTTCGATCGGCCTTAAAGTAAAGGGTCGATCGGCACAAGGATGCTACGTTCGATCGGCACAATAATAAAGGGTCGATTGGCCATTCAATAGGGGAAGGGCCGATCGGCACTTTGATCTGGCGTACTTTCCACGCAGGCAATGACGGCGGAGGTACAAATTAATTGATTGGTGGGGCTTTTAGGGTTTCTTTGATATTAAACCGGGCCAGACATTAAAAATGCCTTTTTTCCGGACCGGGTACTAACAGTAGCCCCTCGGCGACGCTTCTTGTAAGACAAGTGGGGTCGACGATAAAAGAATAGGATCCGTCCTGAAAAAAGGGATTTCAGGGGATGAGAAAATGATCTTGCTGATGCGAGGTTTGGACTCGAGCTGAGTCGCAAAAAGATGACCGGAGTAGGCGAGCGGCTGGACCCACGTCGGGATACCTACGTATCCCAAAAGGAATCAAGCCAAGTCGTAGTTCGAAAGAGTGGGCGTTAGTACCCGAGAGTGGCGGACGTGCAGCGTCTCAAACCAAAGATGCGATTTGTGTGGGAATCACCCGAAAATATGTGATTGTATAAAAGTCGCTGAAATGTGAAGACGTGACAGTGAAAGTCACTTGAGATGTGAAGACGTGGCGGGCGGACGATCGGTGCAACTTTGCGGGAGTCACCCAAGAATTGCGAGAATATGACTATGAGGAGTCACCCAGAAAAAACAGGAATTTGGCTGTGAGGAGTCACCCAGAAATAATATGAATTTGACTTTGTAAATAATAAAGAAAAGGTTTTGAGTTAAAAAATAAAATAAAATAAAAAAGGAATTTATTTTTGAAAAGAGGTTTATCTTTATTTTTTTTCGAAAACGGGAATTTTGAAAAATGGGGAGGTTATTTTGAAAAAAGGGGGATAATAAAAACACAGTCAAATGCTCGACCGAGGCGGACACGCGTCAAACGGAGAGGTGAAGGGCCGATCGGACCTTCCCTACGATTGGTGGAGTACGATGGACGCGGATCGGAGTCACCAGGATGAAATCCTGGCCGTTCGATCGGTCAAACTGGAGCGCCGATCGGCCCTTCACTCCCATTGGCCAGAATTTACGGCCGATCGGCCTTAAAACCTGCCTGTCTCCTTTCTTCTCTACGAACTTCTTCTTCTTCCTTACGAATTCTCTGAAGCTTCTCCTCGCCGGAAAAAATTTCTTTGAGTTCCATTGTCGAATTTTGTGAAGGTCTCACCATGAATCCTCCAGATTGGGTTGAAGATGTGATTCCTTTGATGAATCGCCCGGACTACCAACCTTTGGGATCGTACACCGGTGGTATGGGTGATGCTTTCTATGGCCAAGGCGGAGGAGTAGGTGCTAGTGGCCATGGTGCCGGAGGCAGCCATGGTTCTGTAGGTTTTGGGGGCGGTTATGGCCAGATGGGTGGTGGTTTTGATGGTGGTTATGGGGGTTATGGAGGTGGACAGGGCGGCAATGGTGGCGGCAGCCATGGTGGTGACGGCGGCGGGCATGGCGGCAATGGTGGCGGCCATGGCGGTGGTAATGGTGGTGGTGACAGCGGTGATGATGATGAAGAGGAAGTTGATCCTAACGCCGGGGAGAGCGATAGGAGTGATGTCGGTGGGGGGGTTGAGGCTCGGAGGCGACGGGCTTCGCGTAATTATCGGCCCTCGAGATTGCATTTTATGTTGTACAACCAGTCCGACTTCTATCCGGGCTTGACTTATCATGGATCCACCGGTCTTCGTTCCCGCGTCGGGATGAAGGTAAAGAACTTTTTATTTACAACAGAATAATTCATGCATACAAAGTATTTATTATTTTAAAATGCGAGTAATGACACGTACCTTTGCTGTGCTTACCTGCAGGGGAAGAAGATGAAGGGACGGAGCTCTCTTAGAGCGGTTGGTGATTTGTGGGCGCCTTACGCCGGCTGGTGAGGTGGTCCCGTGAGAGGGTACGGAGCTTGGGGTTGGGTCCCTTCTTTGACATGGTTTCACAGATGGGCCATACTAGGAAGTGTACGGCGGTGGTGAAGGCGTATCGGGAGTTCTGGTGGGACACGACACACACTTTCCATTTGAGTTGGGGTGAGGCCACGATCACTCCTACAGACTTTGCCGTCCTTACTGGATTGAGGTTCACGGACGTAGCTTTACCTTTTGATGAGACCCTCCATTCTGATACGGCTCGTCAGATTCAGTTATTTGGTGCCAGCTTAGGTTCGCGCAGAAACTTTGGTGTTGACGCGGGGAAGCTGTATAGGCTTGTCGCGACTGCTATTGATCGGTACAGAGTTGGTCAGTATGGGCTGGATGCGCTTGTTCGAGGATTTCTGTGGTATGGTTTTTCAGTGGCCCTCTTTCCCAACTCGGGCCCAGTATGCCGATTTTCTTTGTTGGGTGCTTTGTCTGACTTGAGCTTAGTGCGGGATATTTCTTGGGGAGGGGCCGGCTTGGCCGATTTGTACCGAGCCCTCGATACTGTCTCGAGGTCGAATACCTCTTCTTTTGATGCCTTTCAGTTCGTTCTGGAGGTATGCCCACTTTTGTCATTTTCATTATCTTTTTACTTGTTACTTGTCTTTCTGCCTTCGTAAATATCTGCTTTTCGTGTCTTTTGCAGGCCTGGGTTTATGAGATTTTCTGTGTTGCGCCATTCTCTTTACGGGACCAGACTCGGGATGTGCCTGTCTTGCGGTACTGGAGGAAGGAGAATCGGATTGAGGGGTATCCGAAGACGGTTCGTGAGTCCGATTTGAGGGTTGTTCTTGATGGTCCCAGTGGGCCGAGTTTTTACTCTATCCTTGGACCCCGAGGCCTGCGAGACGGTTGGTCTTTGTTCGGGATGTGGCCCTTCTCCGCGGTGCTTGGTTGGGCTGCTTGCTGATGAGATGTATTGGGGCGAGCGGGTGTCGAGACAGCACTATGCGTGGGCTCCGCTTTATGCGCCCAACATCCTCGAGGAATATGTGGTATCCGAACCGGTTGCCTAGGAGGGAGGAGTATTTGTTTGGGGTCCACCGCTCATCGATTCGGAGTCTTGATATGGCCTACATGGACTTTGTGGCGCTTTTACGAGATCACCGCGGGTGGTGCGGCGGGCTGCGAGGCTTTGGGGTTGCCGGTATGGGGAGCGAGGTCGGTTATCCCGAGCCGATGGGCGCACATCCCGAGATCGTAGATATGCCTCCATTTCTGATCATTTCTTGGTGCACATGGCCGATGGGGAGGTGAGGATAGACTTGACACCTACAGATGCCGATGAGGTGGAGGGTGCTCAGCTTCCTCCAGGCGGTGCCGGTGGGGTATGCTTCTCACTTTTCCTCTTCATGCACTGATTACTGTGTTTTAGCTATGATGTAACTCTCGCGCTTGATTTATTTTGCGGAGTTGCAGGGAGTCTTACGTACGGGGCGTGAGGCGGAACCAATGTGACCCGCCCTGGCGAGGAGTGCGGTGTCGACACTTTCCTGCCAATCCGGAGATCGGTGGATGTGGATCCGGCGCGGTGGAGACGGCGCTCTCATGGTGATGGTAGCTCGACATCCGAGATTTTCCCGAGGTCGTGCCTCGACTTCCCGTAGGGGCCATTAGGACTTTTTTTTATTTTTTTTATTATTTTTTATTTTGTAGTACACAGTAGGAAAAAGGAGCATGCAGACTCTATATTTTATGCTGACTCACTCATGTATGCAACTGATTTCTGTACTAGTTTATGAGTTTAATATATAAAAGTTAGCATTTTCCATTTACGAACATTTTCTATTTTTGGACATTATCTATTTTTGTACACTGCATCGGACAAATGAGGGAAGTATTTGTAACAAAAATAAGAAAATACGCAGTCTTGGAATCTTTGAACTTTGTGAAGCGAAATTTTCTTTTGAGACACGAAAGGGTCGATCGGCCCATATTTAAAGGTCCGATCGGCCCAAATATAAAGGTCCGATCGGGCTTATCTTTGAGGCGGCGGTTGTTCTTCTGGAGAGGGTCGATCGGCCCTCGATGTCCTTTTCTGCACGGATTGCCCTAGCGAGTCCTTTTCTGTACGGACTTTAATACCAAACCCTATAAAAACCCTTGTCGGTAACGATTACAAAGCACAATTTTCTTTTCTTTTCTTCGCCTTTGTTCTATTCTTTTCTGCCGTGGACAAACACAATGAATTCTCACCCCTCCGTTTTGATGGAGAAAGCGAAACAATTTTGAGAGTGATTTGGCTGTTTGGGTATCGAAGGTACCTCGCTCTGTTCGTCACGCTTTTGACAAGCGCTTTGGGGTGAAGTGTATTTGGTCCCTTTTGCCCATGCATCCCAACTGGAATCTCTTACATGCTGCAGCTGCTTTTTGGGATGAATCTAATCACGTCTTCAACTTTTCTTACAACGAGGTTACACCCACCTATGAGGATTTTCTTGCTTTGTGCGGCGGAGATGATGTCAGTTTGATAGCGGTTCCTCGGGATCGAGTTCCGTTGGTGACTAGGGTGGCTAAATTTCTGCGCATCCCTACGGCTGTGGCTAGAGGCTTGGTTGAGGGTGTAGACATAGATATCTGTGATTTGCCGGGGAGGTTCGCTCATGGTGATGACTTTGACTCGGATTTTGCTTTGGATTGCTTGGCCCTCTGCTTGTTTTCCAAGGTTCTGTTTTCTACTTATGTGGGGGTAGCTACCAGTGGATGCCTGGATATGGTTGATTAGGCCCGTTCTGGGAGGAGCATCGTTCCGGTTCTCTTGGGCGAGACACTTCATGGTATATCTCAGATAGCTAGGGGTGTTCCACTCATGACTAGGGGCAGTGCCAAACTACTGACCACATGGCTTGAGGATCGACTTTTTGTTCTGGAGATTCCCCCTTCGAGTGTTAAGCCTTGGTTTCATGGTTGCAGGAGGAAGGTTGGTCCGCTTTCCGGCTTATCGGAGCGGGAGTGGAAGATGTACTTGGCGGAGGTGGATACCGACAGAATTCAGTGGCGGGTATAGCATTGGGGTCTCTCTTTCATCCGGAGCCTTTAGCTTGGGCAATGCTTGATTCGTGTACCAGCTTTTGAGACCACCACTTTTTATTATGCGGAGCGGGTGCTTCGCCAGTACGGTATGGAGCAGGTTCGTCCTCAAACTTGGGGGACTTCTGAGTTTGATGATTCTGCCAAGGTTCTTCCAATGGACGTTGGCGTTTCAGTTTTGATGGTAAGCTTATGGAGTTCTCATGGGATGCCACGAGTTTATCTTGCGCAGCGGACCCTTAGCACTCATCTGTCACACGCTTATTTGACATGGTATGAAGAAAACTTGGGACCGATGAGGGAGATCTTATATGACTTGAGACGGAGATTGATTCCTAACATATCTTCGAGCCGTTTTCTCAGAGACAGGGAAGCTTTGGGGATTTCTTTAGACACAGTGGAGGAGCATCCTCCCAAGAAGATTGAACGGAAGTTGAAGGGCAAGGCGATCGAGGAGGTTCCCCCATTGAAGAAGAAGCATTCGCCTTACTTTAAGAGAGAGAGCAAGAAGAAATCGACTCGACGAGCTGCCAAGAAGAAGAAGGACGGAGATGAGGGGCCTAGTGCCAAGGAGTAGACCTATGTGTCCGAGTATCCACCCACAGTCACATGCAGACACATTAGTTATTTATTTTGTCTTTTAATTTTTTAGTTTCTTTTGCAAGTTATGTAGTCATTAGTATAGTCGAGCTTAGACTCATCAAATAAGTGTAATCATGCATCGATTGTGGGAATGAAAAAGTTTATTGCTTTAATAAAAAACAGATTGGATTTTTATTTATTTTTTGGACCGCGCCGATTAAGGCTGCCTACGTTCCCCTTTTACAATGAGAACCAAGGGGCTCAGGTCGTCGTAGTTCATTTTCATCAAGCTACTATTTTTAGAAAGGGAAGATAGAAGCGGGACGATTTTTATTTTATTTGTTTGCTCTAACTTTTGCCTAGACCGCCCTTTACGGGTTTTCAATCTAGCGAGCTTTTGAACGCACCCTTTCTTTTGTTGCTAGACCGCCCTTTACGGGTTTTCAATCTAGCGGGCTTCTTTTTGCGTTTTTTTTTTTTAGAGGGGAGGAAGAGCTTAATCATAGTAGCGTCTGAGCTTGCTGAGATTGACGGGCTCCTTGAATTCGTTGCCGTCCAAATCTGCCATTTTAACTGCTCCACCCGAGAATATCTTCTTGATCACATACGGGCCGGTCCATGTAGGGGCCCACTTCCCAAGAGGATTGAACTTGTTGGGAAGTCGCTGTTTCAAAACCAAATCTCCTTCCTTAATGTCTAAGGGCTGCACCTTCTTGTTGAAAGCCCTTGCTGTCCGTCTTTGATAGGCTCGGATGTGTTCCATGGCTTTGAGCCTACGCTCGTCCAGTGTGGCCAACTGATCATATCGACTGCGGAGCCATTCAACTTCTGCCACTTGATTCTCTAATAAGATCCTCAAAGACGGGACTTCCAGCTCGACCGGGAGCACTGCCTCCATCCCATATGTCAGAGCAAAAGGAGTTTCACCCGTAGCGGTACGGACGGAAGTTCTATATCCCCAAAGTGCCAACGGTAATCTCTCGGGCCAGTCCCTTCCTCGAATTGCCGTTTTTCTGATTATCTGCTCAATGGTCTTGTTAGCTGCTTCGACTGCTCCGTTGGTCTGAGGTCTATAAGGGGATGACTTGTGCCGGGTAATCTTGAACTCTGCCAATAGTCTGTCACAATCTCCGCCAAAGTGAGACCCATTGTCCGAGATGATCTCATTTGGTACCCCATATCTGCATATGATATCCTCTTTAATGAACTGTGCCACCTTCTTGGAAGTCAACACCTTGTAAGACTTTGCCTCGATCCACTTGGTGAAGTAATCGACAGCTACTAACACAAAACAATGTCCGTTGCTTCCCGGTGGTGTAATCTTGCCAATCACATCAATCCCCCATGTCGCAAATGGCCAAGGGGTTACCATGCTGTACAACTCGTGAGGGGGTACATGGTTCAGATTGGAACACATTTGGCATTTGGGACATTTCCGCACAAACTGGATGCAGTCGGCTTCTATAGTGACCCAATAATAACCTAACCGTGTGATTTTCTGTCTCAACATCCTGGCGTTCATGTGCGGACCGCATAAGCCATCGTGTACTTCCTCCATGATCGTTTCTGCCCGTTTTGCATCTACACAGAGTAGTAGGAGACCATCGTAATGCCTTTTGTACAACGTATCATCCAGTAGAACAAATTGTCCGGCCAATCGCTTCAATGCTTGCAGACTTTTGGCTTTCACGTCTCCTAGAAAAGATACCTCACCCTTCTTGAGATACTCATAAACCTGCGCGTACCACGGATCCTTATTTTCCTCGGTGTCAGCTTGAATCTCGCAGCAGTAGGCTTCGTAGCGATGGCGGGGGTCTCTCGCCGACCAACTCTGAATGGTTTTACCGACATTCCGTGAGGGATTTCGACCAAAGAAGCCAGTGTAGCTAAAGCGTCAGCGAATCTATTTCTGTCTCTGGGTAGATAATGGAATGTCACTTCCCTAAATTGCTTGACTAGCTCTTCCATGTGAGTCTGATATTGCTGCAGGTAGGGGTCAACAGTCTTCCACTTCTTAGACGTCTGATTGATGATTAAAGCTGAGTCTCCATATACCTCCAACTCCTTCACATTACGCTCTAAGGCTGCTTCCAAACCAGCTATGCATGCCTCATATTCAGCTGCGTTGTTGGTGGTTGTAAAATTCAGTTTGATGGCGATGGGGGTGTGCTCATCTTTGGGATCAACCAAAAGGATTCCCACTCCGTTGCCTCTTTTGTTTGCGGCCCCATCAAAGAATAGTTGCCATCTCTCTTACGTATCAATTTGAAAATCCCCTCGTCTGGAAACTCCGGTTCAAGCCCCTGTTCTTCTGTGCTAGGAAACTCTGCTAAATGATCTGCCATGGCTCGCCCTTTAACTGCTTTTCTCGGCACATAGGTGATATCGAATTCCCCCAGAAATACCGACCATTTGGCTAACCTCATGGACAGAGAAGGCTTGTCGAACAAATACTTAATTGGATCCATCTTTGACACTAGCAGAATCGGATGTGCTGACAAGTAATGCTTGAGCTTATTAACCACCCAAACTAAGCCGGTACACGTTTTTTCCAATGCTGAGTAGTTTAACTCACTTCCCTGCAACTTTCGACTAACGAAATAAACGGCATTCTCCACCCGAGAATCTTTGGCTTCCTGTGCCAGCATAGCCCCAACGGCTGTATCAGTTACTGTTAGGTACAAGAGCAATGGTTTCTCCGAATGTGGGGGGCGAAGGATAGGGGGATTGACCAAGTATCTCTTGATTTCTTCAAAGGCCTCCTGACACTTCCAGTCCCAATCTACACTTGCGGTCTTCTTCATTAGTCTGAAAATCGGTTCACACATAGTAGTTAATTGATTAATGAAGCGACTGATGTACTGTAACCGTCCCATGAATCCCTTAACTTCCTTTTCCGTACGTGGTGGCCTCATCTCCATGATGGCTTGAATCTTCCTTGGATCTGCCTCAATCCCGCGTTCTGTGACCATGTACCCCAGGACCTTTCCTCGAATAACCCCAAATGTACACTTGGCAGGATTCAGACGCATGGAGTGTTCGCGCAGCCTGTCAAAGAATTTCCTCAAATCAATAAAGTGCTGACCGTCTGACCCTTTGGAATGTATGATCATATCATCGACGTACACCTCAATCTCTTTATGGATCATGTCGTGGAATAATGCTGTGACCGCTCTCTGGTATGTAGCCCCTGCATTTTTCAACCCAAATGGCATTACAGTGTAACAGTATGTTCCCATGGCGTAGTGAAAGCTGTCTTCTCCTGGTCCGTCTCGGCCATCTTGATCTGATTATATCCTGCAAAACCATCTACGAAGGATTTGACCTCGTAGTTAGCAGTGGCATCTACTAACATGTCGATATTGGGCAACGGGAAGTCATCTTTTGGGCTGGCTTTGTTAAGATCCCGGAAGTCAACATAAACTCTAACCTTGCCATTCGATTTACTGACTGTCACAATGTCGGATAACCACGTTGGGTACTCAATAACTCTGATAAAACCTACTCGGAGGAGCTTTTCTATCTCTTCTTTGACTTGCAGAGACCACTCTGGCTTGATGCGGCGCAATTTACGCAGCGGGCTTGGTGTCTGGTGCTAGCGGTATTCTATGCTTCACTATTGAGTTATCCAGCCCCGGCATATCTTTATATGACCATGCGAACACATTTGAGTATTCCTTGAGCAGCTCGATCAAAGCTTCCCTTTCAGTCCCTTCGAAGAAGCTTCCGATTTGCGTCTCTCTCGGTTCTTCTTCCGTTCCCAAATTAATACATGCTAACACCTCATCGGCAGCTTGGGCTCGACCTTCCCTTTGATTAATAACTTGCTCAGAAATTTCTTTAATGTATTCGTTGTTTAGTGTATCTGCTTCTTCTAATGAATCATTATTAACTAGGTTAATTTGATTAAGTTGAGCATTATTTTTAGTTAATTTATCATTAAGAAGATTGGCTATGAGGGGATACTCAGAAAGATCTAGTTTTTCATTCATAGCGAAAGGGAAAACAACATTTGCAACTAAGTCATAGTCCTCTGACGTGAGGTCATCAGACTTAGAGGAAGACTCAAACAAAACAGATGACTCCGAAGAAATAGAGGACTTGGGGGAACCAACGGGAGACTCGACAGGAGGAGGCATCAGTCCCAGCTCTTCAACCATGTATTCCTTCGTGGCTACGGGTCCGCCAAATACGCACCAATTCTTCAGCTTTCCAACCATGGGTGTCACCAACATCCTTGGATCAACATTGTCTGTCTGCTCTCCTCCAATGACTGCAACCATATCATCTTCTATATTCAGATTCCCCAAATGCTGTAGCAGGGTCTGACCATCCCATTCCTCTGACTCCTCTGAAACTGCTATGTCCTCGACCGACGGCTCATCCAAAGATACACGCCTAGGCGATCGGCCAACTCATCTTCGATCTTGATGGTGTCTGGCTCACGGGCTGTGACAACCTTGCCTCTCTTCTGACGCGGGTCCATAAGAACCGTTTTCATCTTCGACCTATCGAACTCCGTATCCCTGAAGATCTCAAAGCCTTTTTGCAGTCTACCTGTGTGATCGAACCAAGGCTCGTTAAACTCCATGCAGGAGAACTCCTCGCCTTCCTTGACAAAGTAACTGTTGAGGGAAAGGCGGTATGGTCTCATCTCTGGCTTCTCGTAGGGTAGCTTTGCCCTTTTGAGGTACTCAATTCTTTTTTCTTCAGCCCGATCTTCAGGGGTAATAACATAGCCTAAACCGTGCTTGCTGCGATAATCAGTAGCTTCCAATGCTTGCGTAGGTCCTTGGAGATGCTCACCCAGCCCCAGTCCTGGTACAAATCCCATGTTTCTCATCATTCTGACAGCTGGTCGTACTCTGTCCGATGTTTTTGTGAGGTCTACCGCGCAAACCTGTGCTTGTGCTATTAGCTGAAAACCGCTGAACATTGAACTACCCTCTTCGTGCTGAATCTGTAGGACCGGCTTTCCCCCAGTGCTTGACCCTTGAGACGTTACCAAATCGCTGTAGATGACTGTCACTTGGTCGCCCGACTGGAATTTCACACACTGATGCAATGAGGAAGGGACTCCATTCATCTGATGCAACCATGGCCTACCCAGCAGCATGGTGAAAGGGGAAGGTATGTCTATGACTTGGAATTCGGCAATCATAGTAGTGGTCCCGCAAGTAAGAGGCAAACTGATTATTCCCAACACTGACCGGCTAGTAGAGTCGTATCCTCGGACGGAATGAACTGAAGGTCTCAAATGCATAGGACTTAGATCAAGGACGTCCATCATCTGGAAGGCGAGTATGTTCACCGCAGAATCGTTATCAATGAAAATACGTGGCAACCTTTTCCCGTTGACCTCAATAGTAATGTGCAGTGGTTCATTATGATCCGATCCAAACTCCGGCATGTCCAACTCTGAAAACGTGATGATATTCCCAAAGTGTATGTTGCCGATCATCTGCGTTACATCTTCTGGCTTTGTGTCAGACGGTACCAAAGTCGCGGCAAGATTCTGTTCCAACATCATCCTGTGAGCATACGAGGACGTTAGCAAGGACCATAAGGATATATTGGCTTGGGTTAGCTTCAGTTGAGTGAGAATAGGGTCCTCTTTATCGGGATTCACTACTTCAGTTTTCGGACCAAAGACTTTCTTCGCCCCGTTATCTTCTGCTTGATATACCCTTAGGACCTCGTGAGTAGATTAACCCCATTCTTTTCCATGTCGGATACTTGCGTGAATTTCGGCCAACGAGAGAGGTTTAGGACTCTCTTCCACATAATCATCATTTAACGAGGCAACTTCTGCGGACGGTTCCTCAAAAGACAAAGATATAACAAGAAAATTCTTTATAAATTGAACTCAAATTACAAGCTGACACAAGCTTGCCTCACTTCATGTACAACAGACTCGACTGGATCAGTGAGGTCTTTCTCTACTATAGCAATATCACTACCAACTATCTTACTAGGATTCTCTATCTTCCCTTCAATGATGAGTTTCTGCACAACCCTTTTCAAAGCAAAACCAGCATGCTCGGACAAATCTGGCACAAGCAATCCCTTTCTGACAATGGCTGAGAACACCTTCTCTGTTGACAGCCCCAGTTTCTCAAAAGCATCTTCCATCTCTACCATACTGATAAAATTACCTTCCACCATGTGGATCCTATTGTTAGGAAGGGGATTCCCCACAACATTCGGAGATTTTGGCTTCTCCACCTTGCCTTGCCGAATCAAGTCTTGCACTAACCGCTTGAACCGAATACGGTAATCGCAGTGTGGCCCTTATTGCACTTGTGGTAGTTGCAAT
Source organism: Adenophora triphylla var. japonica (assembly GCA_022495995.1). Classification (NCBI taxonomy): domain Eukaryota; kingdom Viridiplantae; phylum Streptophyta; class Magnoliopsida; order Asterales; family Campanulaceae; genus Adenophora; species Adenophora triphylla. The sequence goes on from JAFEMH010001764.1 coordinate 314,601, forward strand.
ATATGGAAGCATCTAAGTCTTCTCTTGGGTTTATCGGTTCATAATTCTCAAGTGGCTTGACCAAGCCCTTCTTTACTAGCACTTCGAAAACTTTGCCCATTGGCATTCCAAAATCATCAAACACGTCTCTCTCGCGGTGAACATTGTTATTCCCTCTCATTACAGCTTGAACATCCGAAGCAGCTCCCCCTTGCACATAGTTCACTTGCCCCACTGGTTCTTTCTTTGCTGTCGTGTTGACGGGAGCTCTATAGCGGAACGAATTATTACTAGCCCCAGTGTCCTTCGATGGAGTGATCCCGGTGATGCCGCTTTCGTACCGTACTCCCGAATCTACCATTTCCCTAAGATTGGGGAAATAACCATTACCAACTGCTAACTTGTGTCCGGGTAACAAACACTTGTAAAAAATCTGTTTCTGTTCATTCTCCTTGGGCGGATACTGAATTTCGCTCAACTTATCATTCCAACGCTTGTAGAAATCATAAATCGACTCCCCATTCTTTTGAAGCGTGTGCTCTAAATCAGCTCGATTAACTTGCCAATCCATGTTTGCTTGATACTTTTCTGAGAACACTCTACTAACCTTGTCCCAAGTATCCCTTTCCTCCTCGTTCAACTTCAAAAACCAACGGAGAGCAGCCCCTTCCAATGTGCTATGGAACATTCTTGCCATTTGCTCGGGTGTACAGTCTTTAGCCCTCATCGCCAACGTATAGCTGTCTAAATGTGTCTTTGGGCAAGTAACTCCTCCAAACATGGCCATCTTGGGCATCTTAAAATCTTGAGGCAGGGGTGCAACTTTGCTCGGATTAAGCATCTTGATGGGGGACACACCTTGCTTTCCCATTTGCTCGGTCAATGCTTTTACTTGCTCAATCAATGCTAACACAGTCGGGTCTGTAGCAATGTTAGAGTTCTGCATGGCTGGGGGTTGAGTAATGGTAGGGGAGGTGGAGTAGGTAGGAATATGGTGGCCGGAATAATTGAAGGGTAAAGTGGGAGGGGGTAGGTTAGGAGGTTGATAAGGTCTTTTGGATTTGCTCGAGCTCCCATACATGACTGGTGGTGGAACATTATTGTAGCTGTTTGGAACGTAGTTGGGTAGAGGGAAGGTAGGTGCATTGGGGTTGGCAGGATTAGGAGCATTGACAGTTTCATCTTCAACATCGACAACTTCATTCCCCATCAAAATAACCTTGTGTCCCCTTTTACTGAGCTCCTCAACAAAATGATCCTTCAGCTCTTGATTGTGGTTCTTCAAAGTGCGATTCTGTTCTTCAAGTTTCTCGACCCTCGCAGTCAAACCGGCAAAGTAGGCGTGCAGAGCAGGCGGAATGTCATTGAAGTTGGGGTTGACTGGACCTTCCATTGAAGTGACTGGTGTAGAGCCGGTTGCAGAGGTAGCAGGCGTGCTTGGAGTAGTTGATGGAGGCAAGGTTGTCATTGTCGAATGAAGAACGCGGCCCGACCTTAGCTCTGCGGAAGTATCAGAAAAGACTCGGCTTTAGGAGAGGGGTTGACTCAATGCAGTGTACTAGCTTGAATTTTTTATTTACAAAAGCTTGGTTTCTTTTAGACCTACTAGGGTTGGAAGGGATACCCCTTTTTCGCAACTAACTAAATATCCTAAAGTGGTGGATCCTAATGACTAACCTTCTCGTATAGACACTTAATATGATTTTATGAAAAGTACCAATAACCCATGATAGGCCAAGATCTTTTAACAATATATCACTCAACCTTACATAGCACGTCCTCTTAAAAGGAAATCAATTTTTTAGTGCCTTTAATCTCTCGATAGATCTTGACTTATCATTGGTTCGTAGCGACTTAACATAAAGACCTTATTTATTGTCTACATAAAAAAGCTAGTCAAACCAACCGGTCACATGGAGTGTATTCCTAGTAAAGTGGGTGACACAAGGGTTAGGTTTCAGGCTCCCACCGTGCAGCCGAAGCGCACTGATGAGTGGATGGCCAAGTGAGACCCGGAAGGGAGGCGACATGATCACCACACTTCCCGCACTTTGGCTTCTCCGATGGGTTAAAGGGTGTCTGTGCAGTGTGACACGGACTCTAGTGGTGGTGTGAGGTAAAAAGTCTAATTCTTTTTAAGGAAAAAAGAAAATGATTTATTTTTATTTACATGAGATGCATGCATGCAACGCAACAGTTAAGAATAGAAGGAAAAGAAAAAGAAAGTAAAATACAACACCATACAAGAAAACGAAAGTCTGACCCACTTAGTTTGAAAAAGTTTCAAAACAGTCCCCAGCAGAGTCGCCACTGTGAATACCCCGTCCCGATGCAACGCGCATTCGGAGGTTTGAAATAATTATATAATGTCGAATCGAAATGGGATATTCATTTAGTGACACTCGCTTTAAACCATATTAAAATATTAGTTTAATTTTGAGAGTCGTCACGCCACTTTGATATAGCCCAAAGCTTTGAAAAAAGGCTAAACATGTAATTGGGTTCGGGGGTCAAGTTACAACAGAAGAAGAAACGCTATCACTCCTATTGCCCGACGGATCGGTCTTTCTAGCATGTGGGGTGTTGGTTGTGTGCGGTGTTTACAGGAATAGATAGAAGAAACGGGATCATGCATAAGGAGGAGGGGAGAGAAAGAATTAATTAATGATCACACCCTAGAACCTTTGAGTTAGGCCCTCGGAAGGTGCACTAATCAACGTTCATCCTTGGGGAATTATTGATCATGGGATAATTATTACTAAGGTGGAAGGTAAGAAATAGTTCCTAGATCCATTGGGTTCCTTAGGCGAAACCTTAGATCATCCTCGGCTATAGCATATTTAAATATATTAAAACAGTCCTAAATCTAGCATAAAGGAACAATTATAATAAGCATGAAAATATAATAAGACAATAATAATAAGGAACAAACATATTAAAAAGAGTCTTATCAATCGTAGCAAGACTTTGGGGTCAAATCTAGGGCGATTCGAAGAGAGTAGGAAGAACTGTGGGTAAAACAAGAGTAGTCTCGTTTCTCCCGAGTGAATTGTGTGTTGAAATTGGGGAGCCGGGCACACTTATTTATAGTGCTTCGGTACTTGGGCTGGGCCAACTGAAGGTTCGATCGGCCTTAAAGTAAAGGGTCGATCGGCACAGAACAAAGGGTCGATCGGCACAAGGATGCTACGTTCGATCGACACAATAATAAAGGGTCGATCGGCCATTCAATAGGGGAAGGGCCGATCGGCACTTTGATCTGGCGTACTTTCCACGCAGGCAATGACGGCGGAGGTACGGATTAATTGATTGGTGGGGCTTTTAGGGTTTCTTTGATATTAAACCGGGCCAGACATTAAAAATGCCTTTTTTCCGGACCGGGTACTAACAGCTATGTCCTCATAGCAAAGAGAACAAAAACATGTTTTGGGTTCAAAGGACGATATGACACAACAAAGCAAATAAATAAAGCAAATAAAAACGTACCTACTTGGGTTGCCTCCCAATTAGCGCATTTGGTTAAGGTCGTTAGCCCGACCGTTACTCGCGTTTGGACTTCACCTTCCGTCCTACGAATACAAATAACATGAAATTGAAATCATTTTTAATAATCTGATAGATCGTTACCGGATGGTCCAATATTTTGGTATAAGCTTCCAAATCCATCCATGTTATTTGATGTTTGAAAATTTTGTTGATCAGCTCTTTTCTGTATAATTTTTTCCCGTTCACTTTCAATGTACGCCCGTGCAACTGGATCCGAAATGGTGTTGATGTCTATCAACATTATTTTACGTTCCTCGAGCGATTGTCTGAACTCAGCCTTTTGTTTCATCATCTCAGCCTTATGTTTCATCACGTCCAACAATTCATCATTTTGACGTTTTAACACATCGAAAGCTGTTGTGGAGTCTTCACTTTGTTTTCTCTTAAGTTTAGCTTTTTTAATCCCAATTGATCTTTGGGATGAAGTAGGAGAGGGGCTACCATCGTCACTTAAATTGATAGAAAATGATGGCAGACCAGAAGATGATGATGATACGGGGGTCTCCGGTGCTTGTGAATTGAGGTGTGACGAACTATCACCATGGTTTGGGGCAAATTTTTCGATATTTTTCATCTGCTCCCATACATGATCAAATTTGAACCCTTTTGCAAATTCTGGATCCTGATATAAGAGTGTTTTTGCTTGATCATACTGCGTCAATAATGAGACCAAATCATGATTACAAAATAATATTAAAAAAACGATATATATACTAGTGAAACAAAAATTAATAGGTACTTACTATGTCAATTTTTGAAGCACCACTACAATTTAAATTTTCAATCTGCCGAATACAACCCCTTAATTTTCTGTTGAAATTGTATTTTTAAGCATTTTGTTTTAATTATCTATTTTAATGTTTCTTTTAATAAATTTTTATTTTTATTTTCAATTTATTTATTTATAGTTATTAATTGTCTAATTTAAGTTTTATGGCATACTATTTAATATAATGTAATTTGAATAATATTAAATAAGATTAATGAAAAAACCTTTTAATTAAATGAAATAACAAGCATATACTGAAAAGATTCTTATTTGGTGCGAAATTTGGAGTAAGCTGTTGGAGATGGTGTGAGATATTTGGTGCTGAAATTGCACCATTTTGATATTTCGGAGTAAAATTTGGAGTAAACTGTTGGAGATGGTCTGAAGTGTTTTTTTTTTTTTTTTTTTTTTTTTGTGATGGAAGAAAATTTAAATGGATTGAAAAAATGTGGATGTGATTTAATGGTGGAATGGGTGATTGGGTGAGGATTGAATGTTATTTAATGGTGGAATGGGTAATTCTGGAAAATTATGTCGGAGTTGTGTGGGGGCGGTAATTTTCAGTCGAAAAAGATTCGGTGGTTGGTGGCGGAGGGGAGAGGGACGGTGGGTGCGAAATTGTGGTTGTTGGTTTTGGTTACAGTTTGTTAGTATTTTCGAATGAGTAGGTCTCCGGAGAAACGCGTTTCTCCATAAGTTATGGAGAAACGTGTTTTTTAATATTCAGAACTACCAAATTGAATATTCAGAAACACACAATTGACCATGTCCAGAAACTATAAAATGAGTATCCAGAAACCTTCAAATGTATATCCAGAAACCATCAAATGAATATCCAGAAACATTCAAAATGAGTATCCAGAAACCTTCAAAATGAATATTCAGAAACTTTAAACTGGCAATCCAGAAATGTGTTAGGTGCATATCCAGAAGTATGTGAATATATATCCAGAAATGTGTTAGGTGCATATCCAGAAATTGCTTATTGAAGGTTTCTGGATCCAGAAACCTTCAAATGTATATCCAGAAACCATCAAATGAATATCCAGAAACATTTTGAAGATTTCTGGATATTCATTTTGAAGGTTTCTGGATATTAAAAAACCCGTTTCTCCATACAGTAAGGAGAAACGTTTCTCCTTAGATTTTACGTTTTCGAATGACTATAGAAATTTCGTTAATTATTATTTATTTTTTTACAATTTAACCCCATAAATATCTGACTTTGTTAATCAATTAACACCTCAAGTGCCATGTCACAATTTGTTAGAATTTGTAATGCCGTCAAAAAAAAATGTTGCATTATTATTTGATACAAATTCAAAAATTCCATAACATATATTCTCTCCGTCCCGCTTGAAACTGTACAGTTACTATTTGTGCGGGGAATAAGAAAAAAAATATAAATGTTGTGAGTGTAATAGTAAAATAGAAGAGAGAATGAGTGGAGGGAATAGTAAATTATAATGGTGTTGTGAGTATTAAAATAATGTAGGAGAGAGAATGAGTGGAGGAAATAGTAAAGATTTTTTGCCATTTTAAAAAGTGTGCAATTTGTAATGGGACGCCTAATAAAAAAAGTGTGCAATTTATAGCGAGACGGAGGGAGTATTAATTTTTTTAATTACATTGCATTAATTGATAAAAATTGGAGAGTAAATTTCATACTAATTAGGTTGTGGCCATCTTTTATTAGGAGATGAATATGAATAAAATAGGGTTAATTACTTTTTAGGGCCTGAGGTAGTATACCTGTTCTCGTAGAGGGGCCTATTATAGTTTCCTTTTCAATTTAGGGCCTGTCATTAAAAAAGTTACCCAGTTAAGGGTTATTTGACGAAATTCGTTGAAAAACTTGTTAAAGTCTAACGGATTGGACCAAACTGAAGTTAATTTCATATTCAGGGAGTTAAATGTAATTTCATAACACACAGCTTTCTCTCTCAATACGTAACACACTGAGATCCACTTTCTCTCTCTCCTTTCTCTCTCTATCCGCATTTCACCTGCAACTCCTTCGCCATTGCCATCGCCTTCACCTATCTCCCCCTCTCCGGCCAATCAACCACCGATTTCATCCCAATCGAACGACAACCTCAACCCAAACCAATTCCTCTCCCTAAATCGCTAACTTCTCCACCGTCTTCTCCATCTCTCTAATCGCCAAACGACGACCCAAGCTCCTCAATCAACCGGCAACCTCCTCCAACCAATTCGCCGGCGAACCTCCTCCATCATCAACCTCAACCTCCTTCAATTCCCTCCTTCTCCGATCCCAACACCAACCGGCGAATAAACCTATCCAACCCAATCAACCGCAATTCACCCAGAAGCTAAGCCCGTTGACAACAACCGCGTCCCCTTGAATCCTCCTTGCTCTAAACCAATTCGCCGTTATTCCTTTGAATCACCCTTACCCTGTTCTAAGCCCTAGCCAGTCACCACCGTAATCCTCTTCCTCTGTTCTCTCCCTCATGCCTAAACCAATCGACAACTTCAACCATTCCCCCTAAAACAACGACCTAACTCCCTCTCAATCTCCTCATTGTTATCGCTCCTTACCTCAAGGTCGATTGAATTGCCCTTCCCCCGCATCCAGAGCCAAGTCGATTCAACCCAAACCCATTCTCAACCTTCAATTTGAACCCCTGTTGGCGAAATTTGGCTAGGTTTTCGAATTTGGGGTTTTGACATAATACGAGGAAGAATCATTCGGAGCAACAAGGTGGAATTTGGAATTTCGGCCCGTTGTTTGTGTGTGCTTCATCTAATTTTGATTTCAATATCTCAATTTCATGGATCTGAAAATTGATTTTGTTGTTTTGAAATGTTGTGAGGTTTTATTTTCTGGTATTTTCATGTGGTGGTGGCGGTGACATGGTGGTTGTGGTGGTGGTGATGGTGTTAGGTTTGGTTGCAGTGGTGGAGGAAGGACAGGAAAGTGGCGGAGTTTGGTTGGAGAGAAGTAAAAGAGGGACGGTGTTGTGGTGATTTGAGGAAGGTGGGTTTTGTTGAAATACACTAAACAATGTAGAGTTTGATAATGGGTTGGGGGTGAATTTGATTGTTGTCATTTTGAAAGAATTAAGATGGATTTAATTTATTTATTTCTTTGAATTTGGGGTTATGAAGATAATGAAGGTAGGGATGAAAATGATTTGAAATTTGAAATTTGAAATTATGAAAGAATTAAGATGGATTTAATTTGAATTAAGGAAGGTGGGGGTGTTAAAAAAATATAAATTTATAAATTTATAATGTTTTTTTTTTAATTTTTTATTCATTTTGTTTTAAAATGTGATTATTTCATATTTTTTAAAAAATTATTTTTAGTCCTTTTATTTTATGAAATTACATTTAACTCCCTGAATATGAAATTAACTTCAGTTTGGTCCAATCCGTTAGACTTTAACAAGTTTTTCAACGAATTTCGTCAAATAGCCCTTAACTGGCTAACTTTTTTAATGACAGGCCCTAAATTGAAAAGGAAACTATAATAGGCCCCTCTACGAGAACATGTATACTACCTCAGGCCCTAAAAAGTAATTAACCCAATAAAATATGATGAATTTGAATTTTCAACACAATTGCAATTAAGTCTCCGTTTGTTTGCGGGAAAATATTTTTTGAAAAACGTTTTTCTTATTTTTTGGTGTTTGTTAAGCACCAAAAAATGGAGAAAATATTTTGCGTAAAATATTTTTTCCACTTTTCTAATTAAAATGATTTACGAATTTTTTCTAAATAAAACATTTTTCGAAAAATGTTAACACCCTCATATACACCTAACTTCCCATACATCTCCAAATTACCCAACCCACATCAAATTCCCTTCTGGGCTATTCCGAAGGATTGGGCAACAAAAAAGGGGCCCGAGACTAACCACTCCTACCCCATCCCATCATAAAAAATATGTTTATATTAAAATTATTTTTTACAATTTCCCCCCCCCCTCCCCCCGTCGGGTTAATTTTTTTTATCATTTTAAATTTATTTTTAACAACTCTCCACTCCCACCACCACCACCTTAAGATAAAAAAAATTATTTTTTTACTCATTTTAAAATTATATTTTAACAACTCCCCCTCTCCCAAGCAAATTTTTTATCCATATTAAAATTATTTTTTAACAACCCTCACCTACCACCCACCCACCCCCTCGCACGGTCAAACGTTTTTTAATTATAATTAAATTTATTTATTTTTAACAACTTCCCAACCTGACCCCACTCCCCTACCCTCGGCTACCCCTACCCCTCCCCCACAATCTCAGCTACCCACCCTACCCCACACGCTATCATATCACCACCCTAGCCTACCCTCATCTTACCATTTACATTTCCTCCACCACCCTATCCTATCCTATCCTACCCTACTCTACCCTACCCCACACCCACCCACCTCACCCTACTAATCCCCACTTTCACCCTACCACCCCACCTCCATCACCCTACCCCACCATATCTCTTTCAACCAGGGCCGGCCCTAGTGCAAGGCAAGTGAGGCCATTGCCTAGGGCCACCAAAAATAGTACTTATATTAGGGCCCCAAAATTTTACATATGTACTTAAGTGGCCTAGTGGTATAAGTGGCAGCCAAGAGGATAATTGGCCCATGTTCGATTCATGGTGTTAGCATATCTTGTATTTGTTAGTCAAAATTTTAGTACTCTTCTAGGCTTTTCTTATATTTGTCAAATTTTTAGTACTCTTCTTCTAGAATATTAAATTATTTACAATTTTCTCTATATTCAATTATCATCTTAATATTATTCTAGTAGTTATTTGAATACTTTGTGATTATCATTATAACTTTATTACAATATTTCTTTAAATTACTCAGAATTATCTCAAATAAAAAATGTTAACTCAACCTAATTATCAATCTTCACTAGTCAAGAATCTTAATCATTTTATTAACAAAATCTAAATTCTAGGGAATGATGAAAAAACATAAAGAAAGGTCTCGACCAAAAAGAACAATGTGGCAAAAGTAAGGGACAGAGAATAGAGATTTTAGAACGACATCGACCATCTACCATTGGGGATAAAAAAAAATGAGGGGCCCAAACGACGACTTAGCCTAGGGCCCCATTTATCACAGGACCGGCCTTGCTTTCAACTTATCTCAAATTATGTTTTTATTGAAAAATATTTTTATTAAACAAATGAAAATATTTTTCGAAAAATATTTTAGTTACCAAACAGTCGAAAACATGTTTATGTTATTTTTCGGAAAACATATTCATTTTTCGAAAATGGGAAATCATTTTTCGTAAATTATTTTACGCAAAACAAACGTAGCCTAACTATCGTAACCGAAAAGATATTTAAAAAAAAAAAGAAGAAGAAGATGATATTGTTGTTTATTATCAGTCAACTAAATAATCTACATTCATCTCATAACGACTAGTTTTATGAGTCAACTTTGGATTAAGTGGTTTAGGCAGTTTTATGTTGGAATTACGAACAATGCAATTCAAATGGTTGACCTAATTATTTACAGTGCTCTATAATTGCTCGGATAGTGGAGTTGTACATGCAACACGTTAGTAGTGACGCAAGTTAATTGTCAAAATTGGTTGGGTCAACTAAAATTGCCGGTGTCTAGTCGGTGATTTCTATTTGGGTGGGTGTAGGTCAAATGTGCAAAGTTAATGGTTTCAATCTCTGTTCTAAAAGACCCCGTCTAAGGGCGCCTAGGCTAGGCCCCTCTCCAACGCCTAATTCTAAGCCCCGCCTAGGTCCTGACTAATCCCGACTAATCCCGATTAGTCCCCGACTAGTCCCCGCCTAGGCGCTAGGCCCGACTTCGCCGCCTAGCATCCGCCTAGCGCTTTTTAGAACCTTGGTTTCAATTATTTCTCTCATTTCACAGAAGTTGCTTTATTTTTTATGATCAATTTTTTTGACCGACATTTATTCTAATTTTATTAAAAAATATATTTTGATAAAATTTTAAATTTTAAAAATATCAACAAAATTATGACACATCATCATGTGAATCAAATTTTTAAACAATTTTTTTTGTGACTTCAGTACGTATTACCCAATCTAATATGGGGACAACTTAAAAAGAGAAAACATATTTATTGCGGTGAAATGAATAATGTAAGTTACTTTCTAAATTTAAATTACAAGATTGAGAATTTATACTCCCTCCGTCCCACAACACTTTTTGTGTCGATACGGGAATTAAGATAAAAAGTGATAAATAAATATTATTTATTTAATTTTTATGCTAAATTTATTTGGTAGCATAGTTGATTTGATCTCCTTAATAAAAGGCATTTGAATTGTTAAAATAACTTTTTAACAGTGTTTTTTTTTTTTTAACTGAATAAAAGTGTTGAGTTGGGCCTAACTGGTAAAGCCCAACCCTCTATCTATTAATGCCACCATATTATCAGTGGGCTAGGCCCAATTATTATCAGGCCCAAGGTCCATTACCATGATCCATCGACTTAAGCTCATTGTCCGACCTATGAGGTCCCGATCTAGCTTGGTCCGATTCTACGATCCATGCATTATTCGGGTACGATCCAGACCTACCCATCAGTCAGGTTGACCTATGCCCAATGGTCGACCTCGACCTACAACTTTGCGTCGACCTACAGAGTCCTGGCGTACTTACAATTTTTAGCGTGACGAGACTCCCTACAAATTCAGAGTTATATATGAATCAGATCTCTAAATACGTATCTGTTCCTCAAATTAAGGGATTTCATGCAATCCTACTACAATTATATCTCTCATCAACAACTATAAATACAAGGCAACATCAACCGTTCCAAGGTAATTGCTTTTTGATTATTTGAGAATACATTGTTCCTTATAATTATTGAGCTCTCATACATATACTTACTCTCACGCCCGAGGGTCTTCGTCGGAGACCATTCCGGCTAGTCGTGAGTTTCGTGTTTCAGGTCAAGGACCTTACAGACAGGGAGGTGATCAATTGTTTCAGAAATGGGGTAACCTCTGAGGATTTGGACTACGAGCTGACAGTCCGAACCGTGACTACTCGACAAGAGCTGTTCGAGAAAGCTTATAATGTAGCGCTGGCTGAAGAGAGAAAAGAAAAGAAAAGTGGTAAAGGCCCCAAGGCTGAGGTCCCTGATGCTAACAAGAAAGACTCAGCTAAAAATGGGGGTAATAACAAGAATGGTAAGAACAGAACTAGGGCGACTGAGAAGGTTCCCGAAGCTTTCACCTCTTTGACAGTGAGTTGAACAGAGATTATGAATACAGTCGAGCTAGGCCCACCTGCCCCTATGAACCTAGGAAATAAATTCAGAAGGGATAACAGCAAGTACTGCGACTATCACAAAGACACAGGCCACACTACTGAAGATTGTATGAGCTTGAAACGCATCATTCAAAAGTGGGTCGACAGTGGGAGACTCGATGCGTATGTAAAGAGACCCCAGACAGGCGGTGGAGAACGACCTACTGGTGGGCCACAAGAGCCGAGGAGGCAGCCTAGATTGAATTTGGTCGTTATTACTGAGCAAGCAAGCAATACTGCCATTAAACACAAGATATTCCAGCTCAACAAGGCGCCTCATGTGCCACCTAAAAGGTACCTAAGAGACGAGATGATCTATTTCTACCCGGACGAGCTACCTACTAATGCAGCGGCTAGAGAGCAAGTTCTCGTTATCCCAGGATTAATAGATGGGTGTACGACGAGCAGACTCTTAATAGACATGGGGGCCTGCAAAGATATTCTGTTCTACAAAACGTTCCAGGAGATGGGACTCTCAAATGAGCAGCTCGAACGCTATGATGGTAGATTGGAAGGCTTCACCAACCACAGGGTCGATGCTAAGGGACAGATCGAGTTGGACGTCGACATAGGCCAACACCCCTTCAGAGTAGTTTCTAAGGTAAAATTTATTGTCATTGATGTAAATAGTGATTATGCTGCTATTTTGGGTATACTTGGCCAGATCACACTTGGAATGGTGGTCTCAATCCCTCATCACTGAGTTAAGTTCCCCACACTAGCTGGAGTCGGCTGTGTACTAAGTACAACTCGAGAATATCTTGACCATGTCCTACGAACAAGGAAGAAAAGGGAGCTGGAAATTGAAACTGCTGAGGGGTATCTAAAGATGTCTAAAATGGTCACCACAACTTCTCATTTATCTACGATCACCAGTGTGGAAGAGTCGACTTATCGCTCACATGACGAGGTCATGACTGAGTCGACACATCACTCGGAAATCACCATGGTCGATTCAGATGCAGTTATGGTCAACCAAGTCTTCATAGGCGAGCTATGCCTCCTGATTGACAATAACTCGGGGGCCACCACCAGTGAGATCGCAGCTGAGCTAGATGACATAATTGTTGAAGAAGCTCCACACTTAGGGGCCAAGGAAAGGCAGAGGGTCCGAGAAATCATCATAAAGACCCTACAGTTTAGAGATGGCCCGGAGTTGGAAGCTGTAGACGAGCTGGAAGCAGTGATAACAAATCCCTCTTATCCCGGGCAAAAAATTCAGATTGGAAAGCAGTTATCAGCTGAGGAAAGAGCAGAAATCAACGAGCTACTGAAGGAGAGCAGTGACGTCTTTGCTTGGCGAGTAGAGGATATGAAAGGGATCAAGGAAGAGGTCGCAGTTCATAGGTTGGAGGTTAACCCGACCATGAAGTTCAAAGCACAGAAACTGAGAAGCTTCGCTCGTGACAAAGAGGAGGCAATAAAACTTGAGGTACAAAAGCTTTTGAGTGCAGGTATCATCAAAGAGGCTACACATACCACCTGGCTAGCTAATGTGGTCATGGTGTAGAAATCCAATGGCAAGTGGAGAATGTGCATCGACTTTACCAACCTTAATCTTGCCTGCCCAAAGGAAAGCTATCCCCTACCCAGGATTGATAAGCTCATCGATTCCATTGCTGGACACTCCACTCTTAGCTTCCTCGATGCCTATTCAGGTTATCATCAGATCAAGATGCACGATGATGATGTTGTGAAGACGGCTTTCCAAGCTGCTGGAGGCATTTATTGCTACAACATGATGCCATTCGGGTTATAGAATGCAGGAGCGACCTATCAGAGGATGGTGAACAAGGTCTTTGCTTCACAAATTGGCCGAAACATGGAGGCCTACGTCGACGATATGATCATCAAAACAAAGGCCGGACGTCAAGTGGTCGACCTAAAGGAAACGTTCACCAATTTACGAGCAAACGACATGAAGCTTAACCCGAGCAAATGTGTATTTGGGGTAGCAGCCGGCAAATATCTTGGTTTTATGGTATCACAGCGAGGAATTGAGGCAAATCCTGAGAAGATCAAGGCTTTGGTCGACATGCAAGAGCCCACAAGTATCAAGGAGATGCAGCGACTTAATGGTAGGTTGGCAGCCCTAGGTCGCTTTATAGCCAAGTCGGCGGAAAGATCTCTCCCCTTCTTCAAATCATTGAGGGGGACGAAGAATTTTGAGTGGACGGCCGAATGTCATTCGTCGTTCCAACAGCTTAAGGAGCACCTCGCTACTCCCCCTCTATTGAGCAGCCCGACCATTGGGGAGACTTTGTTCGTGTATCTATCTGTGGGAGATCAAACAGTAGCAGCTGTTCTGGTTCGAGATGAAGAGGGGCTTCAGAAGCCCGTATATTATGTTAGCAAGGCTCTATCCGACGTTGAAGGCAGGTATTATAATGCAGACAAGGTCGCATATGCCTTGGTCGTGGCCTCAAGGAAGCTACGAGCTTATTTTTTAGCTCACCCTATTGTTTTGCTCACGAATGCACCCCTGAGAAAGATTTTGCATAAGCCGGAGAGTTCAGGTCGCTTACTCTATTGGTCAATTACTCTCACAGAATTTGACATCGAGTATCGACCTCGAAAGGCATTGAAGGCTCAAGCCTTGGCAGATTTCTTGGTCGAGCTGACGTTCACCAAGGAAGATAGCGAGGTGCGAGCTCAGAAAGAGAAAGCTAAAGGAAAGGAACTAGAGGCCCAAGCCGCAACTAGCTTACCCGACGATTGCTGGAAAATATACTCAGATGGGTCAGCAATAAGGAATGTTAGTGGAGCTGGGATAGTATTGATAGAGCCAGAATCAGGGGGGGTCTATGAGGAAGCATTGAGGTTCAAGTTTGACGTCTCTAATAACCAGGCAGAGTACGAAGCATTGGTCGCAGCCACGAATACGCCAAATGTTTTGGGGCGATCAGAATTATGGCGTATTGCGATTCCCAACTAATAGTCAACCAGGTCAGAGGAGAATACGAGGTACTGAATTCTACTTTAATCAAATAATGCGACCTGGTGAAAGAACTAATAAAAGACTTGGAGTTCTGGGAAATTCAGAGGATTGGTCGAGAGGATAACGAATTGGCCGACCTACTCTCGAAACTAGCCACTTCAGACGAGCCACATGGAGAACCTATCGCTTACCTCGAACATCCAGCATACGAGAGGGTTCGGATCCAATGCCTGGAAGATGCTGGTACAGAATGGGCTTACAACAAGTGTTGGATCGACAAAATGCGAGCTTACTTAGAGACGGGCGAGTTACCTGAGGACGAGAAAGAGGCTCGTGCTATCAAGAAAAAGGCTCCAAGTTATGTTATCTAAGGAGATGAGTTATTCAGGAGATCCTTCAGCAAGCCATTATTAAGATGTGTTCATCCTCAAGAAGTTACCCAACTAATGTACGAGATGCATAGTGGAGTATGTGGTGGACACCCGGGGGCCAGAACTTTAGCCGACAAAATGATAACAATGGGATATTATTGGCCACACATGAGGGCTGATGCCCACGATTTCGTTCAAGGATGTGATCAGTGCCAAAGGTTTGCCAATCTACCTCACCTGCCTACCACCGAGCAAACCCCGGTAATCTCAACCTGGCCTTTTGACATGTGAGGAGTAGATTTGGTCGGACCCTTCCCTCCCGCCCATGGAAACTGCAAGTATGTGATCGTTGCTATAGATTATTTCGAAGTGGGTAGAAGCAAAGCCACTAGCTCAGATTACAGAGGAAAACGCCATCAACTTCATCCATGACTTCATTTGGTGTCAATTTGGGATACCTCGAGCAATAGTGACGGACAACGGACTACAATTCTCCCAAGCTTTCGAAGATGAGATGAAGAGTGTCAGAGTCAAGCATTGGAAGTCGTTAGTTGCCTATCCCCAAGGCAACGGACAAGCTAAGGCAGCGAACAAATTGGTCCTTTCAGCGTTAAAAACTGGCTTGGTTGGTCACAAAAGCAACTTGTTGGACGAACTCCCCCTTACTCTTTGGTCAGTCCGCGCAACCATTCGGGGGCCTACGGGGGAAACCCCATTCAGTCTAGCATATGGATCGGAGGCCATGGAACCGGCCGAGCTGCGATTTCCCATAGCTAGAGTAATTCTCTTCGACAAGGAACAGAAAGAAATCAATAGACTGATCGACCTGGATTTGATCGACGAAAAGCGAGACACAACTCACTTAAGGATGGTAAATTACAAGCAGAAAACCAAGAACTATCATGACAAGAAAGTGAAGATAAGAGCATTTCAAGTCGGCGACTACGTGTTAAGAAGCATCTCGTCAACTGGAAGAAGAACCCAGATGAACAAGTTATCTCCCAACTGGGAAGGACCCTATGTCGTTACTCGAGTTATCAAAGAAGGAACCTACATGATCGCTCATTTGGATGGTGAAGAATTGAAGAACCCATGGCATGCTACTCACCTTATCAGATATTACTTCTAGTACAGTTTTTTAGCTTTTGAGTTAGTTCAGTTTTTAGTTTGAAGTTTGTTATAGTTCTAGCTCGCCGTTTTCGATGTAAGTTTGTTTCTACGTCAATAAAGTTGCAATTCTATCCAACATTGTATTACATTTTACATCGATTCTAACAAGCTCGACTCTTAGTCAGCTTCGTTCCCTTAAACAGGCCTGACATCTAAGTCGACCTCGTTCTAACAAGCTCGACTCTTAGTCAGCTTCGTTCCTTTAAACGGGTCTGACATCTAAGTCGACCTCGTTCTAATAAGCTCGACTCTTAGTCAACTTCGTTCCTTTAAACAGGTCCGACATCTAAGTCGACCTCGTTCTAACAAGCTTGACTCTTAGTCAGCTTCGTTCCTTTAAACAGGTCCGACATCTAAGTCGACCTCGTTCTAACAAGCTTGACTCTTAGTCATCTTGGTTCCTTTACATAGGTCAGACATCTTGGTCGACCTCATTCTGACAAGCTCGACCTTTGATCAGCTTCGTCCCCTAAACAGACTCGACTCTTAGTCAGTCTCATTTTCAAGAACTATGCAAGTCTAAGGTCGATTATGTTATCAAAAAAAAAGCCAGTCCGATCAAAAGATTATAAGCGACGTATTCATTCCAATAAATCTAGCTCGACATACATTCATGCTAAAGTCAAAAGCATAAAATTCCAAATATAAAAGTCAGCTACGATTAAAACAAAAGCTCAGTCCCCCAAAGCGGGCCAGGACTAGAGCTAGCAAATATTTATAAGTTAAGAATGACTCCCAAAAAGCTGGGCCAAGGCATCAACATTTACAAAGCAAAATTAAAATTGTTTTGGAACTTGTTCTCGTTACACCAAGGAAAAAGCTAAACAATTGGCCCGTCGTTGGCTTGGTCCGGCTGATCATTGGTAGCTTCCTCTTCTCCATCTTCATCCATCTCTTCAGCCTCCTGGATCTCTTAAAAAAGGAAGTTAAAATTCCTCGGAGCTAGAGGAGGAGCAACCCATGGCTCACATTCGTCTTCTTGGTCCAACTGGGCAATAAAGGCAAGGTCGTTGTCAGTGTAGGGCACGATAGAGTGACCACCGCGAGCAACGGGGTCATACTGAGGTTCATTCGCCCATCGAGCTAATTGCTCCAGAGAAACGTCAGCTGTCGGATCAGTGAGAGCTCGTCGTGCCATATGACGCCGACCTGTATCAAAAAGACTCTAACCTTGGCGATAACGACATTATAACACTCATCACTCTCTTTGAAAGCTTTAACGGCAGCCTCCTCCCAAGATTTTCGAGCTGCTAAATGATCGTCAGTCATCGTCAGGACCCGCTCGTTGGCTTCTTTGAGTTTCTTAGTCAGCTCCCCATTTTCGTTCTCCAGAGTAGATTTGTCGGCCTTGACAGCATCGATCTCTTCCTTCAACGAAGCATTCTTCTCTTCAGACTCCTTGAGATCAGCCAGGGCCTTGTCCCTATCAGCATCGGCTTTGTCCCTCGACATCTTCATGGCATCATAAGCAGAATCCAGATCGTTGTATTTCTCCTTCCACTCATCTATCTCCTTCACCTTCCGAGCATAAGCACCAGTGGCAATCTTCTCCTTCTCGATGGCCGCCCTCCACCCACTCTTGGCCTGCTCAACAAGGGTTAAGGACTGCATCCACAAATGGCAATAAGTTAGCTCGATAAAGGAGTACATACGAAGGGAAGCAATAAACATGACGACCAAAAATGATGAAGAAAATCAAGTTAACTAGTACCTCGCAGTGTGATAGGCCGGATCTATCTGCAAATTCTTCTGGAGTTAGTCCCTCCTTATCAAAATGAGCTTGCATGTTGGGATCCACAGCTCGACGAATGACAGCCTGCCCATAACCCAGCCCGGGATAACGTCGGCTTGTACAATCGATTCCAGTAAGAGCTAGCACATCACTGAGTCTCTCCACTTCAGCACGAACAAAACCTGGAGTGATTTCCGGAGGAGTTTGAGGAGGAGGATCATTCGAAGTTCCAGTTCCATCCAAGTCTTTGCCGAGCTTCGACCTTTTCCTTATTGATTGCAGAGGGACGTCGTTATCAGCCTTCTCGTCATCTCCCAAGTCCAAGTCAATCAAGTCTGTGGGGTTGGAGAAGGATAGGTCGCGTATGGGACTAGCTTTCGAGGTTTTCTCCGAAGATAAATCTATCTCTGCACCCCCAACATGTTCAGTGTCGGGCTCATCAATCAACTGGAAGGGCCCCGACCCATCTACAGGGATCGTCCCAGTGCCGACCTTGGGCAATAACTTATGGCGATCAGCAGTCTCCTTCTCTCTAGCGGCCTTAGCATTGGCCTTCCCATGAGCTTTCTTCCCCGCCCTTCGATCAGCCAAGCCTGCAACTCGATTCATAATGGCCTGTTGCTCGGGAGTCAAAACTGCATAAAGATCAAAAACCAAAGTGTTAGTTCGAAAAATCAAAGTTTCATGTACGAGCTAAAGTTCTACGTGCGAGCTAAAACATGTACGAGCTAGGTTTCTACATGAAGGCTAATAATTCACTGGCAATCTAGAGGACAAGGGTGAGCAAACACTTACCACCAACATGCTCTCCTTGATCTTTACAATAGTTGGGGACCTTCTGACAAAACTGACACTTATCCTCGAACCTGCCCAACGCAGGGGTCACCCAATCAGGATATGTAGGGCCCCTTACAACTATGGTCAATGGAACTGCATCATCATCCCCTCCCTGCATCATGCCAGCCTGAATATAACAGTCTTTGCCCGTTTGAAGGGCATCCCAGTTCACAGTACCCCTATGAGCCACCAACCTCAATTTCTCAATCAAGTCCTTACTCCAGGAAGGAACCCAGTAATGTTTCTCCTTCATTTGCCCAGAATTTTCCGCGGGGAAAGGAAACTCCCACCCTCTCCTACTCTCTACCAGTATCACATGCAGGGCCGGTCCTGTGATAAATGGGGCCCTAGGCTAAGTCGTCGTTTGGGCCCCTCATTTTTTTTATCCCCAATGGTAGATGGTCGATGTCGTTCTAAAATCTCTATTCTCTGTCCCTTATTTTTGCCACATTGTTCTTTTTGGCCGAGACCTTTCTTTATGTTTTTTCATCATTCCCTAGAATTTAGATTTTGTTAATAAAATGATTGAGATTCTTGACTAGTGAAGATTGATAATTAGGTTGAGTTAACATTTTTTATTTGAGATAATTCTGAGTAATTTAAAGAAATATTGTAATAAAATTATAATGATAATCACAAAGTATTCAAATAACTACTAGAATAATATTAAGATGATAATTGAAT
The DNA here is from genome assembly GCA_022495995.1 of Adenophora triphylla var. japonica. Classification (NCBI taxonomy): domain Eukaryota; kingdom Viridiplantae; phylum Streptophyta; class Magnoliopsida; order Asterales; family Campanulaceae; genus Adenophora; species Adenophora triphylla. The sequence goes on from JAFEMH010001764.1 coordinate 333,913, forward strand.
ATAGAGAAAATTGTAAATAATTTAATATTCTAGAAGAAGAGTACTAAAAATTTGACAAATATAAGAAAAGCCTAGAAGAGTACTAAAATTTTGACTAACAAATACAAGATATGTTAACACCATGAATCAAACATGGGCCAATTGTCCTCTTGGTTGCCACTAGGCCACTTAAGTACATATGTAAAATTTTGGGGCCCCCTAATATAAGTACTATTTTTGGTGGCCCTAGGCAATGGCCTCACTTGCCTTGCACTAGGGCCGGCCCTGATCACATGGGAGTTCTACCCCATCACTTTATCGGGCAAATTTATGAAAAGTTTGGGGGCATTCTTTTTGGCCGGGGTACTAAACCCACGGGTTCGCTTGTCATAGGATACCTTAAAGAATTCCCTAAAGACATGGACACAAGGCTCATATCCCAGAAACCTGCACACCATTGCAAAGCAAACAAGTACTCTACAAGTATTGGCCCCTAATTGCATTGGAACAGCCCCCAGACACTTTAAAAGCTCACTGACAAATGGGTCCAAGGGAAGACGCAAACCCGCCTCAAACTGGCCATAAAAGAAAGCCACCCTGGTGGGGTCTCTGACTTTGTCCTCCCAGCTCAGTTTATCAAACTCTTTGGCCGTCAGATGGGATAGGCTGAATTCTTCTTTATCAACCCCATAATACGGATATAGTATCCTGAGCCGATCCTCTGAGCCTTTCTTCCCAATTTTTGGTTTGGGGATAACATAACCCCTTTTATTACGACATGGGACCGCTGTGGAGCAGAAGGCATCCACAATGTTGGTAGAAGGGGAGCTCATCCCAGCAGAGGTCGTCGCCCTTTCCCGAGTCGACATATCTGAAGAACAACAAGAGGAACAGGGGAATCAGTCCTATATGCAGATTCAAGGGACCTAGGGTACCTACTAAGGGGCGACCTAGATTCCCCCGGAAATCCTTTTCTATCCCTAAGGAAAGAGGGTTTAGTGGGACCTCTGAGATAAAATAATACTATGTGATCAAGTAGCTCGTGGAAAAGATGAAAGGATGTAATTCTGGGGTCGTCAGTTCCCAAATCTTCTAGGGTTTCTCCTACTGGTAGGGCTAGCTCGCCAAAGAGTAAGCCCCACCTGGTCAAGACAGAGGCGCATTCTTCAACAGGAATCTCCCTCCATACTCTACCTAAATGTTTGTACACCCTACGAATTACAGAGCAGCAACCATAGCCGGCACCAGGTTCACAACTAAAATTCCTAGCCATGGCGAGAATTCAACAGGGAAAGAAAAAAAAATTAAACCCTAATACCAAGAATTAGAGGGGTACCTTTCTCAAAATCACGAAGACGAAAGCTGGAAGGAAATCGGAAAAGCCCAAGTACGTCGGAATGGCTGGGAGTATATATTTGCTTTCTCTCTCACTGGTTTGCTCTAGAGTTGGGAATTTGTAAAAAACCGAAAAGGAAAAGGTTTTTCCTTATATACCTCTGTTAAATCCTTTCCTGAATTGGGATGGTTTTTTGGCTCTAAACGGTTAAAAATTGTCATTAATGCGGAAAACGGTTCCCAAAGCAGTTTACCAAACGTCAAAATTATAAATGATTACGGAAAAACGACGCTCTTCCAGATCTAACTGTTCGCTGTAAACGTTCAGGATTAAGCCACGTCACCTTTCGGTCGAATAAACATCAGCCCGAGCATCGACTTGCGAGTCACTTCAAGCTTCATCAAAATTTCTTTAACTTCCTAGTCGACAAAGTCAACTCAAAAAGTTGGGGGCCACTGAACAGAATAAAAGTGTCGAGCTGGGCCCAACTGGTAAAGCCCAACCCTCTACCTATTATTGCCACCACATTATCAGTGGGCTAGGCCCAATTATTATCAGGCCCAAGGTCCATTACCATGATCCATCGACTTAAGCTCATTGTCCGACCTATGAGGTCCCGACCTAGCTTGGTCCGACTCTACGATCCATGCATTATTCGGGTACGATCCAGACCTACCCATCAGTCAGGTCGACCTATGCCCAATGGTCTACCTCGACCTACAACTTTGCGTCGACCTACAGAGTCCTGGCGTACTTACATTCTTAGCATGACGAGACTCCCTACAAATCCAGAGTTATATATGGATCAGATCTCTAAATATGTATATGTTCCTCAAATTAAGGGATTTCATGCAATCCTACTACAATTATATCTCTCACCAACAACTATAAATACAAGGCAACATCAACCGTTCCAAGGTAATTGCTTTTTGATTATTTGAGAATACATTGTTCCTTATAATTATTGAGCTCTCATACATATACTTACTCTCACGCCCGAGGGTCTTCGCCGGAGACCATTCCGGCTAGTCGTGGGTCTCGTGTTTCAGGTCAAGGAGCCAGGATATTGATCGTGCCACGTGGACGGAGATTGATCAGCACGATTCTTGCAGCATCATATTGAATTATTGAAAAAATAAAGGAAATGTTAAAAATATCATGGCTAAAATAAAACTTTTAGTTTCATGGTACATACTTCATCTCTTATGTTTAAATCTCCATTTAGTTTGACATATTGAATTTGAAATCTCCCTCTTCAATTATTTCTATTTCAGCTGCATATGTTCATGTTATTATAACTTTTTTTATTTTTATTATTTCATTTAGCAAGGTTTCCATATTGTTGTTATTTTTATATTGATATTTTTATAATTTTTTCTTAATATGAACATTTAATATTTTTTCCTGTCCTAACTCCTAAATGAATGTCTATTTTTTTAAAAGAAAATATTCATAATAAGTAATCATTTTTGTGAAAAATTAAATTTATAATGGCAATAGGGTGAAATCATTAAGATCTTCATGCATTTATGCTACGTAAAATCTAAGGAGAAACGCGTTTCTCCTTACTGTATGGAGAAACGAGTTTTTTAATATCCAGAAACCTTCAAAATGAATATCCAGAAACCTTCAAAATGTTTCTGGATATTCATTTGATGGTTTCTGGATATACATTTGAAGGTTTCTGGATATCCAGAAACCTTCAATAAACAATTTCTGGATATGCACCTAACACATTTCTGAATATACATTCACATACTTCTGGATATGCACCTAACACATTTCTGAATTGTCAATTTAAAGTTTCTGGATATTCATTTTGAAGGTTTCTGGATACTCATTTTGAATGTTTCTGGATATTCATTTGATTGTTTCTGAATATACATTTGAAGGTTTCTGGATACTCATTTTATAGTTTCTGGACATGGTCAATTGTGTGTTTCTGGATATTCAATTTGGTAGTTCTGGATATTAAAAAACACGTTTCTTCATAACTTATGGAGAAACGCGTTTCTCCGGAGACCTACTCTTTATGCTACTAAAATAATTTAAATTCTTATTAAAATAATAGTTTTTTAGAAATACACTGTAATAATTAATCAAATATTAAAAAATCATGCCAAAAACTTGTAAAAACGCGTTTTTTCTAAACAATTGAAAAAACGGGTTTTTCAATCGTATATGTATATAAGTTCGTCGTATTCCTCACATACTTTCTCTCACTACTCTCTCACTAGACGTAATCAGTAATAGAGAGCTTGCTCGCTCTCTCTAATCGGCATCAATGGCGTCCTCACCAGCCCTTGCTCTCTAATGGATTCTCTCCACACCAATTCGCTCTCCCTAACCGCTTCTTCCTCACCGGAAACCTAACACAACCCTCTCTCAATCGTCCCTCAATTCCTCACCGTTCTCTCTCCCTACCTAACTGGCGACCCAATTCCCTTCAACCTAGCTCACTCCCTCCAATCGATTCAACACCAGTAAACATCACCTCTCTCCCTCAATCACCAGCTGAACCAAAACAACAACCCAATTACTTCCCTCAATCTTCCTCACAAGCTCTCTCTCTCTCAATACTCTCTCTCTCTCTAAACGAAAAAACATTGCTCTCTCTCCGGAATATAGGCTCGGACAATGGGTGTAATATAATTGCTTTACTTGGATTTTTTGTTTTTGTGCTTCATCTTGGATGCCAGTGCATGTGCTTCGCAGTGCCAGTTCATGTGTTTTGGAGTGCCAGTTAATGTGTTTTGAAGTGCCAGTTTATGTGTTTTGTTTGGGAATTTGAGGATTGTTTGATTTTGAATGCCAGTGTAATTGATTTTGAATGCCAGTCCATGTTTTTTTGAATGCCAGTCCATGCTTTTTTGAATGCCAACAAAAATGATTACTGATTTTGAATGCCATGTTGGTAATTAATTAACAGCACCACAGATTAAACAGGTAATTTAATCAACAGTAGGGGAATTTATTAACCAAGTCAAAACCGTACCAATCAATAAGCCAATAGCAAAACCGACAGCAAGGAAAACGTGATCAGGAAAACAAACAGAAACAAGAAAATAAACGATTAGAAAACTTATCGTGATTTGATCGAGTCACCTTAGGAAGACTGTCCTAAGAGAAAATATTGCCCCCAATTGGTGCAACTCAGGTACAGGCAAATTTCTCCGAGGATAAAACGATCACGGATTACGTACCACAAATCAGCACACAGGTAGGTAATCACCGGCGGTCCTATCTCAGTCGCCTTGAATCTCACGAACGAATCTCTATGAACAGGGAGTAATTTAGCAATGAAATAAAGTAAGAGAATTGATTTTCTCTTGTAAATCTCATACCAAATTCGGCTGGAGGAAGTATATTATATATACATGTGGTTATTTTAGGGTTTAGAGTCTGCAATTCGGCCCAGGAAAATCACAGGCCCGACACGAGCGCGGCCGACCTAGAGGCTTGCGCGATCGCGCTATATGCCAGGCCATTCTGGTGGAGTTTCGGTGGACCAGCGCGGTCGCCCTTGGGGCTTGGCGCGGCCGCCCTCCATGGCAGTGCTTCCGACGTGATTTTCCCCCTTAGCCAAATTCAGTTCAAGCCACGACGCTCCAAGGTCATAGGACTATGAACTTCCTTACCACATATATCAAATATTCCAACAATCCCCCACAAGTTCATAGAAATATGACGTGTACAGATTGTCCATTGCCATGCTTTCAATAATGGTACCTTCCGGCTTGAACCACTACCTATGTTATCCAACGTAAACCTCCACAGGATCAGATGAATGGGTGTCTTGAATCTGATGCCTTTGGATGTAGAGGCCTTTGCTGGTAACAAACACGACAAAAGCTATGATAGGCCCTCTATCGAACACTTGACGCTTATAAGCCATACGTCCCGATCCTCTATCATGAGTGCTTTCAAGGAATAACCCGAATTCCTCTAGTTGCGGCCAACAACAACACTCACTTAGCTGGGCATCTCAGAAGATGTACTGCTAACATCTTGTCTAAAAGACTTGATCCCATTCAAAGTTCCAAACTTTTACTTTATTAGCAGCTACGAGCACCTCTAGGCTATTCAGGGGATAGACTCAGACATGTAATTATGTCAATCTAACTTTAGGTGCTCCGACTTACCCCACAGCTTGTTATTACCACATTGAATCTACTTTGTGGGATCTCCACTCAGGTAGATTGGGTTGTTACTGCGTATGAATCAGACAGGGTTCAGTCCCATCCCCAACCTAGATTTTTGAACTAGAGCAAATTCTAGCCCTTTGGTTAAAGGATCAGCTGTGTTATCCTTGGTACCAACATAATCAACAGCTATCACCTTCCGAGACACAAGATCCCTTATAGATTTTAATCTAATTTGGATGTGTCTCCTGGTTTTACAGTTGTACTTGACACTTTTCAGTTTCTCAATTGTGGCAGTGTTGTTACAATGTACAGAGATAACAGGCATGGGCTTGCTGACCATGGGCAACTCGGACATAAGTCCTCGAAGCCATTCAGCTTCCAATCCAGTAGTGTCAAGGGCAACTAGTTCGGCCTCAAATGTAGACCTAGACAACAGAGTTTGTTTGGTCGACCTCCAGGCGACTGCAGCTCCGCCTAAGGTGAAAACATACCCCGTACAGCCATAACTTCCGGAGTTATAGGCAATCCAGCTTGCATCACTATATCCTTCAAGAACAGAAGGGTATCTACCGTAATGCAGCCCAAGGGAAATCGTTCCCTTCAAGTACTTGAGAACTCTATCAAGAGCTTCCCAATGTGCTTTATTTGGACATTGAGTATATCTAGCCAACCTAGTAACCGAGTAGGATATATCCGGTCTAGTACAATTGGCAAGATACATCAAACTTCCAATAATTTGAGAATATCTCAACTGAGCCATAGGTACTCCACTTTCATTCTTAGTAAGTGCAGCTGAAGGATCATATGGAGTCTTAGCTACTTTGCAATTCTTATAACCAAATTTCTCAATTACACTTTCAGTATAATGAGATTGCGATATGGTTATACCACTAGTTGAACGAGTCAACTTAAGGCCAAGAATCACACTAGCTACTCCCATATCCTTCATCTCAAACTTACTTTTCAAGAATTCCTTAGTAGTATTAATTATCATCATATCCGTTCCAAACAACAGAATATCATCGACATACAGACATAAGACAATACTACTATCACCAATACTTTTGCTATAAACACACTTATCAAACTCATTAGTAACGAAGCCAAACGGTGAGACAATTTTATCAAATTTCTCATGCCACTGCTTAGGGGCTTGTTTGAGTCCATATAAGGACTTAACAAGTTTACAAACCTTTCTCTCATTGCCAGAGGCCTCAAAACCTTCAGGTTGATCCATATAAATTTCTTCCTCTAGATCGCCATGCAAGAAGGCGGTCTTAACATCCATCTGATGGATAGGAAGATCATATACAGAGGCCAATGCAATAAGCATTCGGATTGTAGTTATTCTAGCAACTGGCGAATAGGTATCGAAATAGTCTATTCCCTCCATTTGCTTGAATCCCTTAGCCACTAACCTAGCCTTAAACTTGTCAACGGTTCCATCCGGTTTCAGTTTCCTTTTGAAGACCCACTTACATCCTATCGTGCTACAATTAGGAGGGAGATCGACCAATTCCCATGTCCCATTAGAGACAATAGAATCCATCTCACTCTTAACAGCATTCTTCCACTGCTTGGCGTCAGAAGTGGCCATAGCAGCTTTGAAGGTTAGAGGATCACCCTCGACATTGTAAGTGATGAAATCACTTCCATAGTCCTTAGTGGTCCTTCCCATTTTCTCCTTCTTAGTTCAATCTCATCGTCAGAATGAGTTGCACTAGAATCAACCCCCACATTTGTCAGCTCCTCTACTTGAGCATGAATTGAGTTAGTGGTTGGGTTAGATTCTTTAGGAAGTCCGTCTTTCATAGGAAACACATCCTCAAAAAATGTTGCATCACGTAACTCAACTATAGAGTTCACATCTATGCCAGAAATTTCAGATTTGATAATTAGAAATCTCAATGCATAGCTTGTTTCAGAGTAACCTATAAAGATAGCATCAACAGTTTTAGGTCCAAGCTTTTTCCTTTTGTGTGCGGGTACAAGTACCTTTGCAAGGCACCCCCACACTTTTTAGTGTTTTAGGCTTGCCTGTCGACCTCTCCAAAGTTCAAACGGACTTTCCTTTCTATGTTTAGGAGGGACTCTATTCAGAATATGGCAAGCCGTATTCAAAGCCTCTCCCCACATATATTTGGGCAGTCCAGAACTTATGAGTAAAATGTTAATCATATCAGTAAGGGTTCTATTCTTACGTTCAGCAACATCATTAGATTGAGGGGTGTAGGGAGGAGTCTCTTCATGTACAATTCCGTTATCTTGGCAATAATACATGAATGGGTTAGACTCATATTCACCTCCTCTATCAGATCTTAACCGCTTAAGTTTCTTGCCAGTTTGTGTTTCTGCTTCATTCTTAAATATAATGAATTTATCTAATGCTTCATTCTTAGAATTAAGCAGATAGACATAACAGTATTTACTAGCATCATCAATAAAGGTGAGAAAGTATTTCTTTTTGTCTTTGGTCAACAAGCCATTAAATTCACAAATATCAGTATGAACTAAATCTAGAATTTCAGAATTTCTCACAACCGACTTAAACGGACCTTTAGTAGATTTTGCTTCAACACATACATGACACTTAGAATTTTTATCAATAGCATGTTTAGGAATAATATCTAAATTCATCATTCTTTTCACAGAATCATAATTAATATGTCCTAAACGACCATGCCAAACATTTGAAGATTCAATGGAATAAGAAACAGGATAATCAATAGAACTAAAATTATTGTGCGAACAAACATCAGTTTCAACTCTAATTTTAAATAAACCATCCGAGGAATAACCTTTTCCCACAAAACTACCAGAATCCAAAATTATGACCTTATTACATTTAAAAGAAATCTCAAATCCTTCTCTAACTAAACTAGAACCACTAATAATGTTGCGACGAATATCAGGAACGTGATACACTCGATGCAAGGTAAGAATGCGCCCATTAGGAAACTTCAGGTCCACGCGTCCAGTCCCAAGCACCTTTGCAGCACTAGAGTTTCCCATCGTCACTGATCTACCACGCTCAGGCTGGTAAGACACAAATAGCAATTTATCAGTACAAACGTGCACATTTACCCCAGTGTCAACTAGCCACTCGTTGGGTTCATAGACAGTAAAGATTTCAGGATAAGAGGTTACATACTTTGTAACATTGCAGGTCAAAGCATCAACTCCAGGTGCGTCAGAGTCAGGATCATCATAATCCTTCGGACCCAACACCATGTTGACTGCATGATGGTCATCAGCAGAGCCTTGTGGTCCTTTTCCTTTCTTGGACGGGCAGTCCCTAGAAAAGTGTCCACCTTCTCCACAATTCCAGCAGTTCAGTTTTGCTTTTGGCTTCTTAAAGTTATTCTTCTTAACTTTAATCTTATCATGGTTTTCTTTATCCTTAGAGTGAGTTTTCACAGCTTTTCCTTTAAACTTGCTTTTACCAGTCACCATATTAGCAGCAGCCTCCACAGGTACGCTAGGTTGGTTACCATTATGCACCTCCTGAATCGCAATTGCATTCATCAGCTCATTGCGTGTCAAGCTTCCAGTACGATGCTTGAGGGTCATACCGAATTCCCCCCAAGATCGAGGAAACTTCTCAATAATAGCCATGACAGCGAACTTATCAGGAAGTCCCATGTCAGCATCCTTGAGCGATTGCAAAATGATTTGGAGTTCGTGCACTTGATCGGTAACCGACTTTCCCTCACTCATGCGATAATTCAGGAACTTACCCACTTGGTACTTTTCCACACCGGAGTCATCGGTGTTGTACTTTGTGGAAAGCGACTCCCACAGTGATGCAGCAGTGAGAGGAGCAGAGCAATAGACATCAAAGAGTGCATTCGACAAAGCTGACAGAATGCATCCTCGAACAACATCGTCCTGCTCCTTCCACTGTTTAACAGCAGCCACACTAGCGATATTATCGGCTTTCAGAGCGGGACATTTGGATGACAGCATACCAGACATGCCCTTAATTGACAGCCAGATCTTCATGCGTTCAGACCAACGCTTAAAGTTCTTACCACCGAACTTTTCCGGAAGATCTGAGGTGTCAACTAGGGACTTAAATGGAGAACTAGAGGTACCAACAGACATGATTCAATAAACTATTTTCTCTTAGACTGTTGGTAATTAATTAACAGCACCACAGATTAAACAGGTAATTTAATCAACAGTAGGGGAATTTATTAACCAAGTCAAAATCGTACCAATCAATAAGCCAATAGCAAAACCGACAGCAAGGAAAACGTGATCAGGAAAACAAACAGAAACAAGAAAATAAACGATTAGAAAACTTATCGTGATTTGATCGAGTCACCTTAGGAAGACTGTCCTAAGAGAAAATATTGCCCCCAATTGGTGCAACTCAGGTATAGGCAAATTTCTCCGAGAATAAAACGATCACGGATTACGTACTACAAATCAGCACACAGGTAGGTAATCACCGGCGGTCCTATCTCAGTCCCCTTGAATCTCACGAACGAATCTCTATGAACAGGGAGTAATTTAGCAATGAAATAAAGCAAGAGAATTGATTTTCTCTTGTAAATCTCATACCAAATTCGGCTGGAGGAAGTATATTATATATACATGTGGTTATTTTAGGGTTTAGAGTCTGCAATTCGGCCCAGGAAAATTACAAGCCCGACACGAGCGCGGTCGACCTCGAGGCTTGCGCGACCGCGCTATATGCCAGGCCATTCTGGTGGAGTTTCGGTGGACCAGCGCGGCCGTCCTTGGGGCTTGGCGCGGCCGCCCTCCATGGCAGTGCTTCCGACGTGATTTTCCCCCTTAGCCAAATTCAGTTCAAGCCACGACGCTCCAAGGTAATAGGACTATGAACTTTCTTACAACATATATCAAATATTCCAACATGCCAGTCCATGTTTTTTTGAATGCCAGTCCATGTTTTTTTTAATGCCAGCAAAAATGATTATCAGTGTTTTTTTAGTGCCAGTGTATGTGTTTTTGAGTGCCAGTGCATGTGTTTTTAAATGTCAGTCCATGTGTTTTTGAATGCCAGTGCTTGTGTTTTTGAGAGCCAGCAAAAATGTCAGTGTAACAAAGTGCCAGTGTTAGTGTAACAGAGTGCCAGTGTGAAGAGTACCAGTTCATGTATATAAAAGTGCCCGTGTAAAAAGCGCCAGTGTCAGTTTAACAAAGTGCCAGTGCCATTTTACACTGGCACTTTATTAAGCTGGTACTGACACTTTTTTCACTGGCACTTTGTTACACATGCACTGACACTTTATCACACTGGCACTTTGTTAAACTGGAACTGGCACATACGAAAAAACACAAAACACGTTTTTTTTAAGTATCAGAAAAAACGCATTTTTTATAAGACCAACTCAAAAATCATACATCCATCGCACAATAATTAATAAATTGGAAAATAGTAGTGATACATACACCACTCTACAGTTAACAACAACAACAAAGCTCCCAAAACAATTTGGGACATAAAATAATATTACTCCGTATTTTATTTGCGTGTGAAATATTTTTGGCCCACGAGTATAACATGGTTTTTCAAACTGGATTAATACACGTGATATACACGTATACACATTCAAATAGCTGTCTGTTCTATTGGGTAGTAAAAGTCTATAATCCAAAATGCCACGTCAAACTAAGAGATGACATGGACCAATGAAATAACAGTTGAATAGTCGGTTGCCGAATTTTCGCGGGGACGGCGAAACGGAAAAGGAAATGGTAGTTGAGGGAACAAAAGCGCGACCCATTCCCACATTTCGAAGGCCAAGCCAGCGGCGCCTTTCTGGGTTTACCCAAATTAAGGCTGGAGCACCTCTTTTCTTAACCAAAGGAAAAATCACAACAGTTTAACAGTATTTGAAAGTTGACCCAGTGGAGTAGACATGTCCAAATAGAACCGCAAATTGAAGGAATCGGCGGATAAAATCGGAACCGAAAATCGGCGAGAATCGGAAATCGTTGGAACCGGGAACCGAACGTAACCGGGAACCAGATTGAAACGGTTCGAATACGAATCCACCATATTGGGAACCGAGGAACCGGCGGAACCGGGAATCGGCGGTTCCGGAACCGGGAACCGGCGAATGATCAAGGTAAGTTAAATGTAATATTTAGCATTTATTTAGTATTTGTACTTGTAGTGTAGTGTTGTTTTATTTAAATTAAACTAGAATTTAGATAAATGTAGCGTCTTTACTGTCTTAAGAGGTTTGGATTAAAAAAAAAAAAGTTAGATGGTGATGAAACCGGTGGAACCGTTGGAACCGGAACCGACGGATAGAACCGGAAACCGGATTAATATGGTTCGAATACGATTCCGACTATTTGGAAACCGGGAACCGGCGATTTCGAAATCGAAAATCGAAATCGAAACCGGAACCGAAACAGGAACCGTTTGGACATGTCTACGGTGGAGGAGCTAACTAAAATGTATAGGGGACAATTGCCCCCATTATTATATTTAAAATATAATTTATTAATGTAAAATTTATAAAATTTTGCAGATTTAGTATTATTTGTTAAAACTTATCTTCTTTGGATTTATAAAATTTAATAGAATTTTATTTTCTCCCATTAACGAAAATACAATTAAAAAAATTTATTGCGCAGTTTTTGTCTTCGTTAACAAAAACTTCTGACTCTGCCGGTGAGTTGACCTGATTTAGTCCTTATGCACACAGGCACATTATGTTGTTACCTGCTGCATGCCACCCTTTACGTGATCTTTTGACCCAATTTAGTCGTTAGTACGTTCCAGAATATGATCTCATTTAAATGAAAAATTGATTAAATTAACTTTAATAACTAATACTACCTCCGTCCAATCTAAATGTCCAAAAATGGGTTCGGCACGGGAATTAAGGAAAGTGAGGTAAGAAAGAGAAAAAGTGAGGTAGGAAAGAGAAAAAGTTTAAATGTTGTGAGTATGAAAAATTAAATAGGAGAGAGAATGAGTGGGAGGAATAGTTAGGAGAGAGAATGTTGTGAGTGTAAAAGTAAAGTAGGAGAGAGAATGAGTGGGTTGAATAGTGAAAAAAAATTTCCTTTTTTGGAAATGGGACATTTTCAATAGGACGCCCGAAAAGGAAAGTTTGGACATTTAGATTGGGACGGAGGGAGTATTAGATAAATTATTTTAATGGAAATTAAAAAGTTTTTTTTAGTAATATTTTTAATTGTATACCAATAATAAATTTTTGATATTGTTGAGAATTTTCTTTTATTTTTTTGGTTAAATCTCAGTTAAACTAACCATTAAAAAATTAGACTATTATTTTGAAATGGAGTGAGAAAATACATAATCACCCCGTCTTATAATATTTTTTTTTTTCAAGAAATGTACTAATATTATGTTTTTTTTTTTTTGAAGTGTCTAAGATTTTTACTAGAATACCTGTATAATATATTGATATGGTAAGGAGAAGTAGGTTAATTGACACCTACACCATAAGCCTGGTCAATGATGGTAAATCCAATACCAGAAAAGCCTATAGGAGTAAACTATATGAAGATTTATTTTTATTTTATTTTTTTGATAGAAAAGCCTAGGCAGTTTGATCATCTATTTTGGTTCATAGTAGAGGCACAAACTACGTGTATTTTATTTGGGGAAGGGTCAAATTCTAGATGATCTAGAAAACATTTATCCTTTGCTTCTTCAAACATAAGCACGTACTATTCAATTACTTCCCCCGCCCCAAAATAAATTTTATAAAGTATAATTTAATTATAGAACATTGTTTGTATCATGATATTTAAATAAATTATACGTTTTTTATTTGGAAAATTGACATATCTAATAAAAGTGACTCAATAGTAAAAATCAAATTTTCGACATCTAAATATCAATCCCCTTCTTCTTGGCTCCTGAGACATGCAAAAAAAAATTAAATAATATTGACATCCGGTAACGTAACTATTAGAATTGGACCATCGTTTTTTTAAGGGCTTGTAAATGATTGAGGTTATTCAATTGATCAATTATTTCACTAAGTTGATATGCGACAAATGAGATTATAACACGCTTCCTCGTGTGTATGCCAGCTCAGCTCTGATACGATAATCGTATATGTTTGATCAATTATTTTCTCAAAATTATGTGAGTTGTAATCTAAAAAGTAACACATAAATATAAACAATTCATAATATTTTTAAATACCGGCCGCATATTAGATAGTTGAATGTTTCATCGTGAAAGCAAGAAAAAGTTCCTTTTAATCGAATAAGTAGACACATAATAGACAAACATTTAGTCTATAATAATCCATAATTATAATCTAAAGGCATCCACTCCCAAGTCAGCAAAGAGACTAGGTCACCTTTTCCTACCTAATTCTACTAATTCAATTTCAAAAATACTTAAATTAGAAAGATTGCTTCTTCTTCTTCTTCTTCTGAAATTGTCTCCTCTCATTTTATTTATTAATTCCGATTAGTTTTATAATAATCCATAATTATAATCTAAAGGCATCCACTCCCAAGTCAGCAAAGATTGCTATTTGTCCCAAAATGACTAATATGAATATTGATTTTTTTTTATCAACCAAGGGAGCAGTGCTTTCCATAAATGATTGAATAACAAGAAGAGAATACGCTCCCGAGTTTTAAAACAAGAGAAAGGAAAGGAAATAACAAAAAACTTAATATATTTTTCTTTATAAAGTTGCTCCCGAGTTTTTTTCAGAAGAACGTGGAATGAAAATGAAGGATTTTTTTTTAAAAAAAATCTCTCATACACAATCCTTCCAAAAGTGGGAGGAATTGGAAGGAAATGAAATATTATGAAACAAATTTTTTGAGTAAACTTATTTTACATTCAAATATAACTCCTTCTCTTCTTTTCATTAATAGTAGACATGTAATTTAATTTTTTTCTTCTTAAACTAGTAAACACTTCAAAAAGTTATTGAATTCCCTCCCCACCCTTCCTCTTCTTTCTCTTCCTCTTCCCTCCTTTTCTCTTCTCTCCTTTAATAACTTGGGAGTGAACCCTAAGAGTTTAGGGTTTTATCTTATCTTATTGCTTTGTTTTAGTTCTCTAAAGAATATTAAGATGTCAGAAAAAGGAGTTACACTTGCAACTTTATAAAATAATGTTTTATCCATCTGAAATGAAAAACATTAGTTAAAATATACTTCTTTATTTCATAATTATCGCAATATAATTGTTAAATTTTTATAATAAATTAGTTTTATTTAATTATCCTGGTTTTACATTTTTCATGAATAAATTATAATTTGATAGTTTATGAAATTGATAGAATAATAAAATACAATAGTTATCTATCACCATCAAATTTTGGGATCTCCGGTCTCTCCAAGACTCCAACTTAGAGCCTTTACAATGGTAAAAATTCAAGTGAAAGCTTTTTTATAATTTCAATATGACACATCATTCTTAAGCAATATATTAAAATCTCTAATATTTTCTCACAATGGTAAAGCTCTTTTGTTTGTCTAGAAAATTGATGAAATTTAATTAAAAATCACAAAAAGTAGCTCTTTCTACAAAGAGCTACTCCTTAAAGGAGTTCCTCAAGATTTTTCACAATGATAAAAAGCTCTATATAGCTTTTTCACAAAAAATAAAAAGCTTTGAAAAAGCTTTCATTGTGAATGTTCTTATTATTATCAGTATATCTCAAAATAAATGTTAAGTAAATTTAAATTTAAATTTAAATTTAATTAATAATAAAATTTAATTTTTTTTTTGAAATTTATTTTAGAACAAATGGAGTATAAAAATATTTGAAATAAAAAAAATTATACAAATGTTGGAGAGTTGAGTGTTGACCATAGAGTTTTACAATTTCTAGGGGTGAGCAAAAAAAACCGTTAACACCGTTAACACCATTAACACCGAAAAACCGAATCCGAAAAAACCGAAACCGAACCATTTGGTTTGGTTTAGGTTTTAAAAGTTTAGAAACCGAAATTTTCGGTTTGGTTTAGGTTTTAAAAATTTAGAAACCGATAAGAAACCGTTAACACCGATAGTCAAAACTACGTCGTTTTATCTTATACTATATATATTATTTTTGGTGAAGAAGAGAATGTCCTTTAAAGTAGATCCCCATCACAAAGAACCCTCATGTCTTGAAAATTGATTGGAAGGAGAACAGCCACAAAACACGCCTAGAGAAACATTAAACGTGAAAATACGCAAAACGATTCATAACTTAAAAAAATGTAGAAGATGCAACTTACTGTTAGATCACCTCACACTACACGACCAAAGAAAGCCATTCTTGCTTTGATGTCATTTTCATTAGATTGCAAACAATCTAGAAGCTTTGGGTTAAACAACAATTTACTAGAGAAAATGCAAATACATACAACCTTTTGGAAGGAATTCACTCATGTTATTATGTAGGGTTCTTCTGGAGCTTCTTTTTAACCATGAACACTAAATGAACCAATTGATTTTTTGAGCTTAGGTTATTATATAGGATTTTTCTGAAGCTTCCTTCGAGCCATAGAACACTCAACAATCCATTAAGACACCGAACCAAACCGATATCACACCGAAACCGGTAATACCGAACCATTAAGAAACCGAAGTTAATGGTTTCGATTTACATAAAACCGATAGCTATTGGTTTGGTGTCGGTTTTATCCTAAAACCGATCCAAACCGATCCGTGCTCACCCCTAACAATTTCTTTTAAATTCTTTTTTCTTAAGTTTTTGTTATTTTATTTTTAAGTACCAAGTCATCGTGCTCCTCACGCATCCTAAAGAGCGTGCCAAAATGACAACAAAAACATATCGCCTGCTTCATGAGAATGACATCTTCAACGAACTATCCCCGCCTATAAATACGGTGAAAGTAGAAATGTTTTCCGGATATTATATTGAACTTGAATATTTCTCGCACTAAAACTGAAAGAAAAAAAATCTCTAACCGGAAAAATAGCAAACGACGTCCTGATTATGCCTTGCGCGGTGGCAATAGGAAATTCACCGGTGTTCATGTCGTCTCCTAGGGTTTCACCGATGTTTTCACGTAAGCCTACGATATCAGTCTCTTCTCCGTCAACGCTTGTTCTCCATCAAATGTCGTCGGCGGTAACATCTCCTCCTTCATCGTCTTCGGCGAATTTCTCAGCTCCGACATTGACTCTTAAGCTTCACAAACAGATTAGTGGAATTAGTATGGAATTTGTCAAGGATGGACCGATTTGTTCCGTCTCGTCGTTATCGTCGCCGCCGGCCGCTTCGAAGAGGAAGAGGCCGCCGATGATTGCCATTCCGAATGCGGTGCTTAGTTTCCTTGAGACGGCGGTGGATGTGAAGAAAGTAGATGAGGTGGCGGAGGTTGACGAGGAAGGGGAGGCGTATTCTGTTTACTGTAAGCGCGGGAAAAGAGGTGCCATGGAAGATCGGTTCTCAGCAGTTGTTGATATGGAAGGCAATTCGAAACAGGTATTTTCAATTTAAGGTTTTCTGTATTGAAACTTCGATTCAGTAGTCATAATGCAACCGCCAATTCTTGAATCAATTTAAACTAATTAGAACTCAATTTATGACAGAAATGTATTTGCATAAAAAACTGAATCTCTCTTTCAAATACAAGATAAACATAATCAAGCATAATTTGTGCATTAAGAATATTTTGACAATGAGATATATCGAATAAGTTGATAATTATTAAACTAAATAATGAATAGAGAGATAGTATGTTCCATGATTTAGTACGCCACGAAGTCTTAGATTGGTTGTCAGAACTTGGAGGAAGAAGATTAGATGCAAAATTGCTTTGACACATTTGCAAAATACGTACTCAAAATTTGTTTGTTTTACTTCTAGCATAGATTATTTTAAATCTTCAGGGTTTGGTACTCATATGATTTTTCTATATTTTTATAGGCATTCTTTGGTGTGTTTGATGGACATGGAGGGGTAAAAGCTGCAGAATTTGCGGCAAAGAACTTGGATAGGAACATAATGCGGGAAGTAATGAATAGATGTGATGAGGAAATTGAAGATGCTGTGAAAGAGGGGTATCTCAACACAGATGCTGAGTTTCTAGAGCAAGACCTTAATGGTGGGACTTGTTGTGTTACTGCACTGATCCGTAATGGCAGCCTCATTGTCTCAAATTCTGGTGACTGTCGTGCTGTTATGAGCCGAGGTGGAGTGGCAGAAGCCCTCACCATTGATCATAAACCTTCAAGAAAAGACGAGAAAGAAAGAGTTGAAAGCCTGGTAAGCAGCATTGCATGCTTCCTACATACAGTACTATAAGTTCAAAATCAAAAGAAAGGAAAAATAAATACTTCCTCGGTGCCTAAATGAATGTCCAATTTTAAGTTTGAAGGAAATTTAAGAAAGTTGAGATTTAAGCATTTTTAGTAGCTGAAGTACATAAAACCCTTAATGATCTCACCATGTTGCATCATTAGTGTTGGTGTGAATAATTAGAACTTGTTGTTTGATGATGAATGATTTAGTAACTTCTCCAAATTTGGACATTCATTTTGGGACAAGATTTTTGAATAAATCGACGTTCATTTCGGGACGGAGTAATAAATTTGGGTTGTAGATAAATATCAATGATTGTTCAACATTTGCTGATCAATGTACTTGAAAATGTTTGTACAGGGTGGCTATGTAGATTGTTGCCGTGGTGTTTGGAGAATACAAGGATCTCTTGCTGTATCAAGAGGAATTGGAGACAAACATCTTAAACATTGGGTGACTGCAGAACCAGAAACCAGAATTTTAAGCATTACACCTGACTGCGAGTTCTTAATCCTTGCATCTGATGGACTTTGGGATAAGGTAAATAAATTACCTCAACTTTGAATTCAGAAACTTTTAACATTAAACATATTTTCATTCCAAAATTCTAATAAGTGTTATACTTTTCCTTTTCCAGGTTAGTAATCAAGAAGCAGTAGATGTAGTTCGCCCCTTTACCGAAGGAATTGATAGCCCAAATCTGTCTTCTGCTAGCAAAGAGCTTGCTAACTTATCAGTAAAAAGAGGATCTGCTGATGACACAAGTGTTATGGTGATTCATTTACCTCACTTTCTTCCTTAAATGACGATTGCAGCCTTGCAGGAACTAGTTTTAGAGACTTAGTGTGCTCGTTGAGTAGGCAATAAAGACGATGAGTACATTTCATGGTAGTGTAAATAGCATGAAAAAATTCTTTCATAAAAAAATTCTCCCTTTGTCCCAAAATGAATGTCCAATTTCGTTTTTTTTTTTTCAAATTTTCTCTTAATCAAGAGTAACTTTGGACATTTTCGGACATTCATTGTGGGACGGAGGGAGCAGCGGTTAAGCGATAGCAGGAGCGGAACCTAGTTATGACCTGCTGCTGCAAGTGCTAATTGAAAAGATTTAGCAGTAGGCAAAGCTTGTTGTTTAGATATGTCACTGGTTTTCCAGCCATATTGAATTATTGACTCTTACTTCAGTAGATTAACCATAAACAAAGACTATTATAGTCTTGTAAATACTTGTATTTCCCTTTCAAAATGATTACATATAATGTAACCCTAGCAGAAGCTAGTTGTGATGTGAACCTATTTTACTCTGGAATATGGAATATATTGCAATTTATCAGAAGCTACTGCTGCAACTCCCTTCTCCCCTTTTCTTTTTAAAAAATATACTCCCCTATCTCATAATGAAAAAAAAAACATTTAGAGAATTTTTTTTTTTTCTAAAAGTAATACTCCCTCCGTACCGCTACAAACCGCACACTTTCTTTTTTGGGCGTCCCATTACAAACCGCACACTCCCAAAAAGGAAACTTTATATTAATAAAATATTCACCCTACTCCACTCATTCTCTCTCCTACATTATTTTAATACTCACAACACCATTATAATTTACTATTCCCCCCACTCATTCTCTCTCATATTTTACTTTTACACTCACAACATTTTATTAAAATATCATATTCCTTAATTCCCGCGCAAACAGTGTTAGTGCGGATATTAGCGGGACGGAGGGAGTATTCATTTTGGGACAAAAGAATATTTAAATTGAATATTTATTTAGGGACAAAGGAAGTACTGTATATTGTAAACATTATTAAATTAAAGAAAAAGTGGACCAAAAATCACTGAACTATACACTTTTTTGTGAATTTGACCACTAAACTCATTTTCGTTGCAAATAACACATTCAACTCATTTTTATTGCATCCATAGTCACCATCACTAACACCGTTAAATGGTCATGTGCAAAACATGTGATCATATTATAAGGAGTATTTTTGGTAGTTCACTGTTTATTAATATTCAAAGGTTGAACTTGTTATAAATATGTCACTGATCTATTCATCTTTTCTCATATTTGTCACTCAACTGCATTTTTTTTCTCACTTCAACCATTAATATTTACATTTTTTCTTCAATTATGTCATTATTCCGTTAATTGACATTTATTTATTGTTAAAGTTATTTACAAAATATTTAGTTTTTTAAACAGGTTGTCTCCCCCCCCCCACCTTCGTACCACCACTGCGAAAGCGAACACCACCACCATCAAAATAAACACCATCCACCATCAACGAAAACCAACACCATCCTCCTTAACCCAAAACCAAACACCGTACTCCACCAACACCACTCCCATGGCAGCCACCCATAACTACTACCAAAAACAACCTCGTCACACACACACAAAAAAAAAACAATCTGAACCATCCAAATCACAAGAAAATACATTACTACCCAAATAACAATAAGGGAAAAATACTGAAAAGTCCCTTAAAAAAAAATTCATATCCAAAAACACTACAAATAATTATTCTATAAAAAAAGCCCTGAAGCTAGATTTTCATTATCAAAAAGTTCAAAATTTAACGATTTAACTGATTTCATTAATTTAAGAATTTAAAATGATGAAAACTTGATTTTCTTTTCAATTACAAGTTTTACAAAGATAAAATTTATCCATCTTGAACAATAATAATAATAATAATTTACAAATAATTATATTACTATTATTATTAATATAATTGTAAAAAAATTAAAGTAATAATTTAAAATAATGTTGATAGTGATGATATATGGAAAATAATTCATGATTACTATAATTTAAAAGGGCAAGGACAAATCAGTACGCGTTATTATCTTTTCCTGACTTATTCCAAACTTGAGAAGTCTCTATTAGCTCACAACAAATAGGCATCTATCTTATTGCTTGGGCCGACTCATTATTATTGGTTCTCGCATGATGGTTCCCATATGACGGTTCTCGTATGTTGGTTCTCGCACGATGGTTCTCGAATGTTGGTTCTCGTATATTGGTTCTTGGTTCTCGTATGATGGTTCTAGCATCTTGGTTCTCGCATATTGGTTCTAGCATCTTGGTTCTCGCATCTCGTATCTTGTTTATTTGTTGTCATCTCTCTTGTGGGCCGAACTCGCCCAGACCAGCGACATTATTTTTCTAGCCTGTTAATATAGGCGGATTTCTATCGAGGAGCAAGGATGTAAACTCGTCATCTACGTGATTCGCGACTTGTGTGCATTATTTTACTCCTCAACTCGATCATGAATAATCGAGCTAAGGAGTCGGGGGCTTCTGATGTGCCCATAGAAAAAGATTGGACCCAATTACTCCAAAGAGGCTCAATAAATATGTTTCGGGCCCAAGCCCACATGTAAGTCTACTACTTGACTATATATACTCCCTCCCACCATTTACAATGTAAGCTCACCCCCTCTTCTCTCTCTCTCTAGAAATGTCTTGTGATAATATCAGTGTTTTAAAAATCGGGCTAGGCGGTCGCCTAGGCGGGGCCTAGGCGCTAGGCGGGGCCCAGGCGCCGCGACTTTTCTCTAGGCGGTCAATTAGGCGTTAGGCGGTCTAGGCGGTCCTAGGCGTTCTAGGCGGACCAGGCGGTCTGGGCGGATTTAGGCGGGCCTAGGCGGATTTAGGCGCGCCTAGGCGGATTTAGGCGGGCCTAGGCGGTCTAAGTAATATTTTTTTTAATTTTTTTTTAATTTTTTTGATTTTTTTTAATTTTTTTTATCCTTAAATGACGTCGTTTTATAAGGATTGAAAATGAAAACAAATAACACATGGTTGAATTTGACTTAACCTTAGTTTATGTTGTGGATGATGGAATACATTTATAATTTTCATATGCTCTATAACCTTGTGTCAAAATTCTCGGCCCCGCCTATGGAATATATATTTGAATTTGTCACTATGTATTATGTATGGACAGAAACTATGGAATATATATAAAAATGTGTGTAAATTCGCGGCCCCGCCTAGGCCCCGCCTCGGCCCCGCCTAGGCGCTCTAGGCGCTAGGCCCGACCTCGCCGCCTAGGAGCCGCCTAGCGATTTTTAGAACCTTGGATAATATATATGATATGCCATAGTAGATCGGATTGATGATTGTCACGCCGGAGGGTTTTGGGGGGAAAGGCCCCCCACCCCTAACGGTGTCTTATTTTGTAGGTCCCACCTTTATATCTGACCCGAGGGACATTCATCTGGATCGTACACCTTTGTCACCCCCGGTGAGCCATTTTTCATGGTAGCATCAGGGAGGGAGAAGGAGGCGGAGGGTTCAAAAGAAGGTAGCAGGGTGGGGAGGGCCCTGAATGAATGAAGAAGAGGGGGGATTTTAGGTTTTAGGTTTTTTTTTTTTTTAATTCAACCCCCTAGCTTTCAAAAGAATAATTAAACCTTAAATTTTATTTTTTGTATTTGGGACAAAATTATCGAAAATACCCCTTATAATCAAATACTCCCTCCGTCCCACGTGAATGCAAACTTATTTCTATTTTGGTCCGTCCCACGTGAATGCAAATTTCCCAAAATGGCAAAGAATATTCACTATTCCACCCACTCATTCTCTCTTCTACTTCACTTTTACACTCACAACATTCTCTCTCCTCACTATTCCTCCCACTCATTCTCTCTCCTATTTAATTTTTCATACTCACAACATTTAACTTTTTCTCTTTCTTACATCACTTTTTCTTAATTCCCACACCCAAAAAGTTAGTCCACATTCACGTGGGACGGAGGGAGTATACTGTAGATGATCATTTAATGGTGAAAAATTAACGGTATTAATGATAGTGACTATGAATGTAATAAAACAGAAGTTGAATACTCCCTCCGTCCCGGTAGTAAGTTCACAGTTACTGTTTGCGTGCAAATTAAGGAAAAAGTTAGTGGAGAAAATGTTGTGAGTATGAAAAGTGAAGTTGGAGAGAGAAAGTGGGGTAGGAAATAGTAATTTGATTGAGGTTGTGCGTATAAAAGTAAAGTAGGAGAGATAATTAGTGGGTGAAATAGTAAAGATTCTTTGCCATTTTAGAAAGTGTGAAGTTTGTAATGGAACGCCAAATGAGAAAAGTGTGCAGGTTGTAACGGGATAGAGGGAGTATATATTTTGCAACGAATAAGTTTAGTGATCAAACCTATAAAAGACAAAAAGATATACTATAGTACAGTGATGTTCTTGATGCAATTTTTTCTTAAATTAATTAAATTAATTTTTTGACTTGTATGTAAAGTCTGTTGGAAATGGGTAACGAAAGTTAAGTTTGACTTGTCGTTGACCTAACTTTCTAACGGAAATTCGTTAACTTCCAATGGAATTCGTTATTTGTTAACGAAGTAAGTTACAAAATGTATTCTACATTTAGTGTAGATTATGAATCTCATTTATTATCTCAAAATCATTTCCGGGTGAATGAGAAATTAATAACAAAATATTTGTAACTTAACGAGAGTTATTTAAAGGGTTTTTTGATGTTGTTTGATGTGCTCGGCCGAGCAGAGTCCTTGACTCGGCCGAGCAGAGCATAGCAAATTGGCCAAGTCTCTGGACAAGCTTGCTCGGCCGAGGCATATGCCTTGCTCGGCCGAGCAGTGAGATTGACACGGTCGTGCGAGTTACTTGACTCGGCCGTGCAGCTTGGCCCTCGGCCGAGCGAGTCCCTTGACTCGGCCGAGCAATTCCTGAACAGGTGTCAATTCAAAAGAAAAGTTGTGCCTTTTCAATGGAAAAGACACAAACCCCTTAACTCTCCTTATATACTTTCCCTCTGAATTTCAATTCATACATACAGTCATTTGAGCCTCTCTACCTACATTTGAGATAGATTAACATAACCAAATCATTTCATCTTGTTGCATCAAATTCCTTCAAGTCCAAAGTTCCAAACTTTCCATTGTTCGTTAGAATTGTTAATTTGGTGTGCTCCTATTAACAATTAGAAGTCGTTTCATCTCACGAGAAGTTTGTCATCAACCGTAAGCACCAGTGCGGGACAAATACTTCTTACGGAAATTGTGTTAAACACAAGACTCGACTATTTGTGGTTTGTTTTTTCAATTTTCGTTATATTTCCCGTTATCTTTCTCATCTCTCTTTGTTATTTCCTTAAGAAGCCTATCCAGAAAATCCCAACAATTGTAAGAAGTATTTCGACGTTTCTTAAGGCTTTCCTACAATGGCAAGTGAGAAAGACACCTCCGAATCATCCGGGCTTACTCCCCCTCAGGGCGATGCACCGCTCAAGAATGTTGCACCCGCTACTACACCGTCTTACTCGGTTCATGGTGAGAAACCCCCAAAGTTTACCGGGGTGGATTTCAAAATATGGCAACAGAAAATGCTATTCTACTTGACCACTCTAAGTTTGCATCGGTTCTTGAAAGAGGATCCGATTGTTGCAAAGGATGATCCCGACCCTCAAAGGCTTATGGCCAAAGAGGCTTGGGACCATGATAATTTTTTATGTAAAAATTACATTTTGAATGGACTCGATGATGCACTATATAATGTGTATAGTATCGTCGAGTTATCCAAGGCTTTATAAAGTATCTTGGAAAGGAAGTATAAGATTGAAGATGCCGGGTCAAAGAAGTTTGTCGTCGGCAAATATCTTGACTTCCAAATGGTGGATTCTAAGTTGGTAACAACTCAAGTTGATGAGTTCCAACTTATATTGCATGGTGTTGATGCCGAAGGAATGATAATAAATGATCCGTTCAAAGTGGCATCAATCATAGAGAAGTTGCCGCCTTCATGGAAGGACTTCAAAAATTATCTCAAGCATAAGCGCAAAGAGATAACTTTGGAGGATTTGGTTGTTCGTCTTCAAATTGAAGAAAATAATCGAGAAAATGAAGCCAAGGCTACCAAAGGAAAGATGGAGGCAAAGGTCAATCTCACCGAGGCAAGCACTAGCGGCACCAAAAGGAAGCATTCCGGGAATGCTAAGAGAGGGAAGAACAAAGGCTCCACAACCAAGAAGTTCAAAGGAGCATGTTATAATTGTGGCAAGCCGGGACATATAACAAAGGATTGTCGCCACCCAAAGAAGGAGGCGAACAATGTAGATGACATGGATCTTGATTTTGCTGCAGTGATCTTTGAGGCAAACGTGGCAAACTTGGATGACAATCCAAAGGAATGGTGGATAGATACCGGGGCTACCCGCCATATTTGTGCTAATAAGGAGAGTTTCTCTTCTTATACTCCCATTTTCGGAAGGAAATTGTACATGGGAAATTCAGCGACTTCCGATGTTCAAGGCATTGGAAATGTTGTATTGAAGATGACCTCGGGAAAGAAGTGACCTTGCTTGATGTGCTGCATGTTCCGGACATCCGCAAGAATCTAGTTTCCGGTGCTTTGTTGAGTAAAGCCGGTTTTAGATTAGTTTTTGAATCCGACAAGTTTGTATTAACCAAGAATGGTTTATTCCTTGGAAAGGGTTACCTCGAGAAGGGACTTTTCAAGATGAATGTAATGAATGTTATCCGCCAAGGTGCGAAGAATAAAAATGTTGTTTCTTATGTTTACTTGTCGGAAAGTCCTAGTTTATGGCATGATAGATTAGGTCATGTAAACTTCGACACTATTAAGAAATTAGTTAAACAAGATTTAATCCAAATAACTAAATCTGATTCAACTAATAAGTGCGAAGTTTGCGTTGAGGCAAAAATGACGAAGTCGCCATTTAGTGCCATACAAAGAAACACAACTCCTCTCGAGTTAATTCACACCGACATATGTGATTTAAAACTTGTGCAAACTCGAGGAGGTAAAAAGTACTTCATTACATTCATAGACGATTGCACTAAGTATTGTTATGTTTATCTCTTAAGAAGTAAAGATGAAGCCTTAGGGACTTTCGAGACTTATAAGAAAGAAGTTGAGAATCAACTTAACTTAAAGATTAAGAAAATTAGAAGTGATAGAGGAGGAGAATATGAAGCTCCGTTTGAAGGACTATGTTGGGAATCCGGCATAATTCATCAAACGACGGCTCCATATACCCCTCAGTCTAACGGAGTTGCTGAACGCAAAAATCGTACTCTCAAAGAGATGATGAACGCATTTTTGATAAGTTCAGGCTTACCCGACAACTTGTGGGGGGAAGCTATACTCACTTCTAACTATATTCTTAATAAGATACCCAAGAAAGGTATTGACAAAACACCCTATGAGTTATGGCATAATCGTAGGCCGTGTTATAAATACCTTAAAGTGTGGGGTTGTCTAGCTAAGGTTGAAGTACCTAAGTCAAAGCAAATAAAGATCGGTCCCAAGACGGTTGACTGCATCTTTATTGGATATGCCAATAACAGTAGTGCCTATCGATTCATAGTGCACAAGTCAGAAATTCCTGATATGAATGCAGGAATGACAATAGAATCAAGGAATGCAGTATTCTTTGAAAATATCCTTCCTGCCAAGGATTGGAAAGAAGGTAATTCTCAAAAGAGAACATATGAATCTACAAACGGTCCATCTCAAGTAGAAGATGAAGGACCTAGACGTAGTAAAAGGGCAAGAGTGAAAAAGTCTTTTGGTCCTGATTTTCTCTCTTTATGTTGGAAAACGAACCAGCTACTGTTAAAGAAGCGTTATCTGGACCGGACAGTACGTTCTGGAAAGAGGCTATTAATAGTGAGATAGAATCCATAATGCTTAATAATACTTGGGAGTTGGTTGATCTTCCTCCAGGATGCAAACCGTTAGGTTGCAAATGGATCCTTAAAAGGAAGTATAAGGCAGATGGATCTATCGATAAGTACAAAGCGCGACTAGTAGCCAAAGGGTTTAGACAAAAGGAGGGATATGACTTCTTCGATACATATTCTCCTGTCACAAGGATCACATCTATACGTGTTCTCATAGCTATTGCAGCAGTGCATAATCTTGAGATACACCAGATGGATGTGAAAACAGCTTTCTTGAATGGAGAGTTAGAGGAAGAGATTTACATGGAACAACCCGAAGGGTTTGTTGTTCCAGGTAAAGAGCAAAAGGTGTGTAAACTTGTAAAGTCGTTGTACGGACTAAAACAAGCACCTAAGCAATGGCATGAAAAGTTTGACCAAACTATGTTGTCAAATGGATTCAAGATTAACGAATGTGACAAATGTGTCTACATTAAAGGAACATCTGAATCATTTGTAATAGTCTGTCTTTACGTGGATGACATGTTGATAATGGGAAGTAATCATGAATTGATCATGAATACCAAAGGCTTGTTAAGGAAGCACTTTTTTTTTTTTTTTTTTTTTTTTGTGACATGAAAGATATGGGATTAGCCGATGTCATATTAGGAATAAAGATTTCTAGAACATCAGAAAGAATAGTCCTTTCACAATCCCATTATCTGGAAAATGTACTTCGAAAATTCAATGTCATTAACAGCCCTCCGGCTAAGACACCGGTAGACTTAACTCTACACTTAGCAAAGAACAGAGGGGAACCAGTTTCTCAGTTGAAGTATGCAAGAATAATTGGCAGTCTGATGTACTTAACGAATTGTACACGTCCAGACATTGCATATTCAGTGAGCAAACTAAGCAGGTTCACGAGTAATCCCAGTACAGATCATTGGAAAGCACTAATGAGAGTATTGAGATATTTAAAGTATACTATGAATCATGAGATACTTTATAAAAGATATCCAGCAGTATTAGAAGGATACTGTGATGCAAACTGGATATCGGACACAAAAGACTCAAATCCACGAGTGGATATGTTTTCACAATAGGTGGAGGAGCAGTGTCATGGAAATCCTCCAAACAAACATGTATAGCCAGATCCACGATGGAATCTGAGTTTATAGCTTTAGATAAAGCTAGAGAAGAAGCAGAATGGCTTAAGAACTTCCTGGAGGTTGGAGTAAACCTGTGCCTGTTGTTATGATACATTGTGATAGTCAATCAGCAATAGGAAGGGCACATAGCAGTATGTACAATGGTAAGTCTAGACACATCCGTCGTAGACATAATACCATTAGACAGTTGATCAAGAATGGGGTTATCACAATTGACTATGTGAAGTCAAATGATAACATAGCGGATCCGTTTACGAAAGGTATAAATAGAGATCAATTGTATAAACTGTTAAGGGGAATGGGCTTAAAACCCACAATAAAAGAATTCATAGTGGACACTCAACCTTGAGAATTGGAGATTCCATGCCCTTGGTTCAATGAGACAACCAAGCTATAAGTTCTAGTAGAATCACTTGGAAACAACAACTCGGTTGAATGACCTGGAGATGTTGAATACTCATTCCCAAAAACATCCAAGTATAAGCACCTGCAGTAGTGGTGAGGATAAGTTGAGAAAACTTTTAATGATTCCTATACCTACGGGTAGAGTAGTGCAGGATACTCCTTATAGTATGAATCACCTATATAAGTGAGAAGTAACATGGCCGCTTCTAAAGTGAACACTTATGAATGAGATACGGTCCAGGGCCGAAATGGACAAAACGTGAGAACAATAACTGTTAGAGTTATTATTATGTGAGTATTGTTGTCTTGGTATACATTATACAGTCACTGGTTCAAAGCGACTCGCTACCAAATGGCTAGTATATCCGATAATATTTCACTAGGGGAGATTCAAAGCCATAAGCTATCTATCCCGATGTAATAATGGTTCGCCGAAACTTTTGGACGAAATTGCATACATGCATTAAT
The DNA here is from genome assembly GCA_022495995.1 of Adenophora triphylla var. japonica. Classification (NCBI taxonomy): domain Eukaryota; kingdom Viridiplantae; phylum Streptophyta; class Magnoliopsida; order Asterales; family Campanulaceae; genus Adenophora; species Adenophora triphylla. The sequence goes on from JAFEMH010001764.1 coordinate 362,337, forward strand.
TGTCATTCATGTGGGGGATTGTTGAAATGGGTAACGAAAGTTAAGTTTGACTTGTCGTTGACCTAACTTTCTAACGGAAGTTCGTTAACTTCCAACGGAATTCGTTATTTGTTAACAAAGTAAGTTACAAAATGTATTCTACATTTAGTGTAGATTATGAATCTCATTTATTGTCTCAAAACCATTTCTGGGTGAATGAAAAATTAATGACAAAAGATTTGTAACTTAACGAGAGTTATTTAAAGGGTTTTTTGATGTTGTTTGATGTGCTCGGCCGAGCAGAGTCCTTGACTCGGCCGAGCAGAGCATAGCAAATTGGCCAAGTCTCTGGACAAGCTTGCTCGGCCGAGGCATATGCCTTGCTCGGCCGAGCAGTGAGATTGACACGGCCGTGCGAGTTACTTGACTCGGCCGTGCAGCTTGGCGCTCGGCCGAGCGAGTCCCTTGACTCGGCCGAGCAGTTCCTGAACAGGTGCCAATTCAAAAGAAAAGTTGTGCCTTTTCAAGGAAAAAGACACAAACCCCTTAACTCTCCTTATATACTTTTTCTCCGAATTTCAATTCATACACACAGTCATTTGAGCATCTCTACCTACATTTGAGATAGATTAACATAGCCAAATCATTTCATCTTGTTGCATCAAATTCCTTCAAGTCCAAAGTTTCAAACTTTCCATTGTTCGTTAGAATTGTTAATTTGGTGTACTCCTATTAACAATTAGAAATCGTTTCATCTCACGAGAAGTTTGTCATCAACCGTAAGCATCAGTGCGGGACAAATATTTCTTACGAAAATTGTGTTAAATACAAGACTCGACTATTTGTGATTTGTTTTTTCAATTTCCATTATATTTTTCGTTATCTTTCTCAACTCTCTTTGTTATTTCGTTAAGAAGCCTATCCAGAAAATCTCAACAAAGTCAACTTGCACGACATTCAGGGGAGACTAATTTTGCTCTCTCCAACCGCACCTCAGAAAGAAAAATGGAGGGAAGAAAATTTGGACTTCTTTTTTACATAGTTCAAAAGGAATGTCACATGGTTTAATGCTCAAAATAGTTGACCAGCAAAAAAGTCAGCCTTGATAATTGAGGAAAAAATCAGGTTCAAAGGCTTGTGTTTTGTGCTTCAAAAGTCAAACTTGATAACTGGGTTGACTGGTATACTCCCTTCCTCCCAATTTAAATTATACTCCCTCCGTCCCACCAAAACTGATACTTATTTCCTTTTTGGTTTGTCCCACCAAAACTGATACTGTCCAAAATAGCAAAGGAATCTTCACTATTTACCCCACTCATTCTCTCTCCTATTTCACTTTTACACTCACAACATTCTCTTTCCTAACTATTCCTCCCACTCATTCTCTCTCCTATTTAATTCTTCATACTCACAACATTTTCTTTCACTTTTTCTCTCACTTACTTTTTCTTAATCCCCGTGCCCAGAAATTTGGTATCAATGTTGGTGGGACGGAGGGAGTACATTTTTTGTTTAACATGAAAATTAAGAAAAAGGTTAATTAAGTGGGATTTATAAGTATGAAAATGAACTACTATAGAGAAGCATTGCTGTAATTTTCTATTTCAAGAAATGTATAATTTTAATTGACACATTTTGAATAAAATATGTAATTTCTATTGAAACAGAGAAGTACATGCATGTTTGAACTTTGAAGATTCAATTAGTCTATAAATTATATAGCAGAGTAAAATTCTGTTACAAGAGGCTAGCCTCGTGAAATTTCACGTCATTATTTTACGTGGCCCAATGAACAATTAGCTTGAATTGAAAATCTGTTAGTTATACAACATTTGATTAATTTTGAGATAAACACAATATTTTTAAAATAATAATTTCTAATCTAACAACTCAACAATAAATCAGATTTAGTTGATCAAATACATTTCAAAACTGATTTCAATTGGACTAATAGAGTTAATGTTTATCAACAACTAAACTGATTTCAATTGGACTAATAGAGTTAATGTTTATCAACAACTAAATGAAGTCATATTAGGACTTACTAACCTTTTCTTTCATAACCTGAATATGCGTTTAATTCTAATTGCGTTCTCTTCTATCAAAATTTCAAATAGCCACACACACGAAAGTTTCATAGCCATGTAAATTCACGATCCTCACTTTTTGCTGCAATTAATATTGTTAGTGTAAACTGCAGATGATATCTTAGATAATTTCTCAGATTTCAGATGATATCCCAGATGATTTCCTGTGCTGGAATTTACATAGTTGTACATTTTTTATTTATTAATTAACGGACTAATGTGCTAATATAATCTGTATAGTCTATGGTGTATGTCCATATTTCAGGTTGCAATATGATCAAAGAAAGAGTTAGAAACGTGGGGAATTTGGAAGAAAAAGGTTTATGCATAAATGACATTTTATGCATAAAATTTTTACAAGAATTACTTTGACAACAACAATGAAAAACGTGTGGAGACTTGGTCAAGGAGTTGTTGCTGATTTAAAAAAGAGTACAAGGCTGATAAAGCTTGGGAGTACAAGGCGTTGAAGCTTGGACTTGGTGATCAATCAACATGGTTGCTATTTTGAATGAAAGTGGGTGCTTGAATTGAGGAACACTCCAACCACTTTCCCACTCTTCCTCAACAACCAAGGCAGCCCCAAGGCTGTTTATTTTGAGTAGCCTTCAAGTAATTGAAGACTACAAATATGCTTGGAAGGTTTTGAAGACATAACAAGATACACCTTCGAAGCATTAGAGATAGAGTTCTTTGTTTAGTTAGTTTCATCCTTCCTCCCTTGTTTAGTTAATTCCTTTTAAATCACAAAAAGTTAAAAACAACGAATTATCAAACTCCGTTCTATGATCAGACCTTATTCACATGATAAGAGCACAAAACATATTTTTGATTTTAGCATGTAAGATCTTAAACTTTTCAAAATTTTCTGATTTTTCTTTCAAAAAATACACCCAAGTAAATCTAGAAAAATCATCAACTATGACAAAAGTATATCTCTTACCTCCTAAACGTTCTACCTCAACTGGACCCATTAAATCCATATGCATAAGTTGGAAACAGTGGATTGTCCAAGAATACTCCTCATTGTATTGGGTAGCACTATGGGCAACACGTGTCTGTTTACCTTTGAGACAATCTTCACATATGATTTTCTTACTTATGTCCAGACTAGGTATACCACTTATAGCTTCAGCCTTAATGAGTTTCACAATGTTTCAAAAATGGACATGACCCAACTTTTGATGCCACAAGGTAGCATCATCAATTCTAACAGAATGACACACTTGTTTATCCTCAACAAGATAACAGTTATTACTTGACCTAGTACCAGACATAACACAGTTATTGGTACAATAAAAAACTTCACAAGTGTTTTTATTGAATTTTACTTCAAGATTGTCATCACAAAGTTGGCTAATACTAATCAAATTAGTTACAAGTCCATCAACATGCAAAACATTTTTCAAAATAGGAAATCCAGGTATATTTAAAATGCCTTTTCCTACTATATTACTCTTGCCACCACCACCATATGTAACACTACCACCTTGAATTGGTTCATATTCTTTTAAAAATATTTTTGTTCCTGTCATGTGACGTGAACAACCACTATCAAAATACCATGAACCTTCAACATTAGTTTTTAAGGCAGTGTACACAACATCACACCTCATATTAGACTTAGGTTTCCACACTTTCCTACTTTGATTATTTCTCTTCTGACTGTAGGTGATATCTGACGTGCTAGGCAACACTTCAGGTAGCACTGTCGAACTGGACTGTTTCTTTAAAAGAGTTTTACAATCATTTTTCAAATGTCCAGTAGAGTAACAGTAGTTACATATTTTAACATTGTCAGAAGGCTTCAGAAGACATTAGTTTGACATTGTCTCTTTCTTTAACAAAAACTAATTTATCTTCCTTATTAGCCAAAGTAGATGTAATAGCATTTAAGGACTCTTGAAAACCCATACCTGCCTTGAGTGGTTTGCTCAACCCAAGAATTTTATCCAGTTTGGAAGAACTCGTGTTGAGTTTCTTAAATGTGGCCTCGGCTAGAGTAAGCTTGGCCTTGACTTTGTACTTTGTCCAGCTCCACATCCTTCTTTGTGAGTTGAACTTTCAATCTAGTCAAGCCATCAGTCAAATCTTGAACCTCTTTGGACAGAGATACCACCTTCTTGTTCTCTTTCTTCCATTCGTCAACCAATTATTTGCAAAGGTTCTTATGACCGCAAATGAGTTCATCCTTGCTGAACTCCTTACTTTGTTCATCCTCTTGTGAACAACCTGCATCCACATTAACAGAATCCACAAGACAAATAGCATTAAATAAATTAAAATCTGTATACCTGCTGGATGATATCTCAGGTACTATCCTAATTTGGATATCACATAAGGTATCACTGACAGAGTCCGAGTCACAATTTGTGACCACCATTGATGTTTGATCTGAATCCTCAGATTGATTGGTCTCCTCATCTTCATTGTCACTGAGGGAAACCCATAGGTTCTTTCCCATCTTCCTTAGAGTGTTAGCACACTCATTTGAGTAATGACCCCACCCAGAGCATGCGTGACATTGAATTGATTCAAGGTACTTCGGATCAGATCTAGATTGGTCTGATGATGCTCTCCTTATAGGACCACATTTCTGAGTAGATGGAAATGTCCTCTTCGGCATTGAATTGTACACCTTGGTTTGTTGCTCTTTAGCCTTAACCTGCACATTTTCTTTGTTAAACTTTCGTAACATAGAATTATATTTCCTAGCAAGCAAGGCAACACTAGCATTTTCACCTAATTCCTCAAAAAATTCGTCATCCTCATCAGTTGGTAAACTAGAGGATTGAACTTTTAAAGCAACACTCTTGCCTTTAGAAGCTTCACTTTGCTCAGCAAGGTTTGACACAAAATTTTTTAAAATGCTCATTAAGGAATTGATGTCCATAGTAGAAAGGTTGTGTGCCTTTTCTATAGATGAAACCTTCATATTAAAATGCTCAGGGAGAGTTCTAATAGCCTTTGAAACCAATTGTTTATTTGTAAGAGGTTCACCTAAAAGTTGACACTCATTAGCAATGTCAAACAATTTTTCAAAATAAGAGGAAATGGTATCATTTTCACCCATTCTCAACCTTTCAAATTTGCTAGTAAGACCTCTAAGATTGTTTTCACGCACACTAGAATCACCTTCACTAAACCTTTGTAAAATATTCCAAGCTTCTTTAGCTGTGGAACTATTTTGAACAAGTTTAAAAATGTGCATGTCAACCCACTCAAAAATAGCATTAAGAGCTTTCTCATTATAGTTAGCTAGGGTGATCTCTTCATTAGTCCACTCGGTGTCAGGTTTAACCTGGATGTCACCATCCTCATCTGGAGGTAAAAGTGGAAGAGAGTACCCATTAACTATAGATCGCCAAGCTCGAAGATCAATTGATTTGATATGCGAGCGAAGACAGATCTTCCAATATGCATAATTCGAACCATCTAAAACAGGAAGACGTTTTTTGTTTGGATTTGCAGGATCATAAGCCATGACACCTAGACCAAGAACTTAGTAACGTCAAGTGACCTGCTCTGATACCAATTGAAATTGTCACAGCCAGAATCACAAGTGATATCCAAGATGATAACAGCACCAACGATAGCACTTGGGATAGCACACACACACTTCGAAAATAAAAACAATTTTGTAAAAGAGATTGCAGCGGAATAATAACATCAAAATTGTTTTTTCTCAAGTTATATAAATAATATAACTTGAGGATGCCTCTTAGGCAAGACTTTATCACTTTATAAAAAGAATTACACAAAGCCGAAATGTTCCCTATAACTATTACAATGTAAGTTCTATGGAACGAGAGATAAAGAACGAAATCCAATCCTAGCCTTCACACAACTTGATACCAATGTAATCAAGTGCAAAATTACAAGGGAGGATGGATGAATAGAACCAAACAAAGAACTCTATCTCTTATGCTTCGAAGGTGTGTATGAAATTGGCATGTATTGGCATATCTTCAAATGAATCCTTCCAAGCATATTTATAGTCTTCAATTACTTGAATGCTACTCAAATAAACATCCTTGGGGCTGTATAGGACGTTGAGGGAGAGTGGGGAGAGTGGTTGAGTTTGTTCCTCACTTCATGCGCCCACTTCCTCAATTGTAGCAACCGTGTTGTTTGATCTCCAAGATCATGCTTCAACGCCTTGTACTACCAAGCTTTCTCCATGTTGTACTCTCTTTGAATCAGCAACAAATCCTTTGAATAAGTCTTCCCACGTTTTTAATGTTGCTAACACAAAGAAGGTCTTGGAACGGTTTATGCATAAAATGTTATTTATGCATAAATCTTCCTTTTCCAAATACCACCATGTTTCTAGCTCATTCTTCAATCATATTGCAACCTGAAATATGGACATACACCATAGACTATACATATTATATTAGCACATTAGTTCATAAATTAATAATCAAGAAATGTACAACTATGTAAATTCCAGCACAGGAAATCATCTTCGATATCATCTGGAATCTGGGAAATCATCTACGATATCATCTGCAATTTACACTAACAAACTCATTTTCAAAAGTAACACGAACACGCACACATGCATGAATTTCGAAGGTAGAAAGACTCGTCATGTGAGGCATTTCGGGTGATCTCAAGGTACTCTTTCCGAAACGTAACCTGACCTCCGAACCTAACAATCTCTGTTCAAACAGCCTTTTCCTAAGTTTTGGCTCCCAATCAAAATGACCTCCTTTTCAAAACAACATTTTCCTAAGTTTTGGCTCCCAATCAAAATGACCTCCTTTTCAAAACAGTCTTTTCCTAAGTTTTGGCTCCCTATCAAAACGACCTCCTTTTTCAAAACAGTCTTTTCTAAGTTTTGGCTCCCAATCAAAATGACCTCCTTTTCAAAACATCCCTTTTCAAAGTTTTGGCTCATAATACAAAACGGCCTGACGACTCTCTTTTCTGTGAAATCAAAAACCGCTCGCCGCATTCCGCGCGATTCGGGTAATTTCAAGTACAATCATTTCGTTTGACCTTACCATCTGTTGCCTTCCGATCTGCCTCCATGTCATCTAACCTCCTTTTCAGATTAAGAAGCTCCCTAATATCCAGGTCGCCTCTCTGATGGGAGATAGAATTAGACTTCTGTCTCTCTTCTTGATGGTGCTCCCTCCTAAGGTGGGACCTCTGCCTTTCATTCCTTGGGGGAGTCCTTTCTCTTCTATCTCTCCTGTGAAGCGATTGATCTCCCCTAGGTGGAGACCTACGCTGAGCTCTATCTGCCTCGAGTTGCCTTCTTTGAGCAGAGTCAGTTTCTTGCTCCCGTTGTTGGTTGAGCCTATCCCTCAGGTCACCAGCCGTATCCATGGAGATGTGGGTAGGAGGAGGCCTCTCACTTCTCCTCACTTCTTCGGACTGCCTAGGGACTCCGTTGGCACGCCTGTGTGAGGTAAGAGAAGGAGCTACCCTTTGTGACCTTCTGTCGTCCTTTTTAGGAGAGTCTGGTAGCTCGAGTAACTCGTTATGTACCTCGAGCAAGCTCTGCAGCACCCTAGCACGCTCCAGCAGGATCTCCTTTCTACTAAGGTGAGAAACTGAGGGACCTGTAATGTTGCCTATAGTTGTTTGACCTATTTGTATCCTTTTAGCATGCGGGCTTACTCCTTGATTAGGCATGAGCCTCTTATCCCTCATCTTATCTTGTATACCTATCCTATCTTCCACACTATTGGAACAGGTGGCCCTCCTTGTGGGATATCCAGGGGAGGAGGAGGCAAGTTAGATGTACGGTTCCCCGTGCCTACATCTGTGCTGGGGTTATTTCCCCCAACATTCTCAGGGATTGGTTCACTGGATGCAGTTGTAGTGTGTCCGTCAGATACCATGTTTGTGATTAAGAAAGGTTTCAAGGTCTAGTGTTTTTGTTTCCTGGCAATGGAACTAAACTAATGATGCTGGAAACAATCCGGATCAGCTTTAGTCCAGTAATAGGTTGTACTCCAGATACTATGACCTGAAACCACGAACAAATGACTAACCGGGATTATCTCCGGCTAATACCCTCCGACGTGATGATGAGATAAAGTGTTTAGTTCGTAATAAACTTTATTGAGCGACTTAAATCTTAAATAGTGAAGATGACATTACCCTTTTACGTTAGATGTATTCTGATATATATAGTGGCGCCATAGGATCATTATGAATCCCTTGAATCGCGGTGATAATGCTGGCGTAACGGTCTCCGTGATTGTAGGAGGAGATTACGTATAGAGTCGGGGATAGATGCACGTGTCTGTTTGGTCGAGGTCGCTTGAGTATTCGAGGTCGACCTGACTTCGTGCCTTAGCTGGTAGAGATAATCCAAATAAGAGATCGTATGTCGGACGAAGCTAGGTCGGAATAAAAAAAGGTCGAACAATGAGCTTGATTGACTGATCTATACAGTTGGACCGATTGAGTTGTAGCAGGGTTGGCCCATTCATTAAATGTACCTTTGTAATGGTTGAAACGTTGGGCTTTATACATTGGACCATGCCCATTACATTACTTTTATTCCGTTCAGCATATCTAAATTTGATTTAATGTCATATTCAGTTTATTTAAATTAAGTTTCATTGATAAACAAAAATAAGAGATTTTTGATAAATTTAAATTTATTTACCTTATGTTCCATCTTCCATGAACTTAATATATGCACATATATTTATTAGATGTTTTAATTTTTGATTTAATTTAATTCATAAAAGAGACTCGTGATAACTCAAATAATATTTCACCTAATGATTCATCTCCCTTTATGGATTACTAGTTCATAGCCCGTCGAAATTCGACGGGAATAATAAAGCTAATCAATTAAGAAAAACTGACGCAAAGCATTTTCAGAGAGAGAGAGAGAGAGTCTTAAAATTATAGTACAGAATTAAAGTTGGGACCTCTTCAACAACGCCTTACTATACTTGGGTGAAACTTCAAGTGCCAAATTGCATTCATTTATAGCTCTTGGGTACTCCCCAAGACCCATTTGCATATAACAACCAGCCATATTAGTCCTCAAATTGGCAACATCAATATGAGTTTCAGGAAGCAACTTAAGGGCCTTTTCATATTTCAACATAGCACCCTCATGGTCACGTTTTTGGAACAACTTGCTCCCTTTTTCCTTTAATTGTTGGGACATGGCGATGAAAACAGTAGTGTCTTCATCGAAAGCTTTTGATGTTCTTTCCGAAACCTTGTTTTGCTTAACGTTTCCTTCCTTTGACTTTGGCCCAACCTGAATTTAGTTCTTTCCAGTAGGCTTCCCCATCTACAATCCTTTTCTAATTCTAAGAAAAACTTAATTATCAATGAAATTCACTTTTCTTACAAAACCCCACCTCAGAAATTCCAACAAACTAATCAAAGTCCTCAAAGAAATGGAAACATAAACAATAGAACCTAAAGGTTGTTGCAAAAATGTAAAAATTACAACAAAACCCCAGTTCAGGAATTCACACAAACTAATCAAAGTCGTCAAAGAAATGGAGGCATAAACAATTGAAACTAAAAATTTGTTGCAAAAATGTAAGAATTCCAACAAACCCCCAGCTCAGAAATTCACACAAACTAATCAAAGTACTCAAATTGCCCTCTTCAACATTTTCAGAGAGAGAGTCTTAAAACTATAGTACAAAATTAAAGTTGGGTAGCAACTCATTATGATGAAAAGGCGAACCAAAAAAATCACATGTCATGGACATTTCTGGTGGATGATAAAACTCTTCGTCCATTAAATTTGTGATAAAGAAAACATATCAAAAAGTTTACATGACTGGCTTCATGGATATCAATCTCAACTGACTTACCAAGCACCTGTTGAGCAGTCAAATGCTTCTTGGGATCTGGCTCTAACATCTGCCTCACAAGACTCTTGGCATTTTCAGAAATTTGAGGCCGGGGTCCCTTTTGAAATCAATAACTCCCCGAAAAAATGCATGAGCAACACCTTGTTCAGTTTCTGCATCGAGAAATGTAATATAACTACCCATATATTCCTCAATTATAAAGCTAATCAAATTCTTTGAACCTACATGCATTCGGAGCCGAATTAAATAATATGCATATTAGAGAAAAATACCTGCCCAAAATGGAGGAACCCCGCATAACAAAAATATACAAAATAACTCCGGCACTCCATATATCAACCTCTGGTACATAATTTCGCTTCAAAACTTCGGGTGCCATATAGTAAGGGCTGGCCACAATTTCCGAAAACCTCTCACCTGTCAAAAAGAAATATAGCACAAAAAATCAGCAAATATTCGTATGAACTATGAACCATTTCAATAGTTGAAATTCTTCGCCATCCTGTGTATTGACTACATCATCAATCATTCAACAACAAAAAAACGTTTTTAGTCTGCTATTATCATCATCAACATAGAGAAGAGCAAGGGTATATTCAAAACCAACAGCTAACTCGGGAAAAAAATGCCGACTAACCTGCACATTAAGAAATTACAGAAATATACAATTACAGAACATAATTAAGAGTCTTTTCTTGCTGCACACAGAAAATAATGAAGAAACTAAGTATGTCTGCTGGCTTCACTAACAACGCTCAAAACCAGCCATCATAGTATCAGGTAGCATGTGAATAAATGATTTCAACTAACTGTACTACTCTCTCCGTCCCTAAATTAATGTCCAAAAATGCAAGAAATGAACCTACACTTAGAGTTGACATTCAAAAACTGTACTACTCTCTCCGTCCGTAAATGAATTAATGCAACTATGAAAGTTCATAAATTTTGGATTACCTCATAATTTGTGAAAAACTTTTTTATAGACCACATTAGTAGTAACCTCGCTCGTTTCACCATCCTTTTCACAAATCAAAACTTTGAGCGCATTTTTACTTGTAACTCTCGAGATTGCAACATACAACTGCCCGTGACTGAATACAGGTCGAGGAAGGTAAAGCCCAACATGAGAAAGTGATTGTCCCTGACTCTTATTTATAGTCATAGCGAAGCAAACATTTAATGGGAACTGCCTACGTTGGAATTTAACAGGGAATTTTGTCATATCTGACGGGCTCAACATCATTCTGGGCTTAAACACCTTCATTCCTTTATTCTTTCCTGAAAGCATTCTTGCTTCAACTATATGTTTTCCCATATTTGTAACGATCATTCTCGTTTCGTTGCATAATTCTGAGGCTTGATCAATGTTTCTGAGTAGCATCACTATACACCCAACCTTCAGACGTATGGAATGGTTCGGCAATTCGGAGCATTTAATCGTATAAAGAAACTCAACAGAAAATACATCCCCGTGGCCAGCAATATCTCTGTCCTCCTTGCTGATGCTATCAGAACTCATATACAACACTTCATCACCGGGCAACATCGACATCACATAATCATTGATAGTATCTACTATCTCATTAGTTGGTGCCAAAATTGCTCTATCCTGAAAAAATCCATCAATGCGCATATTGTGTAATATGTCAGGATACGTGTTTTCAACGATGGTTGCAATAGGATCAGTTGTATCTCTTATCAAAATATCATCGGGTAACTTAATGTCAACTTCTCCATCATTTTCTTCACCGACATCCCCATCTCCTACCCTTAATATCCATTCAGCAAAAATTTTGATCTCTAGAACATCAGAAGAAGAAGAGGAACGTACCTACATTTAGGCAATGAATGAGATGAAACATTTAGTTTCTGCAACAGGGAAATGTAATATGTAAAGAGTTTTAAATTAGATCATTTACCTGCTATCTAATATTTTTTGTCAATTTTAGGATCTCACACGAATTCCAAAATTTAGATGAACTGATGGCAGCATGTACAATATCATGTTGGCTTCCTTTAGAATATTCCATGGTTAGAATAATGTTACTCATTCCATGGTTAGAATATTCCTTTAATTAATTTAAATAATAATAGTATTACTTTATTTATAAAATTAAAAGAAACAACATGAGAAATCTAAATGTTTGATGAAATAAGTGAATGATAAAAAAAATTTATTACAAATCATGCACATTCTGAATTGACCAAAATTTCATGATGAAATAAGCGAATGATAAAAAAAATAAAAAAATTAAAATAAATAAAAAAATGAGTAACATTATTCCTAATGATGAACTTGCTTGTTGTCGACATGAGTAATGCGCACTTGATCTTTATAGATGACATCAATTCGAATGTGACCATGAGGTAATCCTCATTTCACAAACTCCACGGAGATGATAGAGACGACAACTGCATAGATGAACAAATATATAATTACAATAGAGATTGTTAAAAAAAACTGCATTCATCAAATAGAACTTAAACTAATAAATTAAAAGAATTACTTACATGAATTGAGGTTGCTAAAACAACATTCTTCTTTCAAATCTTTCACAAGTTGCTTGAATTTAGTTTTAAAAATACCATGCAATACATCAAGGATATCTTTCGGTTTAAGAATTGTCTAAAAATTGTGTGACTTCTGGCAACAAAAGATTAGAAGCAAAGCTGATGAAATGTGAGAGAATCAACCGACTATTTGTTTCATTGATCTGTGAAATTAACAAACAATAGATTCAGCACAAATATTAATCATAAACCATGTTAGGGTGAAGAAAAAATGCATACTTGTTAGAGTGAATAAAAAACGCATAATTGTAACTCAATAATAAGACTGCTTACTGTCAAAAAAAAAAATAGGATTACCTTCACGACGGATTCTCTCACGGTGAACAATGGCACTGATGGCTCTGGTTTTCTGGCTCTAGTGAAGGGACTGTCGCGTGTGAGAAGAACAAACCGATGGAGATATGTAAGTGCGAAAATTGAAGCTTCCATGATGAGTTGAAATGAAAAACTGAATATTAAAGCAAAACTAAAAGAAGTTGATCTTTTATAGTAATCAATTAAAACATTTTGAAATTCAATTCATACCTAAAATAAAGAAAAAAACTGCCCAATCAAATGTAATCAATTTAAACATTTTTTTTTAATTCATGTAAGTAGTTTTTAAAAAATCAAATTATATCTATGCATACTTTTTTTTTGAAAGGATATCTATGCATATTTCAAATATACTCATATCATATCAAACAATTTAAATTTTGAAATTCAAATTTACTCTTTCAAAATTTGTTGAATCATCCGAAATATTAGAAAGTAGGCTTTTCTTTTTCTTTTTTTTTTCGGTGATAGCATTAAAAAACTGTTCAATTTAAACATTTTGAAATTAAACGAAGCTGAATATCTATGCTGATCTTTTATGGTAATCAATTTAAACGTTTTGAAATTCAATTCATACCTAAAATAAAGATTTTTTTAAAAAAATTGACCAATTAAAAATTGAAGCTTCCATGATGAGTTGAAATGAAAAACTGAATATTAAAGCAAAACTAAACGAAGCTGATCTTTTATGGTAATCAATTTAAACATTTTGAAATTCAATTCATACCTAAAATAAAGAAAAAAACTGTTCAATCAAATGTAATCAATTTAAACATTTTTTTTTAATTCTGTAAGTAGTTTTTAAAAAATCAAATTATATCTATGCATACTTTTTTTTTGAAAGGATATCTATGCATATTTAAAATATACTCATATCATATCTAACAATTTAAATTTTGAAATTCAAATTTACTCTTTCAAAATTTGTTGAATCATCCGAAATATTAGAAAGTAGGCTTTTCTTTTTCTTTATTTTTTTTCGGTGAAAGCATTAAAAAATGTCTGACCAATTGTGAAGCGCCACGTGGCTTTCCACGTCATTATGCCACGTGGCGCGATGTGAAGCAAACATTTAATGGGAACTGCCTACGTTGGAATTTAACAGGGAATTTTGTCATATCTGATGGGCTCAACATCATTCTGGGCACAAACACCTTCATTCTGTTATTCTTTCCTGAAAGCATTCTTGCTTCAACTATATGTTTTCCCATATTTGTAACGATCATTCTCGTTCTGTTGCATAATTCTGAAGCTTGATCAATGTTTCTGAGTAGCTTCACTATACACCCAACCTTCAGACGTATGGAATGGTTCGGCAATCCGGAGCATTTAATCGTATTAAGAAACTCAACAGAAAATACATCCTCGTGGCCAGCAATATCTCCGTCCTCCTTGCTGATGCTTTCAGAACTCATATACAACACTTCATCACCGGGCAACATCGACATCACATAATCATTGATAGTATCTACTATCTCATTAGTTGGTGCCAAAATTGCTCTATCCTAAAAAAATCCATCAATGCGCATATTGTGTAATATGTCAGGATACGTGTTTTCAACGATGGTTGCAATAGGATCAGTTGTATCTCTTATCAAAATATCATCGGGTAACTTAATGTCAACTTCTCCATCATTTTCTTCACCGACATCCCCATCTCCTACCCGTAATATCCATTCAGCAAAATTTTTGATCTCTAGAACATCAGAAGAAGAAGAGGAACGTACCTACATTTAGGCAATGAATGAGATGAAACATTTAGTTTACGCAACAGGGAAATGTAATATGTAAAGAGTTTTAAATTAGATCATTTACCTGCAATCTCATGTTTTTTTATCAATTTTAGGACCTCACACTAATTCCAAAGTTTAGATGAATTGATGGCAGCATGTACAATATCATATCGGCTTCCTTTAGGCACAACAGGCAATATTTGCCTGAAATCTCCTCCAAACACAACAACTAATCCACCAAAGGTCTTATCAGAGCAACGACCATTATGAGTACGCATAATGTCCCTCAAGCTCCGGTCAAGCGCCTCAAAGCAGTGCTTGTGGGCCATCGGAGCCTCATCCCAAATTATCAGCTTCGTTTGCTTTAGGAGACCACACAAATCAGAACCTGGCTTAATCTTGCTGCAAGTTGAGCTTTCATCGACTTGTATGGGTATGCCAAATCTGGAGTGAGCAGTCCTACCCCTCGGAAGTAGCAACAAAGCTATACTGCTAGAAGCAACCGGAAAAACTATATCCCTCCTACTTCACAAGGCAGAGCACAATGTCTTCCGTATGAAAGTCTTCCCCGTGCCACCATACCCATACAAAAAGAAAACTCCACCATCTCCTCTATCAGTAGCCGTCATGATCTTTTCATAAACCATCCTTTGTTCTTCAGTCAAACATTTATGTAATCTAGAGTGCTCAGCCTTCATCTCCTCAACATCATACGACATTTCATCCAATATTAGCATATTCTCCGCATCAGAAATTACAGAATTGCTTGGTTGAGGCATATCTTTAAAATTTTGTAGACCGCTGCAATTCGCTGCCAATAACTTATCAATCTCAGCCAATGCACAATTTTTAACTTGCTCTTCACTGAGTGTCAAACCTATATATAATAAAATAGATTGACATTAAAATGAAAAATGCTAAAAAAAATGATTAACTAAATACTCCCTCCGTCCCAGCAAAAGTAAAACATTTAGAAAACTTGATCAAACTTTAACCACTAATGTAAATACAATATACTCCCTCAGTAACAAAATAGAAAGTAGGATTCTTACTTTGGGACGGAGGGAGTAATAATTTTAATGAAAATGAAAAAAATTGTTAGTCAAAGTTTGATCAATTTTACCAAAAGTGTGCCTTCTTCTAGGACGGAGGGAGTATAGTTAAAAAACTAATCAATAGAATAAAAGATTGACCAAGATTATTAGTCAAAGTATGATCTAACATAATAAAATATTTACCAGGATTGTTAAAATTCTTTTGAGTCTTGTAGTTGACATCGTCTGACAGAACTTGCCAAGTTTGATTCCAGACATCTTGTGGCCTCGACATACTATTAGATAATAGTAGCATCAGGAAAAGTCTTCGTAGATAATCTGGTGACCCCCATTGACTTGCTTCTTTTATTCCATCAACATACTCCTTATCATCGTCTAACAATCCTAGTGCATAACACGCTTTTTTGTAATCACCGTGCACTATATTATTTACAGTTCTCAAATCATCGTAACACGTAGCACCAGCAATGTGATTTAACATTAGCCTCAAATAGTAGACATCGCCTGAATTGATGGGGACATGATAAATTTGTCCAATTGATGTGCCTCTCCTTCTAGGATGCCATTCTCGCTTTGACTTATCCCTAACAAAATGATGTGGAAATTCGTAATACTTGTACTGTCGAGCCTATGGATTCTCACGATTGATCTTCATCCACTGTAAAAATTGTGATTGTCCAACTGTAGGCTTACCCACAACATCCGTAAGATAATCGCCATCTCTGAAAGGAATGGTTTGGTCTCCCTCTAAATGGAAAGATAAGCGCTCTACAGCGGGTGTCCTGTAAAGGATATCAAATGCAAATATTCTCCACATGGCTTCACATGCAGAGACATATCGACAATCGATATACCTTTTAATTTCATCATTCACTTCAAAACCTACCCCTATTGTGTCACTTCCCTTGCTGATATACTTGAATAAGTACTTTATTGATTTGATTTTATTACAGTATTCCACTTTGATGTGAGCCCGGTAATTCAACAACAGCTGTGGATTATAAGGCACAATATACCTATTATCAAGGAAAACTCCATTTTTGTCTACATTTGCCCTAGTGTCTCTCCTCCGGTAAACATAATATCCATTCTCGTCAACGAAAGTGCCTTAATTAAAGCTTTTGGGGAAGTTCTTTATGCATCTTTTGTTATCCATGCAAGGAGATTTTAGGTTAGCAACACCACAAGGACCATGCACCATATATTCTTTCACGGCCTCGTACAATTCCGGATCAGTTTCTTTATTGAGGATCTCAGCACTTATACACTTGTCGACATCCTCAGCGATTAGTGTTTGGTCTTTACTTTTGAGAAAAAGAAGAATATGAGTATGGGGAAGAGCTCGTTTTTGAAACTCCACCGTGTAAACAACTGTATAAATAAAAAATGTGCATAATTAAAATTATTGTACCAAAAAATAAAATATGTGATTTAGTTATTATATACAGCATCCGTCCTACTATAATTTGTAATTTTGATCAAGTTAACCAAAATTATCAAAAAAAATGTAGGACAGATGGATAAAACAATTATATTAACAAACGATATTCAACTACAACACAGATATATTGTGAAAGGATTACTTATGCGCATTAGGCTCGCCAAAAAATTTCTTTTCCTTCAAATCCTTTACCAATTCATCAAGCTTCATCTTAAAAACCCTACATAGAATATCAGCCCTATCTTCCGATCTTCGCCCCTCCTTCTGAACAAATCTTGTAATTTTTGGCCACTTTGGATTGCAGGTAAACGTGATAAAGAGTGATGGATATCCTGTCCACCTGCAAATAGCTAATGCATCTTGGAAATTCTGAGTCATCCACCGCTGTCCACCGGTGTATGTTGACGGTAACACAACTCATCTACCCGCAGACGATGGATCAGTATCTCCTCTTGAAATTGCATCTGTAAGTTTCCTATAAGATTCGACCCTAAGAGCGGGTTGATTATGATGAATCCACTGAAGCCTCTGTGTGTCCATCATTATATACGCATCAACCATAAGCTGCTGCAGTAGTCTTCCACTTCTCATAAGTTGGTGTCCTTCTGCAGACCTCTCCTGTAGGCGGAATGATAAGAACTCTTTCAAAGAAAGATTGGGTCGCTTTGACATTGGAGGCATATTTCTAGGAATATCGGTATAGAACCTATCTTCCCCATAAACAAACAGCAGCGGGTACTGAAGAGGAAGATAACATGGGTTGAACTCGTGTATTTGTTTGAAGTCACCACACCGTTTTTCAACTATAATGTCTCTCACATCAGGTGTATCTTGAATATCACCCTCGATAAGAGCTGCCACTTTAGAAGTTGTTGGCAAATTATACGTTCTTCCATCCTTAGATCGCTTTCCTATCAGTCGAAGCTTTACCTCACTCGAACCTCTCAACGAAATATGCTCTGCAGCTGTTCTGTAAATCTTCGCATACGGGTTATTTTCATCAACCATTTTTCTTAAGTCCGCTACAATCGAGTAGTCAAATTCTGAACTCCTCTGTTTACTGTAAATTATATGCGCAAGCAATATATAATTAGTCGATATAATAACAAGAAATATATAGACAAAGCACGAATGATAAAGTACATTATGAAAGAAACATACCTGAAAGCTTTTATTCTGTTATCAACTTCATTTTCAGTGTCATAAATATAGAGTTGGGAGAATTGTGGCGGAGCTCCTTCATTGGGCAACAATGATCCGATTCGATGAACATTCTGACCTCCCATCTTAAATGCATAAGGGCCTCTTCCTTGATTTACGGTCTTATCAATCGTGCCCCCCATTGATGTAAATGCGTACATCATGTTGTAAGCACGTATGTTATCCATAAAATTTTTGCTTTTTACATGCGTTTTATCTAGGAGATCACGAAAAAACTCGGGCGGATGTTGCAAGAGTGGAAGTTGTACTTGCCCATGCATGCAACATAATGAGAATTTTGGATTTGTCGTTTGCTTGTTCTTTGGGGTCCTCTCTTCGTACCAAAATAAAGCATGGCAATGTTCGCATTCATAATTTGGATCTCCAATATCCCAATAACCTGGATATGTAAAATAATCTAAAATGTAATTGACCTTTTTCTAAAGAAGTAAGTATTCAATGTATTGTGTTTCACTATATAGGTAAAATACTATTAAGTGAAATCTTATTTGCAAATAAAAATCTAATCCATACCTGTGCTTGGTTGTGCAATCTCCTTCATTTTTTTTTCCTATTACATCGTGATGTTCTCGACTTATATTCATCGTTTGTTGGCAAGTCATTTTGTGATTCTATCATTCCTGTATTCAGAAAAAAATCAGAGATATGTTATGCTATGATATGAATTATAAAATAATAAATCAGGAAAGCTTTAAAAATATATCAATAGTGAAAATAGGTGATTTATGATTGATTTCAAGTACCTGTATCCAAGCGATTAAGCATGTTATTGCTCTCATTTACTTGATGTTGAATATTTGCATTTAAGTCTTCAAAATTCAAGTTTCTGCTGAGAGAATGCAAGACTCGATTACTCTTAATTGGCCTACCAGGTCTTCTTAGTTCAAGACTTGTTGGATTAGTCCCACACGGAGCGTTAGCTGCAAAAAAGAAAATGTGTAATGATAATGAGTAATGCTATACCAATTTTTATATAAAAAATATTAAAAAACACACAACCATTTGTAAGATTATGTCTCACAGAGGTAATTCTCCAAATTGATGATGTTTGCCATGTTTTGGATTGAGTTGGGGGTGATTTATGTTGATTCTCGGTGTTATGAGGTGAGCATAAATCCTTTTATGCTAATAAATTCGGAACTTCTAGTGGCTACAAAGAAGTTATGGGGCAGCCCTTTTTATGATCTAAGTATAAAAAATTTTATGCACATAATTATGGGGTTTAGGCTTTCATGTTCAAAGCATAAAAAATTTTATGCTCATAAATGGGAGGATTTTTAGAGCATCAAAGCAGACTTGGGCCAGCATCTTTTATGTCCAGAGTATAAAAAAATTTATGCTCATAATTTTGGCTTCCCTTGGAGAAGGCAGCAGCTTTTATGGCCAGCACATTTGACACAGTTATTAACCTTCTAAAGCATAAACACGCAATTATTAAAATCAAGTATACAAAATGTGTGATATGTAATAGCAAAATAGGAGGATAGTTCCATAACATAATAAGTACGGACAGCTTAAAAAACTATTTAAAATATAAAAATGATCATTTTTGAATTTTATTTGTACCTGTATCCATGCAAGTAAGTAAGGCATTGCTGAAATTTAGTTGATGTTGAATTTCAGAATTGAAGGGATCAGGATTCATGCATTTGTTGAGGGATTTCAAAACTCCAACACTTTGGCTAATTGGCCTACCAAGCTTTCTTTTTTCCAAGTTTTTTGGGGCTAATACATGACGCACATTCTCATCAACCAAAGGATAATTGTTTTCAGTTCCTTGATGTCGATTCTCAGAATTAGAGCGATCAATATCCAGTCTTCTTTTAAGAGATTGTAAACCCCCAAAGCTTTGACCAACCGGCATACCACGACTTATAAACTCTAGGCTTGTTGGATTAGTACCTATTGGTGTGGTAGCTACTGATAGAACAAAAAAAGATTAATGATGATTAGTTATGATAAAACAAATTTTATAATATAAAATAATTGAAAATGCACATGTAATATTCTTACCATTTGTAAGATTATATGAAGGAAATATTGGTCGTATTAAATGACTATCAGTAGGTGTCATTAGTTGACTTCCACCTGCGGATAAAAAAAAAGTGAACAGAGAGATTATATTTCAAAAAGCATTCAAACTTATTCACCAATTTCATATATGAATGATAAAATGTTAAATGACAACTATATAGAAAACTTACGATTAGAAATGTCAGACAATGCCTCTCTTTGGGGCTCAACTGAGATTATCGGATGCTTTTCCATCTCTTCACTTTTCTGTTGCTTTTGCTTTTTGCCAAATGCTTTGTTCATTTTGTTTCTAGAAACAACACACAAAGAATGAAGTGTGTTGCACAATAAGACAATATTGAAAGTAAAGATAAATAGCTTTTTAAAAGTACCCCTTAATTAGAAAATAAAGTGGTTATCCTAAGTGCACTAAAACTCCATTTGTAAAGAAACTTCTCACATTATGTACGGAGTGAGTATTATATAGGAGGGCTATTCCAGTGAGTATGACAAAAGTTTGGGGTAGTATGTACGTATCAAAACTGAACTCCTAGTGTTAAAAGTTTAAATTTCTAGAAAAGTAGTTAACTGAATAATTGTTAGGAATTTTTTTGTAACTGATCAAACTGTTGAATAAGGAGGGTGCGTATTGTTGCTTGTCAAAGAAGTCTAAAAATAGTTTGAGAACAAAATTTTAAGGATGTACAGTTATAGGGAAGAAATCAACCTATTTTCTTACCTCTTTCTCTATCAGAATAAACTTAACATTGGCAGGCAACTTCAAGGTGTTCTTTCATGGACCGGGCCTGTTCTGTGCATTTCTAACCAATGACCAATTTGATCTTCCGTCGATATAATACTGAGAAGAGATGGAAATTATCATTTGATCAATTGGGTGAACTTGTACATGATAAGTTTGCAAATCAAAAGAAGATCAAGTAACCAACTAAGATTAATCATTTCATCATGACAGAGTGACAGCAAATAAGTGCACATTCCAATTTCGTACTACCTCCGTCCCAATGAATGTCGAAAATGGTCCAAATTTACTTTTGATCAAAAGCAAATTGGAGATAGTACGTACATTTATTTTGAGACAAAGGGAGTAGAAATTATAATATAACCCATTCCCAATTGATCAGAGTACAGGAGAAGGAGAGACAATCTCTTTCAGTCATTTAATCAAACAGTTCAAAAGCGTAAAAACATCTCATATTCAACCATATCTGATATAAGATATTATGGAATTTCAATTTCAACAACAATTGTACCCAGCCAACTGCAATGATAAGAAATTAATATTGACAGACAAAGAGCCCGATTGACGAAAAGAATGAAGCTAACGTTATTGCCTAAAGTAGTTTTAATCTCAAAATTTATTAGTATCATTAGGGTTCAAATTCAAAACCTTTATGATGTGATGTGAATATGTAGAGTTTTGAAGAAATAAAATAGGCGAACCTGGACTGAAGTCGTTGCAATCTCAAAATTTATGCCGATAATTTGATTAAGTAGTGTAATTGAATTATGGAACGAAGGCAAGGGAAGGATTGGGGGTGGAAGGAGTTCTTGGATTGTTAGAGTTTTGGAAAGTTGGGGTTATTTGTGGGTGTTATAGAGGCTTTGACATTTGATAATTACGGATGCTATGTGGTTCGTGATTGATTTGGGACAGATTTTGGTATTGCATGGATTTAGGTTGCTGCAGATTTTTGGATGCTGGTTTGTTGGCTGCTTGGGACTGATGTGCATGGCACGGCCATGTCATTTTGCTAGCTCGCCCGTGCAACTGAAGGATTTTCAAGGGAGGAGTTTCTGTTTTCTTGGAGCGTCCGCTCCCAATTTTTTGGTGCGTCTGCTCCCCTAGAGGTTGGGCTGGGTCGTGGATTATACCCCTGAAAAAATACACAAACCCCCCCTCAAAATATATAAAAAAAAACCACCTATATAATACCTATATAATGTTCTTAAATTGCAAAAATCACTCAGCACACATTTATAAACCTCACCCCTCCTGGTCCGATTCGCCCGCAATTCGCCGCTCCGCTCGAAGACGCCGCACGAAGGTCACGGGCTAACGGCGACGGCGTCGGTCACGGCGCACAGGAAAGCCTTCGCGACGATCGCTCCTTCTCCTGCAGGTAATTCCATAATTCTCTCTAGGGTTTGATTTTGCGATCGTCTTCCTCGCTCCTTCTCCTGCATCTCTCTCTCTCTAGGGTTTGATTTCGCGATCGTCTTCCAATTCGCTACATTTTTCTGTAATTAATCGATGCTTTGTTATCTGTTTGATTTTGATTGCGATGAAAAATTATGGAACGGTGATTTATCCTGATGCCTGATCGAAGTTTTCTATATTTTGGATGCCAATTGAAATAGTCTATCTCCAATTTTTTATTACCATCAAGTAAGTCCTCATTACATTCATTTAACTAATGATTTGGAAGTTCGTACCTCTGTTTTATTTTCAAGTTGGATTTATTCATAAATTAATGGATATTTTGTGTGAACTATGTTATTACTTCTAACTTGTCCATGATAAGTTTGCGAAACAAAAGAAGATCGAGTAACCAACTAAGAATCATCATGTCATCATGACAACAAATATGTGATCATTAAAATACCAAATGAAATACCATAGTTCCAAATAAAATTTTCGCAAAAAATCCTCTTCTTTCTAGCCACAATAGTTTAAACTGGAAAAAAAAACAAATATTGTATTGAGTGAAAAAAGTTGACAGACTGAATACGATGCTAATCAATCCTTGTTTCCTATTTATCTAGTTCCTCTTGTTTAATTTGCTTGATTCCCTTCGTAACAGACAATTGTACCTCTTCATCATTGGAGGTAATATCTAACAAACGTTTTTGTGGAGTGATGGATGTTGAAGAACTGTCCTCCACAGATTCCAAAGGCTTATCCTACATAATAAAAACGTAAAATAACATGATCATAAAAAGCAAACTCTCAAAATGAAAGTGAAGTAGAAAAATAAAAAGTAAACTAAGGATACAAAGAAATTTACCTCATTATTGCAGTTCAAGCTGGTCACAATTTCAATTCCATGATTCAATTTGGAAGCCACCTCCTGAAGTTTAAAACAATTAATGGTTATGAATTTGAGCTTTTGTCTATAGCTAATGTGATGTAGTTTCTACTTACATTATCATTTATGAGTGATAAAAACTGGGCGATGATATCTGTATCCTCTGATAATTGCTTTACTGTGAAAGTTCGTTTATCTTGATCAGTATCTACAGTTCTTTGGTCAACATCAATCCTGAATAAGCATCGTCTTTCAAACATTTTTTGAAAAGATTCAGGTAGTTGGCCTTGTTGAACATCATGTTATATGAACATTATTTTACATCTATTATATAGTATTAATGTATCTAATAACAAAATAACAACAAATTAGCTACCTCTGAGACATCGGCAAGAACTACAGGAGAAGACATTTCGAGCAAAGAAGATGCTGTCGCATCGAATAAAACAAAGTGTGTCTCAGCTAGATCTATATCATTCATATCAGTGACCAAGATCCTGATTTTGAACCTAAAAAAAATAGGTACTCAATTAGTACGAATGAAGATAATGATTATAAATCTTTTTTATTTGTATATATATATATATATAAAAATCAAATTCGTCAATTACCTAGGGATAGCATTGCCATAAGTTGTCTTGCATTTAGGACAGTTTTTACTGCTCTTTTCAAAGCCTTTAGCACCCTTTATATTGCTACACCCATCATAGTACCAGGTGGCATGTGAATCCACATCCGATATGGTTGCCAATACGGTGTATAAGCCAACCTAATAAAAAAGATTATAGTAAAAAAGATTAATGTTGATTCAAGAATATTTAAATGAGTATAACCTTTATAAAAAATTAAGTATATTTATAATATACCTCTGTACATGTGAGCAAATCACCAATCGTCTTGAGTTCTTTTTTTTTAACCACAGATCACTATTGATACGACTACTATCATTAGTGGTAATAGTCAAAGAATGACTAACCGATGAAGATCCAATTTAACGCCTGTAAAAGTGATATATGTAAATTAACATAACCATACAAATTTGTATAACAAATTCATGGATTCTTATAAAGGTTTAGTGTTCATTTACTTGCTAAGATAATCCGCTACTTCAGGGAACGATGCATTAATATGCATTATTGAAGCATGCTTCATAGTACTAACTTTGGTTTTACCTGTATAAATATTATAAAATTCACTCACATGATAATATGCCTTGAATCAGAAACGTAATTGCAGTTTAAGTAAATATATGTAAAAGATACCTTGGTATGTAGATAGCATTACAAACTGCAAAACCAAAGTCACTGGGCCTTCCTCGTTTTGACCCCTATTGTCAATATACTGTTTTAACTTATCTCCAAATGAGGCCCACAGGACGGCAGTCAACTCATTTCCACTGTCAAAATAGTAGAAAGTAATTATAGAATATATCTTAATTAGTCACAAAACATATTAATTAACCTTTAAAGAATAAAAATTTTGAAACACATACTCATTATCAATCAGCTGAACATCTAACTTTCTAGAAACTCAAAATCTCTAAGAGGTAAAATCACCTCTCCAATCACATCTAGTAAATATTCATTAAATGTTAGTAAATATATGTAAGTACGCCAATCCAATTCGCAACCTTTTTTAGATGCATTTTAATATAATAAAATTGCATTAAGGGGCGTTCTGGTAAATTCCCGACCAATCCCGAGACTTCCGGAAACATTTCATAAGTTTCCCGTGAAGGAAGTACCTTTTGGTACCTTACTCATGCAAAGGGACCTCTTGTGAATAAAACCTGTTGGACTTTTTGGGTATTTTCCCGGAATGTTCCAGAAACTGGTTTTGGCGCCAAAAGCGGTTATGGCCATCTTGTGTCACGCGACAACTCAAGGCCTAGAAAGTGGATACGTAAGGTCGTGCGACACCTTGAGGCCACTAACTGCAGCCTATAAATAAGACCCTCCCCCTCTCAGAAATAGATCCCAACTTCAGCCTACTATTACTCTACAGAAATTGCATCATAACAAAGCCCCCCAAACACACCTCTCTCTCTCTCTCCTACCTTCAACCTACCCAATTCTCTCCCATCTAAACCCATTTCTTCAACCAACTCACTTGGAACCTCTTGCATCAATTCCCTCAGGATTTCAAGACCAGAAACGACCAATTGAAGGGTCTTGTATCTAACTTGATACAGGATTCGGGGAAGCATCAAGGGTAATGAAATCTAAACTCCCTCCTCTCTCTCCCCCTTACTCAATTCTTCATAATTCTCTCATTTACTTTTGTTAGGATTCAATAATCAGACCCTAGCTGTCTGGATTATTGAATCCCAATCGCAATCTCTCTGTTTAAGTCGTTTGATCTGTGTAATTGAATTGCTCTTGTTGAATATTTGCTTGAATTGGTGTTCAAACCCCAAAGGGGGTGTGGATCTACCCATATCCACACTCCCGGGGTCGATTTGTTGTTATTTATGTATTTCATACATAAGTTGGTTAATCAATTGGATCTGTATTAATTGTTGTTGATTCTGGTGTTCATTGTGTAAGTTTCTGCAGATGGCCTCTGTATGTCACGCGACATATTGTTCCAAGGTGATCCTGTGTCACGCGACATATGTGGTCACTGGAATCATATGTCATGCGACATATCGTGACCTATTTGCAGGAACCTTTTTCAGTTGTAATCTGTTTTAGATTGTTGTAGCAGGGGTGTGGCCTCCCTCAATAATGGGTTCACAAGTTGTAAATCTCAATTCATATTAATAAGATGCATGATTACCACATTTGTTCATTGTCAACACTTGCACACACTTTGGATTTTGCTTGGATGTTTAATTGAAAGACTCGTCTACGGACGAGGCGTGTTGGGTGAACTCTCGGTTCTTCCCAACACGTAACCTGACCTCCGAACCCGTGTTTTCTCTCTAAAAAAGGTTTTCAATGTTTCCTCTCAAAAACGGCGTGGCGACTCCTTTACTTTATTCATTTCGTAATAAACCGAAATTTTTCGGGCGAGCGCACATTCAATATCATAGTAGTAACTTTTGTTTTACCTGTATAAAGATAATCTATATAAGATCAGAAAAATAAAAATATATGCGATTTATAGTTCTCACCGACTACAAAATCCAAATTCAAACTCCCAATTATTTGAAAAGGCGTGAACTCGAAACTGTTATCTGAAATTTGGACAGACTTGTCGACTTCTGACACGTCAGTCGCCAAACTCATACACATATTCCATTTGTGATTTATTATCGCCTTTTGCAATGGTTGAATGCAGTTTTCTTCGATACCAAACTTTGAAATCTTTAGCATTTTGCCTTCTTGAAACTGTTTTGTAAATTGGGAAGGCAATTTGCTAGGGATCGTTGCTTGGATTTTAGATCCCTGTACAAAATATAAAATATCATTAATTAATTAATTAATTAATGAAATATTAATAACATGTGGAAATAAATATATGAGATCTATCACCTCCTGATCAACCAATATCACTTCAGTTGATTTTTTTCCGTATTGTCCAATCAGCTCCCATTGACGTAATATGCGGACATTAACGCTGGATTGTTTAGTTTTCTTGTCAATTGATTTGACAGCAATCATACGGCTTGTAGTCATTACCTGTGTTTTAAGTCAATGAAATACATAAGCATCTGAGCACACACTAACCTATAGTTCAGTCATTCGTACTAAGATTGCATAAATACAATATAGTTTATATCTAAACAATTAAAAAAATGAATTATGAAGCAGTACTGAATATATAAAGAAAAAATATGTTGAAAATCAATAGAAAAAATATGAACGTGTAATTACCTTGGATGACCTAAAGAAGAAAAAAGCTGAGATGGTTGTAAAAAGAACTCAATATAATATGAGTTATGAATGCTAATATCAATATATATTTATGTATGTATAACAATATAGAGATTTATAAGAAAAAATATAAAAATTGTCTGACCAATTAAAAATTGAAGCTTCCATGATGAGTTGAAATGAAAAACTGAATATTAAAGCAAAACTAAACGAAGCTGATCTTTTATGGTAATCAATTTAAACATTTTGAAATTCAATTCATACCTAATATAAAGAAAAAAACTGTTCAATCAAATGTAATCAATTTAAACATTTTTTTTTAATTCTGTAAGTAGTTTTTAATAAATCAAATTATATCTATGCATAGTTTTTTTAATTCTATAAGTAGTTTTCAATTTTTAAACAATCAAACGAAGCTGATCTTTGATGGTTCGTGGCAATTTTGGGTTATGTTTTTGGTAGCTTTATTCAATGGGCAGGATTTGAATTGGTTGTTGACAGTTTTGGAGCTTTGTTTTGGTTGGTTTTGCTCTAGTTCAGATCCTGTGGTGGCTGGTTCCATGAGTTTTTGGAATTTCAATTATATTTTCATTGTTTTAGTGATGTTTTTCCTCTGTGGATTACATATGGAAATTGGGTGTTTACTTGGATAGGTGGATAGCTCAGTTTGAGGTGTCCAGTTTGCTGTTTAATGGTTGGCAGTAGAAGCAAGACAGTTTGTGGGTAAATGATATGGTCAGCAATGGTTCAGGTTGCTGTTCTGTGGAAATCAGTTGGTATTGTTGGCATCAGCTGACTATTTGGTTTTCAGGTGGTTTGGATGCGGTGTTAATTGAGTTTTTGGATGTGAGTAGTTTGGTTGCAGTAACATCAAATCAGTTTAGATGCGGTCTTAGTTGGGTGTTTACTTGGATAGATGAATTTTTTTTTGGACATTCATTTTGGAACGGATGGAATAGTACATTGTCTGTTAAATTTCTGTATTCTGGATTTGATGTTACTGAACTTGGTCTTTTCATTTTCAGCTCTTGGAAAATCATATAAAAAATGAAGTTATTGAAAAGAGTCAGTTAGTTCATGCATTGCCATCTTTTGAGCAGGACAAGTTGCCTTTATCTGAGCCACGAATATCTCCTTCAATAGCTTGTGGTGCATCAGTTTTTGAAGTTAGCATATGAAGGTCTCAATATGGGCGTCACAGGTTCTTTGCTCTTACTCTTTTACTT
The DNA here is from genome assembly GCA_022495995.1 of Adenophora triphylla var. japonica. Lineage (NCBI taxonomy): Eukaryota > Viridiplantae > Streptophyta > Magnoliopsida > Asterales > Campanulaceae > Adenophora > Adenophora triphylla. The sequence continues at coordinate 390,657 of JAFEMH010001764.1, forward strand.
GCTATAATGCTTCCTGATTCTTCTCTTACTTTGACTAATTTTGGGACAAAAGATATTTTATATAATTTTGAATTTATTTAGGATCCTTCATTTAGAATTTTGTCTCCAGATGTTTCTTATCGTAGCTTAGTTGAGCTTGAAATTCATATAAGTTGCTTAGGCAGACTTTCACAAAGTGTGGATGAAATTTACAGTAGTCATGAAAATAAGATATATTAATATTAAAAGCAACGCTTCTCCCTCCCTATGGCACTACCCACCCAAACCCTAAAGAAAAACCACCGTTCATCATGCCCACAAGTTGGCCATATAAAGTCAGTCAAGAATTATACTTTAAATAGGATCATAGCATTGGGGATATCAATTGACGCCTAGAACCAACTAGCATTCAAGGTCATCCGTAAGATTCTAGGCATGTCCTTAACAATAGAGAAGAGACGTGAATAAAAATATATAGAGGAAGAAGGACACGGCTAAAAAAGAAATAAATCATCAAATCTTGGGGATAAATTTGAATCTTTTGTCACTTATATCACTTTAGAAATTTAAATTCATATATGAAATTCAATATGTCAAATGCTTAAATTAAGGAGAGAAAAGTGATTTTGAATTTAAATTAGATAAATATTTTAAATGTATCCTTAATTTTGGTAGGAGTGTGAAATAGGCAAGTTTGTTTTTGTTAGTTTGACATTTTCCAATTGAATATAAATGTTTTATTTTTTTTTCTTTTTCTTGTATTTTGCTTTCAACGCCCACCTTGGTCGAGCAGTCCTCTTCCTTGGCCGGCCATCCTTCTCCTTATCTCGGCCATTTGCTTTGAATTTATGCCGGCCACTTTGCTGCCTTGGCCCATGATTCACTTCAGCCTTAGATTTTGTCCCATTTTGGCCACATCATTTTGCTGCCTTGTAACATGTTCCGAAATAAATTATAGGAAATATTTAAATTCCGAAAATATTTAAAATGCTTTTTGAGATTTGAATTAATTTGAATTGATGTTGAGATAAGGTTATAACTTAAAAATATAGTCTAAATATTTAAAATAATCACCCTTATCTTATGTAACATCTCTTTCGAAAATTTGAATCTTCTGAAAATTATATCACTTTCGAAATTTAAATTAATATATGAAATTCAATATGTCAAATGCTTAAATTAAGGACAGAAAAATGATTTTGTATTTAAAGTAGATAAATATTTTAAATGTATCCTTAATTTTAGTAGGAGTGTGAAATAGGCAAGTTTGTTTTTAGTTAGTTTGATAATTAAATTTTGAAATTTATATCCGAAATTAAGAAGTTGACTTTGTATTTGAATTGGGAAATAATTTTAATTCCGAAATAAATAATATAAATATATAAATTTCGAAAATAGTTAAAATGATTTTGAAATTTGAATTGATTTTGAGATTTAAAATGATTTTAAGATTAATTTTAGTAGATGAGACGAAGAATAGTTATCTCCAAATAACTGTTCCTTTTTCTTGTAAATTTAAAATGAAATCTGATAATTAAATTTTGAAATTTATATCCGAAATTAAAAGGTTGACTTTGTATTTGAATTGGGAAATAATTTAAATTTCGAAAGAAATAATAGAAAATAGTTAAATTTCGAAAATAGTTAAAATGATTTTAAGATTTGAATTGATTTTGAGATTTAAAATGATTTTAAGATTAATTTTAGTAGATGAGAATAGTGGCGCATTGATTGTCGAATTTTTAGTCAATGATTTTTTTTAATTATTATTTTAATTGAATAATAATCAACAACGAAATCCTATTTTTTTATAACGATTTTAAATTTGAAATCTATATTAGGTTAAAAAGGACGTATATATTTGTTTGATATTTCCATCATTAGAAGCATTTTGAATTTTTGATTAAGTTGTATATTTTTCTAAGAAAATAAAAATTACAATTAGGCAGTATATTTATTTTTTGATTAGAGTATCACTTTAGATATCTTAGTATATATCTCATTCCATGGTTATAATATTCCTTTAATTAATTTAAATAATAATAATATTACTTTATTTATAAAATTAAAAGAAACAACATGAGAAATCTAAATGTTTGATGAAATAAGCGAATGATAAAAAAAAATTATTACAAATCATGCACATTCTGAATTGACCAAAATTTCATGATGAAATAAGCGAATGATAAAAAAAAATGAGTAACATTATTCCTAATGATGAACTTGCTTGTTGTCGACATGAGTGATGCGCACTTGATCTTTATAGATGACATCAATTTGAATGTGACCATGAGGTAATCCTCGTTTCACAAACTCCACGGAGATGATAGAGACGACAACTGCATAGATGAACAAATATATAATTACAATAAAGATTGTTAAAAAAAAACTGCATTCATCAAATACAACTTAAACTAATAAATTAAAAGAATTACATGAATTGAGGTTGCTAAAACAACATTCTTCTTTCAAATCTTTCACAAGTTGCTTGAATTTAGTTTTAAAAATACCATGCAATACATCAGGGATATCTTTCGGTTCATGGCCCGAACTGTCTAAAAATTGTGTGACTTCTGGCAACAAAAGATTAGAAGCAAAGCTGATGAAATGTGAGAGAATCAACCGACTGTTTGTTTCATTGATCTGTGAAATTAACAAACAATAGATTCAGTACAAATATTAATCATAAACCATGTTAGGGTGAAGAAAAAACGCATACTTGTTAGAGTGAATAAAAAACGCATAATTGTTACTCAATAATAAGACTGCTTACTGTAAAAAAAAATAGGATTACTTTCACGACGGATTCTCTCACGGTGAACAATGGCACTGATGGCTCTGGTTTTCTAGCTCTGGTGAAGGGACTGTCGTGTCACGTGTGAGAAGAACAAACCAATGGAGATATGTAAGTGCGAAAATTGAAGCTTCCATGATGAGTTGAAATGAAAAACTTAATATTAAAGCAAAACTAAAAGAAGCTGATCTTTTATAGTAATCAATTTAAACATTTTGAAAATCAATTCATACCTAAAATAAAGAAAAAAACTGCCCAATCAAATGTAATCAATTTAAACATTTTTTTTTAATTCTTGTAAGTATTTTTTAAAAAATCAAATTATATCTATGCATACTTTTTTTTTGAAAGGATATCTATGCATATTTCAAATATACTCATATCATATCTAACAATTTAAATTTTGAAATTCAAATTTACTCTTTCAAAATTTGTTGAATCATCCGAAATATTAGAAAGTAGGCTTTTCTTTTTCTTTTTCTTTTTCTTTTTCTTTTTTTTTCGGTGATAGCATTAAAAAACTGTTCAATTTAAACATTTTGAAATTAAACGAAGCTGAATATTTATGCTGATCTTTTATGGTAATCAATTTAAACATTTTGAAATTCAATCCATACCTAAAATAAAGAATTTTATTTTTAAAACTGACCAATTAAAAATTGAAGCTTCCATGATGAGTTGAAATGAAAAACTGAATATTAAAGCAAAACTAAACGAAGCTGATCTTTTATGATAATCAATTTAAACATATTGAAATTCAATTCATACCTAAAATAAAGAAAAAAACTGTTCAATCAAATGTAATCAATTTAAACATTTTTTTTTAATTCTGTAAGTAGTTTTTAAAAAATCAAATTATATCTATGCGTACTTTTTTTTTTTGAAAGGATATCTATACATATTTAAAATATACTCATATCATATCTAACAATTTAAATTTTGAAATTCAAATTTACTCTTTCAAAATTTGTTGAATCATCTGAAATATTAGAAAGTAGGATTTTTTTTTTCTTTATTTTTTTTTCGGTGAAAGCATTAAAAAATGTCTGACCAATTGTGAAGCGCCACGTAGCTTTCCACGTCATTATGCCACGTGGCGCGATGTGAAGCAAACATTTAATGGGAACTGCCTACGTTGGAATTTAATAGGGAATTTTGTCATATCTGACTGGCTCAACATCATTCTGGGCACAAACACATTCATTCCTTTATTCTTTCCTGAAAGCATTCTTGCTTCAACTATATATTTTCCCAGATTTGTAACGATCATTCTCGTTCTGTTGCATAATTCTGAAGCTTGATCAATATTTCTGAGTAGTATCACTATACACCCAACCTTCAGACGTATGGAATTGTTCGGCAATCTGGAGCATTTAATCGTATTAAGAAACTCAACAGAAAATACATCCTCGTGGCCAGCAATATCTTCGTTCTCCTTGCTGATGCTATCAGAACTCATACAACACTTCATCACCGGGAAACATCGACATCACATAATCATTGATAGTATCTACTATCTCATTAGTTGGTGCCAAAATTGCTTTATCCTGAAAAAATCCATCAATGCGCATATTGTGTAATATGTCAGGATACGTGTTTTCAACGATGGTTGCAATAGGATCAGTTGTATCTCTTATCAAAATATCATCGGGTAACTTAATGTCAACTTCTCCATCATTTTCTTCACCGACATCCCCATCTCCTACCCGTAATATCCATTCAGCAAAATTTTTGATCTCTAGAACATCAGGAGAAGAAGAGGAACGTACCTACATTTAGGCAATGAATGAGATGAAACATTTAGTTTCTGCAACAGGGAAATGTAATATGTAAAGAGTTTTAAATTAGATCATTTACCTGCAATCTCAAGTTTTTTGTCAATTTTAGGACCTCACACGAATTCCAAAGTTTAGATGAACTGATGGCAGCATGTACAATATCATGTTGGCTTCCTTTATGCACAACAGGAAATATTTGCCTGAAATCTCCTCCAAACACAACAACTAATCCACCAAAGGGCTTATCAGAGTGTGACGATGTTGAAATTCCAATTTTCCCGAAAGATTTGTTTGTTTTTCTTTTCTTTTGAAAATCAAACGGAAAAAGCACGGAGTCGCCACGCCATTTTTATTTTAAGGGCCAAAACTTTGAAAAATGGCCGAGATTAGAGATTTGGGTTCGGAGGTCACGTTACACGCCAGGAAGAACGTTAGTGTTCACCCGGAATGCCTCGTAAAACGAGTCTTCCAAGCTTAAAAACCATTTGTGTGTGTGTGTGTGTTTTGGCCAAAATAAGTTAAAACTGAAAAGTAAAAATTGGGAACTCTTTATTAGACTTTAAACAAGTCCCATGATTTTTGGTATGAATTTTGGGTTGAGTTTTGGTACTCAAAAGATTTTTTGAAGTTGAAAAACATTTCTGCCAGAATGAAAAAGGCAGTGGACACTTTATTTTAAAATGGGTTTAAGGGCTTAAAAATCTCAGAATCTGGGGAAAGTCCTAGAATGAAAGTTGTTCAAAACCAAGGTTCTAAAAAGCGCTAGGCGGATGTTAGGCGGCGGAGCCGGGCCTAGCGCCTAGGCGGGGACTAGTCGGGATTAGTCAGGATTTGTTGAGTTTATTCGGGGCCTAGGCGGGGCTTAGAACTATGCGTTGGAGAGGGGCCTAGCGCCTAGGCGGGGCCTAGCGCCTAGGCGGGGCCTAGCGCCTAGGCGGGGCCTAGGCGCCCTTAGGCGGGATCTTTTAGAACACTGTTCAAAACACCTTAAATAAAGTTTTTGTAAAAGAAATTTCCCATTTGGAGTTGATTTAGTGTACCAAAACCTTCTGGAAATCTCAGATATGAAATCTGGACTTCCAGAGACTGAGGAACTGACTTTTAAAGGAAAATTTGAAAAAGGGAGTTTTACTCACGCAAAAAATAAATTAAAAAATATGTATGGAAATCTATGGATGTTGGCTACAAAAAGTGTTTTGTAGTCAACACCAAATTCCAAGTTTATATGTGTCCAAAAAATTAGACCATGGACAGAGGTCTTAGAAAATTGCTACTGGACAGCAACTTTCTTAAGAAGAAAAACATGATTTTAAAGAGGGTTTGGCATCCATGCTTGTCCCCATTTCCTTAGGCTTTGATTAGTGATCACTTAACATTTTAGTGGTGAATCAACTATATCAAGCCATCCTCAGGGTACATTAGGACTAAGCACTTCATTTGCTTGGGAAGGGGAATTTTATCCTTTGAAAATGAAGATTTGATGTATGAAAATGGTTTTTAGGGTTTTGAAAACATGTTTGCAAGTAAGTAAGAACACTTTGGAGAGAATGTTGATCCTTGTAGAAGATCAACCATGGAGATGAACTTCCATGGTGATCTTCTTGGATCTAGGGCAAGAAGATGAACAAACTACATTTTGGAGTTTGAAAATGCATGCATGGATGAGAGAGATTTAGGGTAAGGAGAGGGAGGTTATACCTATCTTCCTTGTGTTTTGTGTTTGAATGGATTCAAAGGCTTGAATGTGTTTAGGGTTTGAAAGTGTTTAGGGTTGGTGATTAGAGTTGGTCAAAGAGAAAACAAGTAGATAACAATGAAGTCCTCTATGTTTTCTCTCTAATCCTCCTCCTAAAGGGTGATTTGAGCTTGAGTTAGTGTATGTATGAGAGTATGTATGAGAGTGATTTGAAAGTATTTTGAGTGAGTGGGATTTGGGAAAGATTGAAGAGAAAATGGTGGCAATTCAAGTGAATTCCCACTGTTTTCTCCCTATTTTTCGCCAAGGTGCAGTTGTAAAATGTGTTGTTCCTTTTTTATTTCTGTGACTGAAGGCCTCAATTTATAGCCCTCTGAAAGTGCCATTATCATCCGCGCGGATCAAACCCTTAGCGTGCACTGTTCATTAATTACAGCTGCAGGCTTTGGACACACAGAATATTTTTTTTTTTAAATTCAAATTAGGCAGCCAGTTTTTGTTCCAGCAGCTTCTATTTTTGGTTTTTGACCATTTCTTTTGCTTTTTTGATTCTTTTTCTTGGTTTATCTTAAAATGGCAATCCCTAATCTACCCTTGTTTGGTTAGAAATGTTAGGAATTGTTAGAAATGTTAGAAATGTTAAGACTTTCGTTAATTTTCTAACGAAAATACTAACAACTCAAATTGGAGCACTTACAGTAGCCCCTCGGCGACGGCGCTTTCGAAGGAAGCGGGGTCGTCGATAAGAGTAAGGCTCCATATTTGACAGGATGATCAAGTGATCGAGTGATCGAGTGGCTGGACCTAGCGATAGGCTACCTACGTATCCCGAATGGGAATCAAGCCGGCCGTAGTTCAGATCTTTGACCCTGGAGATGATGGCGTTTTAGGTGCCTCGAACCTTGATGAGCGAGTTACGCGATCAATTCTTTGAGAGAAACTCTGCTTGGGATAAGAATGACCACTTTGGTGCAGTGGTGAGATTGTATATCCGCTCTGCTGGGGATAGGAATGACCATTTTGGTCTGGTGGCTGAACCTAATGATAGGCTACCTACGTATCCTTAGGAGAAATCAAGCCAGCCGTAGTTCGGGTCTTTGACCCTGGAATGACTATTTTGAGGTGTCAACCTGGTAATGATGGCATTTTAGGTGCCTCTGACCTTGAAGATGGCGTTTTAGGTGCCTCAGACCTTTGGAGATGATGGCTTTTTAGGTGCCTCGGACCTTTGGTGATGATGGCGTTTTAGGTGCCTCAAACCTTAATGATGGCGTTTTAGGTGCCTCGAACCTTGATGACGATGGCTTTTTAGGTGCCTCGGACCTTGATTTGAAATGTTTTCCCTTAATGATTTGGGGTAAATGGTCCTTCGGTGGACTTCGTCTGCTGCCGAAGGAGAGGGTGACCGTTTTGGTCGGGTGGCTGGACCTATGGTAGGCTACCTACGTATCCTTAAGAGGAATCAAGCCAATCGTAGTTCGAAACGCTGCTGGGGGTTTCGTTGGAGAAAAATCGGGCTTACGTTTTACGGCCGTTGATGATAATGAGGCAAGAAACGGGATTCCGTTGACTTCGCTGGAGATTTTGTTAGCTTTTGCTGGGGAAATCGGACTTATGTTTTACTTCCGTTGATGATTTTGATGAAAGAAACGGGATTCCGTTATCTTTCTCGGAGAAATCGGACTTACGTTTGACTGCCGTTGATGATTTTGATGAAAGAAACGGGATCCCGTTATCTTTCTCGGAGAAATCAGACTTACGTTTTACTGCCGTTGACGATTTTGATGAAAGAAACGGGATTCCGTTATCTTTCTCGGAGAAATCGGACTTACGTTTTACTGCCGTTGATGATTTTGATGAAAGAAACGGGATTCCGTTATCTTTCTCGGGGAAATCGGACTTACGTTTGACTGCCGTTGATGATTTTGATGAAAGAAACGGGATTTCGTTATCTTTCTCGGGGAAATCGGACTTACGTTTGACTGCCGTTGATGATTTTGATGACAGAAACGGGATTCCGTTGTCTTTCTCGAAGAAATCGGACTTACGTTTGACTGCCGTTTGATGATTTTGATGAAAGAAACGGGATTCCGTTATCTTTCTCGGAGAAATCGGACTTAAATTTGACTGCCGTTTGATTATTTTGATGAAAGAAACGGGATTCCGTTATCTTTCTTGGAGAAATCGGACTTACGTTTGACTGCCGTTGATGATTTTGATGAAAGAAACGGGATTCCGTTATCTTTCTCGGAGAAATCGGACTTACGTTTGACTGCCGTTGATGATTTTGATGAAAGAAACGGGATTCCGTTATCATCCTCGGAGAAATCGGACTTACGTTTGACTGCCGTTGATGATTTTGATGAAAGAAACGGGATTCCGTTATCTTTCTCGGAGAAATCGGACTTACGTTTGACTGCCGGGAAGCTCTTTTGAAGAGGGGGTTAACTTTGGTTAACTCTGGTTAACTATGCTAAGTTGAGGACTAAATTGCAGAGTCCTGGAATTTTAAAGGGCAAAACAGTCATTTTGCCACTTCCATTTCATCCGCGCGGATAGGAGCGTGACCTGGACAGGTTTAAATGAGGGCCAACGCCCTTTTCAGTTCCCTCTTCACCATTTCCAGTTTTCGAGAGAGAGAGACGAGGGAGAAGAAGAAAACCGCCATTGAAGGCCTAGGAAGCTTCGAAATCTTCCGATTTCTTCGATTTTTCAAGCAATGGAACACGGGGAAGCTGCTATCCAAGGCCAAGGACGCGGTCCGGTTGCCGAGAGGCGATTAGAGCTCGTTCGAATGAGGAGGCATTACACCCTTTCGCAATCGATTGTGGAGGAGTCGTACCCCGATGCATGGCAACATTGGGCTTCTGATCCGAGTCTCCGTACGGTATACTTCGAATCTCTTCATTCCCTTTGTCGATTTTTCATTTGAAATTGATTTTTTGGTGATTTTTTTTTTTTAGATCCGAAAATTTTGATGTTCTTGGACTTGAAATTTGATTTTGATGCTTCGCATGTTGTAATGAGTATGTGGGTAACCAAAATGTGCATTTTGTTTGGAAGAAAGAATGGGCATTTTGCCATTTTTTTTTAATTCGAAAAATGCAATGAAAATTCAAAAATTATGTTCTTGACATTGAATCTTGAACTTGATGATTTGTATGTTGCAATGAGTATATGGTTAACTCAAATGTGCATTTTGTTTGAAAAAAGAATGGGCATCTTGCCATTTTGGAATATGAGATGAAAATTTGCCCAAATCCGGGACGGACTTTTTGCAATGTGATATGAATGATATGAATGCATTTTTTTGTGAGAATATGATTTTCTGTGAAAATGGGACGGATTTTTCGTTCCCGTTGATTGAATGTATGAATGGTGAAAAAATTGTTTATGTATGCTATTTCACGAAAAATGGGACGGAATTTTTTTCTGTTGACTCAATGTTATTGAGATGTTTTTTTTTTTTTTTTATGTATGAATGGTTGTTGAAAACTCTTTTCCTCTGTGCAAGAAAAATGGGGCTGAGTCTATTGTATGCCGTTATGCTGCCCGATTTTTTTTTTCAAAATTTTATGTCTATGATGCATGTGCATGCTCTTTTTTTTTTAATGCAATTTTTTTTTAATGCAAATTTTTTGAATGCAATTTTTTTTTAATGCAATTTTTTTTTAATGCAAATTTTTTTGAATGCAAAAATTTTTTTTTGACTCTTTCTTTTTTTTTTTCAATTGCAGGGTGGAGATCGCTTTATGACGCAGCAGCTGAACAAGATGAAGACTCGAGGATCAGTGGAGTCTGTGGTAGACCTGTGGGATCGGCTTCCAGTCTTGGGCCGAGGAGCTTTGATGAGTCCTAGACAGATCGTCATTGAGACCGGGCTGTATGAGTTTATCGAGTGCCTGAGGGGGTTGGTCAAGTTCTCCAAGAGCAAGGGTCTGATTTTTGCTTTGGCACAACATTGGTGGGACGCGACCCACACATTTCATTTTTTCTGGGGCGAGGCCACGGTTACACCCTCCGATTACGCTCAAGGACATCGGGCCTGTCCTTTAAAGGACGGAGCATTGAGTGGAGAGACGGCTACAGTGATCGGGACCTGCAGGAGCTTCTGGGCTTTACCCCCATTCCCAAAAAGGGGATGGGGATGGAGTATGCCACGGTCTACGGGAAGATCGTGGAGACCATCGGGAATTACGAGGCTGGTGATGAGAGGGTGGCGGCGGTGCAGATTGCTAGGGCCTTCTTATGGTTTGCCTTTTCGAGCACACTTTTTGGACACGCCGAGGGGACGGCGATGTTTGCTTTGCTGAGGAGTTTGGAGGATGTGGAGATGGCTGGAGAGGTCTCTTGGGGAGAGGCAGGGCTGGCAGAGCTCTATTTTGCCTTGGATCGATATAGCCGGAAGGCCGTCAGCTCTTTGACATGCTTCGAGTTTCCTCTGGAGGTACAAGCTTTCTTTTTTGCTTTCTCTCTTTTCTTTAAGCACGTATTCCTCATCATTTTTTTTGCACCGGATTGATGGGATTTTTCCCTTTCGCAGGTATGGGCTCTAGAGTTTTTCCACATCACGATGTGGCGGCAGCCGACGAAGTACATCGGGGCGTATCCGGCCATGCTTTCTTGGTCGAAGTATGCCCGGGAGAAGATAGGTTCTAAGGGGCGCACGACCCTTAAGTACAGGGAATGCCTGCCTTTGACGAGGGCGGAGACAGATGAGAGGATGATATTTTATCCCTGGGACCGCTTCGATGTGGAGCAGCTGAAGGGTGCCGAGATATGGACCGTGCAGCTGAGGATTTTGAGGGGCTTGACTTGCGACGTGTATTATCTGGGAGAGAGGGTGACGCGCCAGCATGGCGTGAACTCGCCTTTGATGGCTCCAGTGGAGCCTCCCGCCGACATGATGCATCCGAGCGAGAGGTCAGAGACCTGGGGCAATTACCGAGGTGGCCAGCACTTCTCGGCATTCGTGGCGATTGAGCAGTATCCGGTATTTATCTTGAGGAGGTTGAGGATGCACCAGGTCCTTGAGAGAGAGGGGGTAGGGATCGTACGGTACCCGTGGACGGACTTTTCATATGTCCAGGATGGGGTCCGATTGAGGGTGCAGATCCCTCAGCCTGAGCGGCTTCCACGAGCTTTTCAGCCTCGTCCGGGTATGAAGGTATGGCTTCTCCTTCCCACCTCTTCTTTTTATTTTTGCTTCTGTCTTTCCTTTCTTTCCTGTCATCATTTTTTGCCTCAATTATTTCTGACGCTTTTGCTTCCGTGCAGTTTCCGGAGGTGGTCGTGGAGAAGCTGACGAAGCAGGTGATCGGGGCTAAGAGATTCATCAGGAGGATGGTTGCTTGAGGAGCCCCTCAGGCTAGAGCGAGGCGAGCACAGCCGGCGCATGTCGAGCGGGAGACTTCCCCTGAGCCTTCTGAGCGTTCTTCTGAGACTCCTCTTTCTCCTCTCATAGATCCCAGCGTGGTGCTGCCTTCGGACCACGTCATTCTCGGGGATCCGTACGGGCAGGGGCATGTCTGGCATCACGGTGGGTCTTCTTCACACGTCCAGGAGTCCGACGCATTCACCTTCGGATATGACTTCTTTGCGGATCTTGGTCTGCCGTATCAGAGCGTGCCGGTTGGTCCTGACGAGCCTTCTTCCGGAGACGAGGACGATGATTCTGAGCCCGAGACATTCATGGCTACCGAGGAGGCGGGCCCGAGCCGCAAGAGGGGTCGGGGGAAAGCGCCGGCCACCGAGGACTCTGACTGACGATCCTCTGAGATCGATTTCTGAGATTGTACCTATTTTTTTTTGCAGATACAGTTTTTTTTTATGCACACTCCTTTTTTTTTTAATGTAATAATTTAGGATCTTATTTCATTTTATCTATCATGAATGCAATGCTGTATGAATGCGATGTTTGCATGAGCCCCGGTTTTTTGGCAAGGGTGTGAGTGTCTGATATATGAACTGTTTGGGCAGGTTTTTGCACAGGTTTCGAGCAGTTGGGATGAAAATTTTTTTTTTTGGTGGTGACAAGGATATCCGCGCGGATGGATTCGACATCTGGCATGGTTCATTTATTTCGGTGGTTGGATCTGGTTTGGACCATAAATGCCATTAAAACTTCATCTTCTCCAGTTCAAAATCACTGGAATTTTCGGGAGAGAAGCAAAAAACCATGGAAAATTCCAAAAATTCTCTAAAATTGCCTAAGGAAGAGCAAATGTTGTTCTTTGAGAAGTTCAAGGAGTGGTGTAGGGAGATTATGCACGAGAGGAGGTCATTCTTTGAAGAAAGGTACAAGATAAAGTGTTTGTGGTCTCTCAAAGAATTGGTTCCGGACTATGATCTTTTGAGAGCTTCTTCTTCATTTTGGGATACTAGAAGGCATGTCTTTTGCCTTTCTTACAATGAAGTGGTCCCGACTGTTGAAGAATTTCGGGCTTTGCTTGGCGGTCCCGAGGTGGAAGAGATTGCAATTCCTTTGCCCGGAGGAGCCTCTTTCGTTGACAAGTTGTGTAACCTTCTTCATCTTTCCCCGGAGGAAGCACAAGGTATGATCTGTGGTCCCGATCATTTTAACATTTCTGGTCTCCCTGATAGATTTAGGGGCTTAGGCTTTTTTGACGATGCCTATTGAGATGCCTTTGCACTTTGCATGTTCGGGACCTTGTTCATGGTTTATTCTTTTGGGATCTGTCATCGGGCTATGCTAGATGTGGTTGTTCACTGTCGCTTGGGCAGAGATGTTGTACCTTTGATCTTGGGAGAGACTTTTCATGCTCTCGATAGGGCTCTCGGAGACGGTACATGCACGAGGGCGGCCCGTTTCTTTTGACCTGTGGGCGATGGAGCGCACCGGGGTTCTTCGGGAACCTTCTGATATGATCAAGCCTTGGACATTTGCCAGGAGAGGGGTTTTGGTGGATTTTGATGATCAGGGCTCGTGGGAACGATGGATGGCTGGTCGCGGGCCCGAAGATATCGAGATGGTTGGTGCCTCATTGGCGGGTGGAGACTCGAGAGTACTTCGGGAGGGATCTCCCGTGGTTATGCTTCCGGGGCTTTCTCGGTCCGGCTTTTACATTCCGGCGTTGGTTACGAGACGGTTCGGTTTGGAGCGGAGTTCCTTTGGAGGACTTTGATGATATAGCCACTAGGGTGGTGGCTTCGCTTCTATGGAGGATCCTTTGGTGTTTCCCTTTCTTTCCGTATGGAGGTATGACGTCTTTCCTCCTCGGGTTATCCTCGAGCGTCCGAGACTGTGTTCTTGACCACTTGGTACTGGATTGGTACGAGAGGCATTTGGGGAGACTCGAGATGGCTATTTTGAGACGGCGTGAGGCCATTATGGGTGCGGAGGACTGGCAGGTTTCGGAGAGGAGGAGGGCCGAGGCGAGGGCCAACCCTCACGACGGGAGCGGAGATGTTGTGGCCCGACTATGAGGCTTATGTCAAGAGGCAGGAGAGGAGGACTCCTATGCTACCGGCTCGGCTACGAGGAGATGAGGGATGATGCTAGGGGCTACCGAGGCCCCGACAGGCCGGTTTGATAGATCCCTGTTCCTACACCAGAGCTTGGTAGGAGGAAGACCGACATTTTTCCCTGCTCGTAGGAAGAAGACCCGGGCGGGGAAGAAGAGAGGGGATGCCAACAGACGAGCGGCTTAGAGTGACCTCGAGTTTTCCGAGTATCCTTTTTTTTGCCGTAGCAGACACATTAGTTTGATTTATGTATCTTAGTTTCTTTTAGCAGGTTGTAATTGGTAGGAGTGAACCGGGCTTAGACTCATCAAAAAGCTTTTAACTGTAATAAATATGTGAATTGCTTTAGAGTTTTTTGAGACGCTTTCATGGTCTGATCAGTGTATTGATGTCAAAGTATGACTTTTATTTGTGCTTTAGACCGAACCATTTCCGGCTGCCCACGTTCCCTTCGGACAAAAGGGCTCAGGTCTCCGTAGTTCGACCCGTTTTTTTTTTTTTTTTTTTTTTTTTTTTTTTTTTTTTTGTTTTTGTTTTTTTTTTTGTTTTTTTTTTTGTGCAACTCTGTTTTTACCTAGGCCGCCCTTTTCTGGTTTTCAACCTAGTTGGGTATTACTTTTTTAGCACTCTTTTTTTTCTTTCTTTTTTTTTGACTCAGTGTTTTTACGCGTAGTATCTGCGCAGCTTGTCACCATTCACTGGGTGTACAAAGGGATTTCCGTCGAGGTCTGCAAGTTGCATGGCTCCTCCGGAGAAGATCTTTTGGACGACATATGGCCCGACCCAGACAGGTTCCCATTTGCCAAGCGGGTTAATACGGACTGGGGGCTTCTCTTTCAAAACGAGATCACCTTCCCTAATCTCCCGATGCTTTACTTTCTTGTCGAAGGCCCTGGCCATTCTCCCTTGGTAAGCTCGGATATGTTCCATTGCTTTCAATCGTCGCTCATCTAACAGGGCCAATTCATTATGGCGACTTTGGAGCCATTCGACCTCATTGATCTGACTTTCCAACAGTACACGGAGTGAGGGGATTTCTAGCTCGATTGGGAGCACGGCTTCCATTCCGTAGGTGAGGGCAAACGGTGTCTCCCCTGTTGCAGTTCTGACTGATGTCCTGTAGCCCCAGAGTGCCAGGTGTAGCTTCTCGGGCCAATCTCTGCCTCGGACAGCCATTTTTCGGATGATGTTTTCCAAAGTCTTGTTTGCTGCCTCGACGGCTCCGTTGGTTTGGGGCCTGTAGGGAGATGACTTGTGACGGGTTATTCTGAATTCTGCCAGCAGCCTGTCGCATTCCCCTTCGAAGTGGGATCCATTATCTGAGATGATTTCGGCTGGCAACCCGTATCTGCATATGATGTTTTCTTTGATGAAGAGGGACACTTTCTTTGAGTTGAGTACCTTTTAGGATTTTATAGGGCATCCTTCTCAGTTCCTTCGAAGAAATTACCAATCTGCGTCTCTTTAGGCTCTTCCGCAGTTCCCAAATTCGCACTTGTCAAAACCTCTTCGGCAGCTTGGGCTCGATTTTCCTCTTTCCGAACAACCTGCTTAAAGATTTTTGTTCTCTTCTTTTTTCTTATTTAATCTGTCTGCTTCTTTATCTAATGAATTATTAAAAAAAAAATTAATTATTAATTTATCATTAGTTAAAGTGGCAATCAAGGGATACTCAGAAAGGTTCGTCATTTCATTAGGAACGAAAGGGAGTACAGCATTTGCTACAGACTCGTAGTCTTCAGGCGTGAGGCCGTCGGACGACTCTAGAGACTTAATCTTGACATTGAGGGACTCGGAAGACTCTAACTAGGTTGACACAAAGGGACGGGAGATCAATCCAGGCTTGGTGATCATTTCTTTTTTGGTCGCGGACGGGCCTGAGAGAGTTTCCTGATTCTTCAATGGCATCGCCGTCAGGGGCGTCATGACTCGGGAATTGTACTGCTTCTGTCCTCCTTCCTCGATCATTGCTACCATCTCTTTGACTGAGCTGAAATCAATCAGGTCTGGCACCTGAACCTCTTCCCCGAATAACTGCTGCATAATCGGGCCATCCCAATCATCCGAAAAGACCTCTGTGGCTTTGGCTTTCGGCACAGTCAATTCAAACTCAGGCTTCGGACCTTCCTGGGCAGTAGGATTTGTGGTGGTAAGCTTCTCGAACTGTTCCACTAGGCTTGGCACGCCTTTGAAAGTGTACTCACTTTTCATGGTAGTGGTAGCCCCGGGTATCTTGGGTAGGTCCAGGAACATTCTACGGACCGGGTTAGCTTTGGCTCCCCTGAACTTGTTGAGGCTATCCTGTAGCTTCAACCACCCTTCTGTAGGAGTATGCTCTGTGATGTTACCCGGTTGTGTGGGACCCTTTACAAAGTAATCAGCCAAATTAGGACTGAAGGGGAGAGATTTAGGGTTTTTGATCGGGACCCTTCCTGTGGTAGCTTCCTTTCTTTGTAGAGAAAATTCTTTTTCTTTCGCGGTGTCCACTGAGGTGGCCTCATATCCCAGGTCGTGGCGAGTTTTCTGTCCTTTCACCTCGATGAGTTTGTGAGTTCCTTGTTGGTGCTTCCCCAGACCGAGGCCAGGTAGATAGCTCATCTTTCTCATCATTTTCAAGACCGGAGGGATTTTATCCCGGGTGATTGTCAGATCTATGTTGCAAACTTGGGCCTTAGGAGGCTCGACCGAGAAGCCTGTTAGCATGAGACCTTCCTCATCATGTTTGATTTCCAGAATAGGTATTCCACCTGTATCCGTGCCCTCCAAGGTGACTAAATCCCCGTAAATGGTTGTCAGGTCCCCATTCGAGACGAATTTCACACACTGGTGGAGGCTTGAGGCGACCCCCTTGACCTGATGCAGCCAAGGTCTTCCCAATAAGGCATTAAAAGTGATCGGGATGTCAATAACCTGGAATTCCACAGGTATCAATTTCTGGCCAAACCAGAGGTCCAAAGTAGCAACTCCAAGGACTGCTCGAGATGTCGAGTCGTAAGCTTTGACTGTGAGGGAGGAAGGCTTCAAGTCTGTGGACTTGATGTCAAGCAGGCTCATGATCTTTGCCGGAAGAATATTCATTCCGGACCCATTGTCAACCAGGACCCGAGGGAGGCGTCGTTCATCCAATTGGACTGTGATGAAGAGAGGCTCGTTATGATCGGCCCCGAATTGAGGGAGATCGAGATCTGTGAAAGTGATTATGTTCCCGTAGTGGATGTTTCCAATTAGCTGTACCATGTCATCGGGAGTAGCATCAATAGGGACCAAGGTGCGGGCCAGGCTTTCTTCCAGCTTTAGCTTATGGGGATAGGATGAGGTGAGCAGGGACCACAGAGAGATGTTGGCCTGTGTCTGCTTCAACTGGGTGAGCACGGGGTCCTCCTTTTCGGGGTCAGGAGCTTCGGCTGTCTTAGCATAGGGGCGGCGGTTCTCCTGTGTGCTTGATACGTGGCCTTCTTATCTCGCCTTAGGATTCCCTTGGAAGATTTGCCGGATCGGGTCAACGGGTTGACTTCCTCATCGGTTGCTTCTTGACTAGATTTCTTCAATCTTTGTTAAGGTCAACGGAGGAGCCTTTTTGGCTATCGGCACCGAGTTCGACGGAGTCTAGCAACGGTGAGAGGCCGAGCTTGAGTTATGCTTGGCTCCTTCCTGGGCGGCCCTTATAACTGCTTCCCAATTCACAGGCTTTTGAGTCTGGGGTTGTGTTGTTGCCCCTTGGATGGCCCACAGGGCTAGGGCGTCCTCCGATTCGCTCCCATAGCCTGCCTTGCTCATAGTTATCATACAACAAGAGTTGCTATTCTCAGGGCTTGGCGGCTTTTCGATTTCATCCCCGGTATAGTGCAGCCATTACGGTTCCTTTCGTAATACTCGAGCCGGAGATGATTATAGCACTCTCTGTGTGGGAGGCGCATCCAAAAGTATCATGCCGGTTTCCGAGGACTTCTCACGAGAGCCGACATACATTCGGGAAGGTGACCTCTTCTTGGGTAACCACGACAAGGAGTGTTACTTTGTTCGGGGTGGATTTGATCGACCATGGTTATTTTCTCATTTGGGAGGATGGGAGTTAGTTTCCCTCTCTCTAACGAGATCCTCAACTATCGGCTGGATCGGATGCACGAAAACCCTTTCCCAAAGCATGGTAGGCGGTGTTGAACTCTAAGACATCCACGTGCTCGAGACCCGGGAAACTTCATGGCCTTCATATCCTCGGTTTCGTAGTAGTCGTCCGAAGTTTCTTCGTCGTCGCTTCTTCGACAACCAACCATTGTGCTGGCTCCCGTGGGCTCATTTCCGGCATGATTGTTCCAGTTGATTCCGGATCACGGGGCCTCGATTGACTCTTCGCTCTCGTCATTATCATCGTCATCGCTGTCATCGGAATCATCTTCCCATACTACCGGGATTTCGGTGAGAGGAACGCCGATTAAACCCGTTAGGGAATATGGGTGCGTGCCGCAGAAATTGTCATATGCTCCCATTCCGGAAGTGGTAATCATGACTCGGCTTTTCCTCCCGAAGCTGCGGGGGAAGAGTGAGAGGGGTGGCACGTATTTGACTCCCGGCAGGATATAGAAGGAATCCTCCTCCTCCTCCTCTGTTTCTTATTTGTTCTCGGGATCATATTGGCCTCTCCCAAAACCAACTTGCGAAGTGTACTAGCTCCGAGATGCTCTTCGGCCTCTTCTTTGATAAGCCCCAATACGAGCGCCGCTGAAGCTTTCTTGCTCGATCCTTCTCGATTGTTCTAACCATCTTGTGTAAATGGTTTTCTCATGTTTTGACCGGAACAGCCCCAGTTCTTTGGTATCGGCTTTCCCTTCACCCGAGAAATAGCGAGCCTCGTATTCTTGCAGGAAGTCTCTGACATGAGACCAAGGTGGGTTGATTCGTTCGATATCCTCAAGGCTGAGGGGGAATCCGAATTCAGGATCCTCGACAAGGTTGGCCATGGGTATTTGGGGAACTTCATCGGCATCTTCCTGGGCATGCGAAGGTTCTCCGCATTCAATCATATTCACCTGATTATGGTTCCTTGGCAGAGGATTTTTGGCCCCATCAGATTAGGGCCCCGGGGCCTTCCAACTTTCCTTGCTCTATCAAACCCTGAATTGCCTTTTCGAGTAAAGCGAGTTATCGGTTAGATGTCCATGGGCTTGATGAAAAGCGCAAAACTTTGAAGTATCGGCGGGAGCATTCGGATTCACGGGTTGAAAATTCTCCAAAGGCCACGGCAAGCCTTCTTTCACCGAGTCCCTAAAGATGTCGTTCGAGAGGCATTCCAAAGTTTTTCGAGGTTCACACCGTGGCACAGGCTCGCGTTTTTGCAGGGAGCAAAAGGAGTTGTGTTATTACATTCTGTCTGTAGTTAATCATCTCTTTGCCTTTAGCAAGAGCGAGGCGGTGTTTGAAGGAGGAGCCCGATATATGTAAGCATGCGCAGCAATACAGTTGTTGATTGTAAGCCTTTTCAAACTTAGGCTTCTTGAGTTAACCATGGCCCGTAAGTCACAGTACGGGAAGTGGCAGGGGAGGCTCGAGATGTGGTTTCGAGCATGACCCATTTGAAAGATATCCGATTGTTCCCTCTTCGGAAGGAGGGATGGCCATTTCACCGAGTTTCGAGATTCCACCAGCTTGTAGAAGTCCCAACATTCTCGTGAGCCTTCTGTTGTCTTGAGATCAACTCTATTTGTTTCCCATTCCAAGTTAGCTTTGTACTTTTACGTGAAGGCATTAGTAATATGGTCCCATGTAGCCACTGCCTCGGGTTTTAAGCGGAAGAACCATTTTAAGGCCTTTGGATTTCAAAGATAGGCCTGAAATAGTCATCAATCATGATTGGTACACCACTTCTGGCCTTCATCGCCAAGGTATAAGTGTCCAGTGAGTTTCGGGCATGCGAGTACCATCAAAGAGGTCCAGATTCGGCATGACAAATTTGTGAGGCGGGGGGAATGATGGAGTCCGGGTCCGTAGGCCCGGAAGCGGAGCTTCTTAGCGGTCGGTGTGTCTACGCGCTTTCATTTCCTTATGATGTTCCATGAACCGGACGGATGAGGGTCTTGTGGCGGAGCCATTGCGTTCAAACTAGTGGGCTAGCTAGAGAGGAGCTACGGCAGCCAGCGCGGGCGGTGGAGAGAGCGCCGATCGGGACGTAGGTGAAAACTTGTCCTTGGCCCAAATTGCCAGGGGAGCATGAGTAGGAGCACAGGCGAAGGGATAGAACCTTGCGGCCTGCGTTGATTTTCAGCGGCAAAGTGGGTGGAGCGATCTTGATGTAGGCGGTAGCTTGGATTTCCGGAGTGAGACCCGTATGTAGGCTTAGGTGCGAGGCTGCTTGTCCACATTGTTGAATTGCATGGTGGTGAGGCGATGGTGTATAACAGGGTGCTGCGGTCCTGGTGATTACGATGAAAGCTGGGATAGAGGTTTGGTAACCCATCGAACCCTAAGTGAGAAATGGGTTTGTGAAGGTGTAGGAGGGCAGTGAGCTAACATCATTACGAGGAGGGCTCCTGGCGGTACATTGAGCATGCGAAGCATTGTTGTGGCCCTTTGAGCTGTTCTTTGCGAAGGCCCGGATTGATCGGTTCCAAGCGGCGGGATCCCAATGGTGTGGCATTCCGAGGTAACCCCAACCATGAGAAGACATTCCGTGCGATTTTGCCCTCAGCTAAGGAGCTGTGAGCGGTTTGTCCGTCTGAGAGTGCGTGGATCCGGTGGTGCGAAGGCTGGGGGCTGGCGACCCGAAGACCGAGAAGCATGGGTTACGGTGGTGGTACCGTAGGAGGTGGGTGGTGGCATCCTGGAGTAATCGGGCGGCCAGAATGGGATTGGCATCCTCTTCCCTCTTCCACGGTGAAAGGTGCCATCGGGATTGAGGTGGCGGCCAAACCATGACCTTTGATAGCCTCATGAAGGCTATTCGGTGTGCTTCTGTCGTAACCTCATACATTACGCTGCGTGATTCCCTTTGCTGTTACATGCGAGGGTCCGGGAGGCGGAGTGACGTTATCCCCATCATTGCCGGGCGATGCGAGACATTACGAAACCCGGAGTCGGAACAAACGGCGAAGGCGTGATGCGCTTGACTCTTCCCAACTAATCAAACGGTGACCGGTGTCGGAACCAACCTTTGTGAGGAGGCTGCGGGGGAAAAGACACGAGGGTTCGAGATGTGCAGGAATGAAGGAGGGAAGGTGTTTGGGCTTTGGGCTCATGCAACATGCGATTATTTGTTCTTGTTTACTTAAAACATGTTTTATTAACCTAATCGGTTGGAAAAGATTGCTCTTCTTTTTCGCAAACTACTCTGGATCCTGGATCGGTGGGCCCCGTCACTACGTCTATAAGCCCCTCGTATTCCACGTATTTCGACCTCCCGGGGTGGACAGCCCGGGCGAGGTCCTATAGAGCAAGCGGGTCCCACCGAAAAAAAAAAAAAAACGATCCTTAAAGTCGGCGGGTAATCGAGTCTTAACGAGCATTCGATGTAAATTACGGACAAGGCGCGTCAAAGTCAAGATCATGTCAGAGGCTCGACAAAAGTCGGCATGATTTGGGCGATAAATGTCCACGATTGATCTTGATTTGTTGTCAATTAGGCCGTAATTAGGCATGGAATAATCATTAATTCTTGATGACTCGGTGTCATCTTTGGGAGTCGGTGTATAATTTGTGCCGGTCAGTCAAAGTCAAGGCGCCGAGTCAATATACGGTCAAAGTCCGTGGTGGAAAATCGGCGAGAACTTCGGCGATTAGGGTCCCGAAAGATATTGACTTGGTATGCCGACTAAGGCTTGAAAGGAAAGGTCTATACACGTACGGGGCATGACACGGACCGGACTAAAAACCAAGCGGGTCTCGGACAAAGTGTGTCACGGACAAGTGCATGGTCGACACGAGGCTCCATGGGATGTTTGGGTAGTCCCGTGCTTGCACCGAGAGGCGTAATAAGACCAAACGGGCCGCGAGGGTTTCCCGGGTTGGGACGTAGTGTGCGGTGTAAGGTCACGTGCGCGTAGTGTGCAGAGCGATCCTATCTTCTTTTTCTGAGTAAAATAGAAATTTTTCATGTGTCTTAAAAAGTATGATGCATGATTTTTTTTTTTTGAAAATTTTCTTCTTTTTTTTTTTGAAACTCTTTTTTTTTTTGAAAATCTTTATATTTTTTTTGAATTTTTTTTTGAAAATCTTTATATTTTTTTGAATTTTTTTTGAAATTTTTTTTGAAAGCAAATGCACACATAAGCACATAATTCAAAATCCGAGGCTTAACGGGTCCAATGGAGTCAAAATTTTGAATTTTCCGGCGGCCAAAACAACACGAAAATGTGAAAAATCAACACACACACCACAAATGATTTCAATAAATGTCGGGACGGAAGCTTGACCCTCAAAAGCTTTTTTTTTTTTTGAAAAGATAAAACTTATTTGTCCCAGTAGGCGTCCCCACGGCCCTTTGTGCAATGATGTTAGAAATTCCAATTTTCCCGAAAGATTTGTTTGTTTTTCTTTTCTTTTTGAAAATCAAACGGAAAAACACGGAGTCGCCACGCCATTTTTGTTTTAAGAGGCCAAAACTTTGAAAAATAGCCCGAGATTAGAAGATTTGGGTTCGGAGGAGTCACGTTACACGCCGGGAAGAACGTTAGTGTTCACCCGGAATGCCTCGTGAAAAGCAGTCTTCCAAGCTTAAAAACCATTTGTGTGTGTGTGTGTGTGTGTGTTTTGCCCAAAAATAAGTTGAAACTGAGAAAAGTAAAAATTGAGAACTCTTTATTAGACTTTGCAAACAAATCTCCATGATTTTTGGTATGATTTTTGGGTTGAGTTTTGGTACTCAAAAGATTTTTTGAAGTTGAAAAACATTTCTGCCAGGAATGAAAAAGGCAGTGGACACTTTATTTTAAAATGGGTTTAAGGGCTTAAAAATCTCAGAATCCTGGGGAAAGTCCGAGAATTAAAGTTGTTCCAAAACCACCTTAAATAAGGTTTTCTGTAAAAGAACTTTCCCATTTGGAGGTTGATTTCAGTGGACCAAAACCTCTCTGGAAATCTCAGATATGAAATCTGGACTTCCAGAGACTGATGAACATGACTTTTAAAGGAAAATTTGAAAAAGGGGAGTTTTACTCACGCAAAAAATAAAGTAAAAATATTTCTGGAAAGATCTGGATGTTGGCTACAAAAAAGTATTTGTGTAGTCAACACCAAATTCACAAGTTTATCTGTGTATCCAAAAAATTAGAACATGGACAGAGGTCTTAGAAAATTGCTACTGGACAGCAACTTTCTATAAGAAGAAAAACATGATTTTAAAGTGGGTTTGGCATCCATGCTTGTCCCATTTCCTTAGGCTTTGATTAGTGATCACTTAACATTTTAGTGGTGAATCAACTATATCAAGCCATCCTTAGGAAGTACATTAGGACTTAAGCACTTCATTTGCTTGGGAAGGGAATTTTATCCTTTGAAAATGAAGATTTGATAGTGTATGAAAATGGTTTTTAGGGTTTTGAAAACATGTTTGCAAGTAAGTAAGAACACTTTGAAGAGTAATGTTGATCCTTGTAGAAGATCAACCATGGAGATGAACTTCCATGGTGATCTTCTTGGATCTAGGGCAAGGAAGATGAACAAACTACATTTTGGAGTTTGAAAATGCACTGCATGGATGAGAGAGATTTAGGAGTGAAGGAGAGGGAGAAGTTATACCTATCTTCCTTGTGTTTTGTGCTTGAATGGATTCAAAGGCTTGAATGTGCTTAGGGTTTGAAAGTGTTTGCAGTTGGTGATAGAGTGAGCCAAGAGAAAAATCAAATAGTAGCAATGAAGTCCTGTGTGTCTCTGTAATCCTCCTCCTGAGGGGTGGCACTAGACTTGAGTTAGTGTATGTATAAAGTCTATATGTGAGTGATTTGAAAGTATTTTGAGTGAGTGGGAATTGGGAAAGATAATTAAGAGAAAAAGGTGACAATTCTAGAGAATTCTCACTTTGTTTTCTCCCTATTTTTCGCCATAGGTGCGATTGTAAAATGTGTTGTTGCTCCTTATTTAGTTTTCTCTGACTGAAGGCCTCAATTTATAGCCCTCTGAAAGTTCCATTATTATAGCGCGGATCAAAGCTTCAGCGTGCCTTGTTCATTAAATGCGGCTCACAGGCTTTGGACACATAGGAATATTTTTTTAAAATTCAAATTAGGCGGCCGAGTTTTTGTTCCAATGGCTTTCTATTTTTGGTTTTTGACCATTTCTTTTGCTTTTTTGATTCTTTTCCTTGGTTTATCTTAAAATGGCAATCCCTAATCTACCCCTTGCTTGGTTAGAAATGTTAGGAATTGTTAGTAATGTTAGAAATGTTAAGACTTTCGTTAATTTTCTGAACGAAAATACTAACAACTCAAATTGGAGACACTTACAGGCGGCGACTCTTTTTTTCCCGTGAAATTCAAGCCGCTCGCCGCCCTCGCGATCCGGGTAATTTCACCTCTCTAAGATTAATGGTGGTAAATCCACTCTATAAAATAACCGTTTAATCATTTCAACTATTTATAATTCTCCTATATATATCAAGGATTCAAATTTCGTTAGTTTCACTTCAGTTGTGCATTTTAAGATAATACTTTCGCAGAGACAAAATCAATTACTTGAAACACGAGATCTTGTCAATAGTTATCAACATAATACTTTTGCCTACTTTAAATTGTAAGTAAATCTATCTCTAGTTATCTTTACACTCTAAATTGACCATTATACCATCTTGTGACCATAAATATTGTTTTCCCACACTTCATCCCTTTATATTGGTTAATTAACAATTTCGGCTATAGTGCCTCGTACACAGAGCCATCTTAACACTCGTTTATAACTGTGATAAATGTCCAAACAAACAAATTCTACTAATGATAAATGTATATCCTGGTTACCCCTGAAATCCACTACATATGGCTATAAAATGTCCTCAAGAATCTATGTCGATTTCTCAAACTGTTCATTAGACTAATTATACTTTAAATTTTATCTAGTAACCATGTAACTTTGAAAATCCTACTAGAATCAAGAGTTTATTTAAATATTATACTCACATGCATCCATGTGGTTGTACCATCTTTTGAACACATAAGCAGCTAATAGACTTAACGAGTATCTCATCTCGAAACACATAAAAAAGAGCTGACTTGGTCAATCATTACACTATAACCCAAACAGTATCATAGCTTAGTCAGGTACATGGTAACACAATCATAAAACCCCTCGTGATATTTTTTCATATCCACTCATAATATCAACGAATGTAAGAAAACTGTTGGACTCTAAAATTCTGCTTTCTATTGTTGGTAAGTAGAACATTGAACCTTATACTTATCAATTTCTTTTTCAAGTTATTCCACTAGTGATCTCATGTATCACGGAGTCTCACTTGAGCTTAATTGGTCTATTAGAATACAAATGTTATATTTTTCAAATTCACAATAATCACCTATGTCTCAATTCATACGAGATCAAAACTTTCAAATCCTCTCGCCTCTCTCCATCCCCTATCATAAATAAGAGATACTCCCTCTGTCCCACCCGAAAGGGCACAAATTTCCTTTTCGTGCGTTCAATTTGAAAGGGCACAACCCAAAAATGGAAAGTTTTTTATTACTTCTTTATTTGTGGGACCCACTTGTCATTTGTCACGGCCTTTCGACGAACCGGATGCGTATGTTTCCATTGATACCCATAGTAACCCATACGGAGGATGATGTGTGTCAATGCTCGGGTGTTCATGTGCGGACCGCAGGTTCCGTTGTGAACTTCATTCATCAGCTCGCTGGCTTTGTCTTTCTTTACACACCGGAGGAGTGGTCCTTGGTGGCGCTTCTTGTATAACATACCCCCCAGAATGACGAAATGGGATGCCAGGCGCTTTATGGCCATCATGTTTTTGGCTTTGATCCCTTCTTTGTATTTTTCGTCTTCATTTGTGAAGGAAGCTTTTCCATTTTGGTTTGATTGTACCGGGGTTCGTCATCGGTTCATGTTCAACTTCAATCTCACAAAGAATAGGCGTGTGTTTCCGTCTACCTATTCGTTCATCGCCCGCCGGCTTTTTCTTTATTTACACACCGGAGGAGTGGTCATTGGTGGCGCTTCTTGTATAACATACCCCCATAATGACGAAATGGGATGCCGGGCGCTTTATGCCATCATGTTTTTGGCTTTGATCCCTTCTTTGTATTTTCCATCTTCATTTGTGAAGGAAGCTTCTCCATTTTGGAGGTACTTGGTAGATTTGATTGTACCGGGGTTCGTCGATCGGTTCATGTTCAACTTCGATCTCACAAAGAATAGGTGGGTGTTTCCCGTCCGCCTATTCTCGAGGGGTTTTACTTGATTTCCCTTCGGGAATTTCGATAAGAGATGCTAGGGTGGACCGGGGCATCTGCGGCGGTTCTGTCTCTTAGCGGTAGTGGAAAGAGATGTCCTTGGCGAAGCGATGAGCTCCGCCATGTATGCGTGTGGCCGGAAGCGCCACTTTTGGAGGCGAAATCTATTGTCTTCCATTTGTTAGATACTTGATTGAAGTGATCAATGCTGAGTCTCCCGTATACTTCCGGTTACGCGATGTTGTGCTTTCCAGTGCGGTTTTTCCGAGGGCCGTGCTTCTTGAAGCTTCGTATTCTCGTTGCACGTGTTGGTTTGTTCAAAAGTGAGTTTGATAGCTATGTAAGTGTGCTCGTCCCCAAGGATCGGCCAGGAGCATTCCAATACCATTTCCCTTCTTGTTGGCTGAAACATCAAAGAAGAGTTGT
The DNA here is from genome assembly GCA_022495995.1 of Adenophora triphylla var. japonica. Classification (NCBI taxonomy): domain Eukaryota; kingdom Viridiplantae; phylum Streptophyta; class Magnoliopsida; order Asterales; family Campanulaceae; genus Adenophora; species Adenophora triphylla. Next base: position 417,198 of record JAFEMH010001764.1, read on the forward strand.
CCGGCGGTTTGCGTTTGTTGAGTGAGAAGACCCCATCATCACAGAAATTGCGGATCGTGACCTTTGATTTCATTGCTTGGGAAGTCTCACGGGCGTCTGCCATTACTCGACCCTTTAGTGATTTTCCGGTCATGTACTTGATGTTGGAATTCAGGCCAGGAAGGCCAAGCCTTGGCTAATCTCATTGATAGATATGGCTTGTCGAAGAGATATCTCGACGGGGTCCATCTTGGAGACCCGGGAGCTTGAATGTGTTTGCATGTAGTGTTTCGGTTTCCCGACTACCCTTACCAAGGCGGTACAAGTTTTATCTAATGCGAGTAAATTTGAGTTCACTTCCACAGAAGCTTTTTGTGCTTACGAAGTAGATTGCATGCTCAACTTTGGAATCTTTATGTTCTTGCGCCCGGCGTAGCCCCGATTGGCCGTATGCAGCCGACATCGGAGTACGGGAGGAGTGGCTTATCTTCATGTGGCGGAGCACTTGGGGATTGGGGATTCACCAAGTATGTCTTGATTTTCTCGAAGGCATGCGGCATTTGGAGTCCCATTTGATGTCGGCATTTTTCTTCATTAGTTTGAGCGTTGGCTCGCGGGAGAAGATGTCAAAGCTGGTTTGATGAAGCGGCCCGGTGTTATTGAAGTCTTCCCATAAAACTTTTCACTTCTGTCAATATCGCGATGGCTTCATGTCGATGATGGCCTTGATTTTCTTGGGATACGCCGATGCCTCTTTACGCAACCATGTACCCCGATTACTTTGCCTCGCTTGACGCCGAAGGTGCGCCCGCAAGGTTCAATCTCATGGAGTGCTTTTCGAGTCTATTGAAGAACTTTCTCAAATCGCTGTCATTATCTTTGCATGTCGATCATTTGGAGTGGATGATCATGTCGTCAACATACACTTCGATTACTTCTGTGAATCAAGTGTGGAAGAGAGCGGTTACGGCCGATAGAAGTAGCGACGTTCTTTAAACCAAACGGCATGATCGTGTAGCAGTATGTCCCCCACGGAGTGGCCAAAGCGATCTTGGCTTTGATCTTCCTTGGACATCTTGATTTGATTGGCACATCCGGTAAACCCTTCCACAAAGGACTTTACTTAGAAATTCGCCGTGGTGTCGACCAAAGACATCGATTTTGGGCGATGAAAGTAAATCTTCTTTGGGGCTGGCCTTGTTGGGGATCTCGGATATCCAGCGCGGCAGCTCGGCCTTTCCATTGGCCTTAGTGACCATCACAGTGTTGAAGAGCGAATTCGGGTACTCAATTACTACGATGAAGCAGGCGTGGAGCATCTTATCAATTTCTTCTTTTACTTGCGAGGGACCACTCGAGGCTTGATCTTGCGTAATTTTTGTTTGACGAGGCTTGGATTAAGGATTCGGAGGGATTACGTGCTCCACGATTGAGGGATCGAGTCCCTGACATGTCTTGGTATGACAGGCGAACACGTCAACATATTCTTTGAGGAGATTTATCGGGGCTTCTTTTTCTACACCGGCGAAGATGCCCACTTGTGTCTCTTTAGGATCTTTTGCTTTGATCCCGGTTCGCTTGAGTCGCTAACCTCTTCGACGACTTGGGCCCGATTGTCCTCTTGGTAAACTACACGCTTGAGAACTTCTTTAATGTATTGTTCGCTTAGTGTGTGTGCCTTCTTTATCAAGTGAGTCATTATTAACTTCTTTTAAGTTGTTTGTTAACTTATCGATTGTTAAAGTGGCAATGAGGGGACAATGCGAAAGGTCGAACTTTTTCATTTAATACTGACGAGACCATTGTTGGCTACGTATCATAGTCTTCCGGCGTGAGGCCGTCCGGACGACTTCGGAGGTCTGCAGACTTTGACAATGGCCCGACTCGAAGGGTTTGAGACTAGGTTTAGGGAGATGTGGGTGCGAGGCCCGGTTGTCTTCTATTTACGTCCGACTTGCCCTTGGTCAGGTGAAAGTCGCCCAGTTTTTCGGTGGCATTCTTTGGATGCTTGGTATTAGGGTTCGGGGGGTCGAGAGGCTTGGCCACGATGCCCCGATCATGGCGATCATGCTTTGTTCTCGAGCCTAGGTCAATCGGGGTTTGGCACCTTCATGACTTCTTCGAAAAGGGTTCTATAGAGGCGGGTCCCATTTGAGAGCATGCTTCTACGTTACCTGGTTCCATACTTGCTTTCAGAGTTCTTGTTTTGAATGTAGCCTCGGAGGAGTGGCTTAGAACAATACGTTTCCCCATGAAGAGTGTCTCGGCTGCTCTCTTCTATATCCGGGATTCCTTTGAATGAGTACTCATATGTTGGAGCTGTGGTGGCAATTGGTCGAGTAGAGCGGTCGTATCGAGGAATGCTCCCGCTATCGGATTAGCTTTGAGTCCTACGAAACGCTTGAGGTCCATTGCCCGGCTTTCCCATCCATACATTTGTCTCGCATCTTGACTTTTCTTGCGGGTAATTGCTTTAGTCTTTGGCCGAGCCTTTTGCTTTTTCCACGATGTCGGTTTGGTGTTGGCACATAACCGAGCCCACTGGTGTAGTGTGGTCCTTGACTTCTATGACTTGGTGTTGGCCTTGTAAACCTCTTGTCGAGCCCCGAGTCACGGGATGAAGTTCATGAGTTTCATCATCTTCATGGCTGGAGGGATTTTGTCCTAGAATAGTGGAAGGTCCATGTGCATATTTGGATCTTAGGGAGGTCTCCAAGGTAAATCCAGATTAATGCGTATCGTCGCTCATATTTGATCCAGCCTAACGGAATGCCGTTGGTGCGGGTCCACACTTGGTGGTGGCCAATTTGTCGCCGTAAACATTGTTAGCTCATTTTGCCTTGCATGAACTTGATACATTGGTGAAGGGTGGATGCCACGCCATTCATTTGATGATGCGACGGTCGTCCCGGGATAGTTTGTGAAAGTGATAGGAATGTACAGTACTTGGAATTCGGTGGGGATCATCCGACACCGAACCGGATGTTTAGAAGTTGCAACCCCAGGAAGCTGTGCGAAAAGTAGAATCATAGGCCTTGGCCGGTGTGGAGTCGAAGGCTTCGGGTGCATGGGCTTGATGACAACGGGTCCATCATCTTGTCGGGCAAGACATTCATTTCGGAACCTCCGTGTACCCGATGCAACGGGAAGACGACGCTCGTCCAGCCGGAAGCGTGATGTAGAAGCGGCTCATTGTGATCGGCCCCCAAATTTTGGCGAGGTCCAAATCGCGTGAAGGTGATGATGTTTCCATGATGGATGTTCTTGAGTCATCGAGATCACTTCTTTTGGAGTTGCGTTCACGGGGACCGTAGGTACGGGCCAAACTTTCCTCTAGCTTGAGCTTGTGAGGGTATGAAGATGTGAGCAGGGATCATAGGGAAATGTTCGCTTAGGTCTCCTTGAGCTGAGTGAGGATCGGGTCCTCCTTTCCGGAACTTGTTTCTTCGGGCAAAGCGGGTTGCGGTTACAGCTCTGATGGCTTTTTGGTAGCCTTGGGCGGTAGCACATGGAATTTGACCGAGATCGGGTCAGAACGTTGACGTCGGGATTGGTCCCTTTTGAACATGTTGCTTTGAGCTGAGCCATAGTCAGAGGAGGATTTTTCAAAGTACAGGGCCATATTTCCTCCCTCAATTCGTTGACTGTTGATGCTTTCCCGGGGGCTTCGGCAACTTTCCGGATACATCCCCGAATGCTGGTTTAGGTGCCTCTGCGAGAGGGAGCCTATGGTTCGCCGCAGCTTGTTCGAACGTCGGTGCCTTGGCCCGGTGGTTGCAGGAGGCGAACTATGTATTGCGGCCCTCCGGGGGAGGATTTAGAGAGTTCTTGGTTCAAGCGAACGGTCTCTTTGATCTCTTCACGGTATCTTTGCGCTTCTTTCATTCTTGCTGAGAAAGCTCATGGCATTCTGGAGTTGGGACATGAAGTAGTCATGGTTTGCTAATTTTCCTCCACTTTTGGCCCAAATCAGCTCTCTTGCAGTAGAGCCTTCGTCGAGAGCTAACGCTTGCGTTTCTTCCTATGTGAGAATAGCCAACTCTTCTTTGAACCGTATGCGGCAGTCTAGATAAACTTCCATCGGGGAGAGCTTTCTCTACTGCTTTAACTGAGTGACGGGTATGTCGGAAGGTGAGTATACGGCTTCCGGGCGTCGCCCGTGTGGTAGTTTTTGCCCCAGTTTGGTCGTTCTGTAAACGAATGATGTAGTCTGTGGAATCTCCCTGAGCAGTTGTTGGAGATGTATTTCCATCTTTCTCTTCTTTTTGAATAGACCTTCCTCTTTCAGTTGGCCTTTCAACTTGAGAACGGAAATGATCCGCTCCCATCCTCCCAGGACTCTTGGGATTCCGGTTTTGTTGACTTCCCGATCGGCTTGGAAGAGAATAGTTTCATCGTCTTCGTCATCGCTTTCACAAAGGGCTTGCTTCTCTCGGGGAGATAAGCGCTTGAATTCCTCATGTTGTTTGGCTAGTTATTCCTTGTGCTGTGCCATTCCATCTCCTAGGTCGTTTGGACCGTTGACCGCCCTCCCTTGCCAGAGGGGGTTTGTTGAGAGGCGATGGTAGTCCAGGAAATAGCCGTGGGCAGAACCTTTGAGGTCGAAAACTGGTCTAGAGTGGCCTCTAGCTTTCTGTATGAGGCTGCTTGCGGCGCTTTAAGGGCTTGGTCCCTATGAGTCTTTTGAGCTTTATTTTCGTCCCAGAGGTGATTTTCTTGTGCAGCTAGTTCCGGGAGGGCTTTCCTTGCGAGAGCTAAACAGTCTCCGTAGGTGCGCGCTATCTGACTGGTGTCTAGAACTGTAATCACATCCAAATCTCCGAATGGCGAAAACACTTGGATTATATTGACGAAGGAAGTCGTGCTGGGACATTCCATGCGGCCTTCTTTGATCTCGGTCACCAAGAAGTTTGCCCATATCTGCTTGATCAAACTAGGGGTGTAAATGGTTCGGTTTGGACAAATTTAGAGACCAAACCGCTAGTAGTCGGTTTGGTTCGGTTCGGTTTCAAACCGCGGTCCGAACTGCGGTTTAGACCGCGGTCCAAACCACAAACCTGTCCAATATCATCGCCACTCCCTTTCTCAACTATTATTAGCAACTCCCTTGATCTTTTGGTTTGTTTATAAAATTAAAAAGACTGGTAAAGTACTAGAAATTGAAGGACAATCCTTCTAGCAGGGACATATATCCATATATCATGTTTGACTGAAATTGGCTCACAATCAGTTTCGTGGGAGTAATTATACAGAATCCTGTAAGTATGAGTAAGGGTTGTATCGGAACACACCCGCGCACCGTTTCTATCGTTAAGCAAAACATAACATTTAACTCATTGCTTCAAAGTTTATTCTTTCAATCATTTTGTCAAACACCTAACATGCACCCATTTCCATGAAAGATTGATTAAGGTAAAGTTCTAAGCATAATTAAAAAAAAACAAGAACAATACCAACTACTAGTAATTCATTATACCAATTATAACAATTTCTGATGCTTGAAGAAAGAATCAAAGAAAAATGAAGAATTTGCTGCTATTTTCCGAGAATTTTTTTGGAAAAGAAGTGATTTTTTTCAAAAAGTAGTAGTATGAATCTATGAGTCCATAAAAGAATTTAGAGAAAGGAATGGATTGCTTACAAGTTATATGTCGGATTTTCTTGGACAAACGGAGTCAATCTTGTTCTGGCCCGTTCAGTA